>NW_012194586.1:145172-155172 GCF_000504015.1 Erythranthe guttata
ATATATATATATATATATATATATATATATATAAGTTATATAACAAATATGTGAAGATCACACAACATTTTCTTCCCAATAATCGCAATATTCTTACATATTTCCGTAAATTGTGACCATATTTAATTACATCTCTCTCTCTCTCTCTCTCTCTCTCTCTCTCTCTCTCTCTCTCTCTCTCTCTCTCTCTCTCTCTCTCTCTCTCTATATATATATATATATATATATATATATATATATATATAAAATAAGAATTAATAACAAAGAAAGATTTTACAAGCCATAATTATGTAAGGGTCTATTTTATGCTATATAATTAATTACCTTACATAAAGATTAGATTTTTCTCCTTCATATAAACTATGTATTGAATGATATATTCTCAATTTTCCTTTTCATTTGTTCGTTAGTGTTAAACAACAGGAAATATAATGTGAATTATGTTTTGTTTATAATATTCACATTTACTATAATTTAGGTATTAGTTGGAGAACAATTGTATATGTAAGAGCATCTCCGACCGGTCTCACCATTTTTTCACCAAATCCCATTTATGGTAGTGAAAAAATGGGTTCATCTTCCACCGGTAGGACACCATTTTACTCCTCCACTATTTTTGATGGAAAAATGATGTTTTTGGTCTCCAATGGGTTTCACCAAAATTTAGACAAAATATTAAAATAATAATATTTCACCATTTCACCACTTATAGGAAATGAGATTTGGTTTGGTCTCCCGTGGCATTTCACCATATACGCCACAAAACTATAAATATAATATTAATCGTAATTTTATAATATTTTTTCCTAAATATTAATTATTGATCCAGTGTTAAGTAATAAATTTTCTTAACTATATAATATAAAAATTATGTTATCAATTTTAAAAAACTGTCTAAACATGAAATAACATGAACTCAAATTAACAGTTAAATTACTGTCTCCAACAGTTAAATAACTACTGGAGACAGTAATTTATCAGCCAAGACAGTAATATTAATTAAAAATATTTTTTTAAGAAAAAAAATTAATTAAAAGTTAAATTACTGTCTCCGACAGTTAAATAACTGCTGGAGACAATAATTTACCAACGAATACAGTAATATTAATTAAAATATTAAAAAAAAAATCAATTAACAGTTAAATTACTTTCTCCGACAATTAAATAACTGTTGGAGACAGTAATTTAATAGCCAAGACAGCAATATTAAAGACTTTCAGTTGACCATATACTGAAAACAAAATGCTACAGATGTTACTCAGCAACTTTAATCACTCCGCATTACCAAAAACACACAATTGTTATGCCGTAAACCATGCTAATAGATAACTAGAATTGAATACAAAATTACCTTTATTACAACAGGGGTGATTGAATTGATTAACAGCAGGTACGTGACAAAAACATATAAAAGTTAAGTTATCGAGAAAAATATTAAGAATACAACTTAAACTGAAAGATAAATATTAATTCGTAATACACTTGAATGATAAAGAACAGTTGGTTCTAATCAACAACAAATACACATCACAGTGAAACCAAAAACAGAAAATACAGTATCACAAATTGTCCCGATCTAATTTTCAAAGACTTTTCATGCATCGAAATAAATTTGACCCATCAACAGAGATTGATGCTACTGCTGCTGGAAAAAAAAAATTCAAAAAAAAAAAAAAAAAAGTCAACGCCGGAGACCGGCGGCTGACCGGCGGTCTCCGGTGGTGGCGGGTTAAAATTAAAATTATGGTTAAAATAGGTTAATTGATGAAATTTGGCTAAATTAGGGTGTAAATCATGAAATTGGAGTTGAATTGGGTTTCAATGAACTGGGGGTAATTTTGGTATATATAAAAGGATTTTCCTTATTTGCAAATAAGTTTGAATGATCTGGATTTATTTGAAAGACAAAAAAGTTGGATGTCCCTCTTTTAATTAAGTGCCTTGTCATGGGCCTATTTGCCATTTGCCCTTAAATTTATATAATTTGTGTTATTGTTTATCATGTTTTGTTTTGTTATCATGTTATGTTGTTTGTTATTTTATGAGCTATGTATTTCAATTTAAATATCTCATCATGTATTTCATCAATTGAAGTGTGTTTTGTTAATCATTCTACTATTGCTTATTATATTTTACTAATAGCAATTAGCGTATTAGTTAACTAAAGAAATGAACTAATAAACATTGATACCAACAAAATATACAAATTAATTAAAAATAAGCATATTTTTATTATTAAAATTAATGTTTTGTTAATAATAACAAATGTAATTATATTTTAAAAATTAATTTAATAATTAATACCAATTTATTTACGATAAATATGCTAATAAGTTGGTAATCGGGTGCAATTAGTTAAAATCGTCATTTTATATGGTACTTAATAAAATGGTGTTAATTACGCCAAATCATATCTTCACCTCTATATTTGGTAGGAAAAATAGGATTGGGTGGAAAAAATAGAAAAATGGTGGACCGGTGGGAGATGAAAATTCCTTCACCAAAAAATTTGGTGGAAAAATAGGATTTGAGTATTTGGTGATATGGGGGTTGACCACGGTGGGAGGCTAAAACCAAATCTCTATAATTTTAGGTGTAATGGTGATATAGAAATTTCGGGTGGGAGGCTAAAAACACCTAAATTAGATGAAAAAATGGCGTTATGGCGTCCGGTCGGAGATGCCCAAAAAAGGCCATTATTCACATTTACTATAATTTATGTACTAATATATGAGTCCGGTTTTTTTTTTTTGGGGAAATTTGCTAGACACCCCTTATTTTGGACTTATATAGGTAGAGATTCTAGTTGCTAGATGAATATAGGCATGGGTCCTTTGACTCAAAAAAATAATATAAATAAAATAAGATAATTAGTGTATAGACATAATCACCCTCAATTGATAAGAAAACAAATCTCATATATCTTCTCTCTCCAATCTCACATTTCTCTCACCTTATACTTAATCTCTCATCTCTTTCTCTCTTCTGTGTCTCACGCCTTTCCTCATCTCTCGAGCTTTCTTTGTTTTTTTTGTCTTTTTCTTTACTTTTTTTATAAAGAAATATTATAGAGATGGAAAAAAATAGGGATTTTTTTAGATAATGAGATGATTTCTTGGTGGAAGAATTAAAGAGGACAACAAAAATTCCGAAATCCAAAATCATAGCCAAAATTCACATTGTGTCTCCCTTATGTAGAACCTTCCCATCGTTTTTGTTGTTAGCAATTTCCGTTTGCAGGTTGGTTTAACTTCGTTTGTTGTTTGAAGAATTGAGTTTGATGTTGAAATTCGATTAATCTGATTTAGAATTTGCAAGGTATGTCTTAAGTTACATTTTACAAACATTTTGTTTAATGTTTTTGTTGTTTGCAAATTGTTCCATAAACAATTTTTTGGTTGATGTTTTTAATGATGCTGATTTTTTTATTTTTTTTTAGTTTGCTGTTTGCATTTGGCCAAGTCATAGGTACTTTATTGCTTGCAATTCAATAATGCAAGTTTTGCTGAATGTTTTTCTTCAGTTTGCTGTTTGCATTTGGCGAAGTCATATGTAATTTTTTGTTTGTAATTCAGTAATACAAATTATGGATTTTATTTTTTCAGTTTGCTGCTTGCATTTGGCGAAATAATAGGTATTTTGCTGTTTGCAATTCAATAATATAAAATCTAATTCTCAGTTTGTTATTTGTAGTTCGCGGAGTCATAGGCGTTGCAGTTCCCAGATCATAGGCGGTGGTCGGGCTGCGGTGGCGTTGTTAGAGTATGAGCTTGTAAAATAAATTGTATATTTTTTTTATGAATTAATTTATGGGGAAATTTGCTAGACACCCCTTATTTTGGACTTATATAGGTAGACATAAGTACCCGTATTGAATAAACAAATAAAAAATAATAAAAAAATATATAGACATAAGTACCCGTATTGAATAAACATATTTTAGGGGATTCGGTTATTTACGTAAAGTTGGGAAATCAAATCCCAGCAATCACGATTGAAGGCAGAATACAGTGTGAGACGCTTGGAAAACATATCTAAGTCGATTCAAGTGAAATATGAGATGTTCATGAAGAGTTCGAGAAACCAATATGAGCATATTACAATTAAACGCGAAAGTTGGTGTTGATAATTAGTTAATCTTTTTTGGCCTGCAATCAACATGAAAATGAATTATACGCAAAGGTTTGTCAATTAATGTTTGTTGTTTTGAATTTTCGATTTATTAATCGTCGTTTTTTACAACTTAATTTTCGTTCAATATTGTTTGCAGTTTAACGTTTTCCACAAAATTGGTGTTCAGGTATAATGTATTGGTATCGGTGAAGAAAGTGTCAAATGGAACGCGTTATAAGAAATTTGTTGACTTTGTTTGCTCGAAGTGGAGTTGTCTATGTCCGGGTAATTTTTCATTGACGTATAATTTGTTAAATCACGGGGAATGATAACTGATGGATGACGAAGATGTTGGGGTGATGATGAATTAGTGGATGCTTAATTGGTTTTCGCGTTTGTCGGCCAATGATACAAATTGATGGAACATTTCTTAAGGGCAAAGTCGGCAGTATTCTTCTCAGTGATTTAAAATTTATTACATATTTTCTTGATAGTAACTGTGTGCACTGAATGTGTTAATTTTTTATGTTGAATGTGTTAAATGTGGTATGTTTTACGAGTTCTGAACGTGTTTCAAATGTACATGTAAATTGCGTATAATATTTTTATTTTTTATGTAAAACTGCAAATCGCAAATCGCAATTATAAACCAGTATTTGCCAACTGCAAACTTCATTGTTGTGGGTCTCACCATTTTTTTTCCAACGGGAAATGTAATATATATTGAAAAAGACAAAGATCATTGCTTTCCAGTTATTGTTCGATGTACAAGCAGTATCAATTTTAATATGCATTTTTCAGCATGTCAAGCAATATCATTTTTAATATTTTTTTTAATGTATCGTATTGTTTGATGCAGGACTTTTCCCTATTGCATTGCTATAGTTCACGAGGAAAACGATGATAACTGGGACTTATTTTTAGCATTGTTAAAACAGGCAATAAACGATGATCGTATGTTCACGTTTATTTCCGACAGACAACATGACATTCTAGTCGGGGTTAAAAAAATGTTTCCAGACTCTTTTCACTCCTTCTGCCTTTGACACATGACAGGTAATTTGAACAACAAGTTTAAAGGGGTCCAACTGGTTACATTGAGGCAATCGTTAGCCAATTTATATCATGTGCATTTGCATTCTCAAAGACATCGTTCGGCAAGAAGATTGAGAAGCTCACAACTAGTGGGTCAACCAGAATTGTCAATTTTTTGAATGACTTGCCTTATCACAATTGGGAGAATGTGTATTTATTTTGTAATTGATTGTTTTTGTCTATTTTCTATGTAGTATTTTTTTTTTTTACAAATGGGAACATATAATTGTAAAACGCAAACAACAACTCACATTAGAATATGTAAATGTGGTAAAAGAATGTTGTCAAATGAAGTAGCGAACAATAAACATCAACCTGCAATCATCAAGTATCTATTTGAAATATGTAATTGTCATTATAAAAGTATGTTGCAGAATACAATAGTAATTTTTTTTTTGTGATTCGTGTACATGTAGCCAGTGAACTGCAAACTATCATAAAATAGCAAACTGCAAATTCTAAACAATAAACAACACTTTACAGTAAGTATAGCCAGAAAATTACAATATGCTGTATAATTACAACAAAAAAATATTTCGTATTGCCAAACCAACATTGCACAATCTAAAATCGCAGAATCCCTTTTACAAATTGAAAATCCAAATTACTCCAACTAGCGTTTAACGTTATAACAAAATAGAAATATCAGTAAACATATATTTCATCTAATGTAGGCTTGATGTGTGCAAATCAATCATGGTTATGCATCATTTTGCACTAATGGATAAGCAATATTGTCGAAACTAGTTAATACTTAAATAGCCGCCATATTCACTTCGTCATTTGTACGTTCTAAGAAACTTTTCATGTCTCCGCATCAACAAAAAATGGATCTTTGTTTTCTTTCTACTAGACATGATCCAGTTGATTTTTTTCTTCCTTGTCCCCTTCACTTGACTTGATTGTTGAACACGCGATAAGAAAAAATTAAGAACCATTGCAAACGTAAATTACAAACTTCAACAATTTTTTAGTAATTCCGAAAATCAAATTCAATAGCAAACAAAATTAAAAATAGAACAAAATACAAAATCAATAAAATAAAATAAAAAAGTCAAATCGAAAACCAACATGCAAAAACAATTTACACAAAGGATCATTGTTTACCAAGACTTAATCGTGTTTTGGCCATCGTATGAATTCCAAACAGCAAACCCTAAACACCAGCCGTCGTTTACGAACAACAAAAGATTGGAAAACATCAAACGGAACGAAGGCAAACTGATTCAACAAAAGAAACTGCAAACGACCTTGTAAATTGCAAACGCTCAGATAACCTAATCTATGGAAGGCTTCACAATTTGTGAAGAGATTTTGGTATGGAAGAAAGGGTGAAGAAATCGATATGCAGAGATTTGCAATTCTAATTTTCGGATTTGCACTAATGGGATGATTTGGTAAGTGTTAGGTCAAACAAAAATGGGGAGAAAAATAGGGGATTTGATTTTGAGGATTTATTTTACCATATATTGATAGGGGTACTTTTGGTAAATTACAAATAATAAAATCTGCTGGAAATTAGAATTTATTATATGGATTTTAACACATATAATCTCTTATAGGAGGACTTATAGCAAATTGCCCCTTCATTTATTTGTTTTAGTTAATATTTGGAAGAGAGATGTTTTAGAATTTATTTTGATAGAGAGATTTTTGGGGATTTGATTTGATTTAATTAAGGGTATTTTTGACATAATAAATATTATTAATTTATTAAAACATTAAATTTTGACTTGGATTTACACAAATAAATTGTAACATAGAAGGACCTATAGCAAATTGCCCCCCTTTTTTTTATAGTATTCACATTTACTATAATTTAGCAATTATCTATATAATATATAAAAGTTGAATTCCACACCTAATTGATTGACATTTGTCAATTTCAATTGGTGACATGTATTCAATTTTATCTCATGTGGCAAATTGATTGGTGAAAATAAATCATCAAAAAACATGTCACCATTTTCCAAAATTAAAAAATATTAAATATTTTATTATATATTTATATCATACCATTTATAAAATGTTATAAATATATCAATTTTCTTGGAAACTATAAATACTTTTATTTTTGAATTTAATTTTAATACTAAATAATTTAATTTAAATTTATCTAAATTCAATTTAAAATCTTCACTTATTATAATTGTATGATTGATGGTGTTACGAAAATTTTGTATTTTAATTCATAAGCTTGGATCTATATAAAAAAATATTGCAAAATAAATCATTTGATATTATACATTTTACATGAACATGACTAGAGAATATGTTTATCTTTTTTAATAATTTAATATCATATTCGTAATTACCTAAATTTTCCTAATGTTTGTTTCCGTCTTACATCAACCCCGTTACGGTATGATTTTTCACGGATTTTTTTTTATTACGTGGAATATTCCCCGAAAAATGCAGATTCTACTCTGCACACGACATTTGTTTTCGTTACTTTTTAAAGACAAAAATTACCCTGAGGGGGACTTTACACGAAATATTTATTCTTCTTAAATAACATATTCACAACTTTTTAGTATTATTATTACCTCCCCTGAGGGTAATTTTTGTATTTAAAAAGTAAGATAAAAGAAATGTCACGTCTTCAAGGGTAGAATCCACAATCTTTGGGATATTACATTGAATAAGAAAGATTCCGTAAAAAAATCACACCATAAGGGGGCCATGTAAGGCATAAACAAACATCTGGGGGATTTTGGTAATTACCGATCAGTGGGGGTGCTTTCCGCAATTTAGCCTAAGCTTCATGAGAATTTTATTAATTTATCCTATTAACAACGATTATCGTTCTTTTCACGTCTTAACGTTTGCTTATACCTTATATTATTTTTAGTAATTTTAATGTCAGTTTAATAATATAATTAAATATTAATTGCTAATATATTTAATATGTGTTTCTTGATGTTTCGGGTACCACATATAAGGAATTTGATATAAAAGTTACGAGATTGAATAGAATTATTTTTCATACAAAATAATAGATAATTGCAAAAACATTGATGCAAAATCAGAATTAGGATTGTGATTAGTATTAGCATTAGAATTATGATTATAATTAATATTCTTGGAATTAGTATTAGTATTAATACTAAGATTAGGATTCGGATTAATATAGTATTATAATTAATATTAGAATTAGGATTATGATTAATATTAATATTTGAATTATAATTAAGATTATGATTATTGATTAGTACTACAATTAGTGACATGTATTAGTATTATGATTATGATTAGCATTATGATTGAGATTATGGTTAGAATTAAAATTAGAATTATAATTATAATTAACATTAGCATTAGCATTAGTATTATTAGTAGTAAAATTATTAGGATTATAATTAATTTTAGAAATAGGTTTAGGATTAGAATTATGATTACGATTAGAATCATGATTAGTGTTATGGTTAGGATTAGGAATAGGATAAGGATTTGGATAATATTAGTATTACAATTATAATCAGCATAAGCATATCCAGATTAACATTAACATTAAAATTCGTATTAGCATTACAATATGTACATTAGCATTAACATTAACAATATTAACATATTAGTATTAGAAATAGTATTAATGTTAGTATTAGTATTAGTATTAGTATTAGTATTAATATTAGTATTAGTATTAATATTAGTATTAGTAATAGTATTAGTATTAATATTAGTGTTAATATTAGTTTTAATATTAGTATTAATATTAGTATTAATATTAATATTAATATTAGTCTACTTATTAGAATCTGTATCAAAATCAGTATCGGTATCGTTATCGGTATTGGCACCGGTATCGATATCGGTATCGGTATCGGTATCAGTATGAGTATCAGTATCAATACCAGTATCAGTATTAGTATCAATATCAGTATCATTATCAGTATCAATATCAGTATCATTATCATTATCAGTATCAGTATCAATATCAGTATCAGTATCAGTTTCAGTATTCGTATCCGCATCAGTATCAGTATTAATACCATTATCAACATTTGTACCAATATCAGTATTAGTATGAGTATCGGTATCAGTATCAATATCAATATCAGTATCAATGTCGATATTAGTATCACTATCAGTATCTGTATTAGTATCAATATCAATATTAGTATCATTATTAGTATGAGTATCAGTATGATTGTGAATATCAGTATGAGTATGAGTATCAATATTAGTATGAGTATCAGTATTAGTATGAGTATCAATATTAGTTTTAGTATTACTATGAGTATCAGTATGAGTATCGGTATTAGTATCAATATCAATATCAATATCAGTATTAATATTAGTATTAGTATTAGTATTAGTATTAATATTAATATTGCTATGAGTATCAGTATTAGTGTCAACATCAATATCTGTAGTAATATTAGTATTAATATAATATTAGCATGAGTATCAATATGAGTCTCAGGATTATTATTGTTATTAGTATCAGTATTAGTCTTGGTACTAATATTAGTATTACTATTAGTATTAATATTAGTATAATATCACTATTAATATCACTATAAGTATCAGTATTATTATTAGTATTAGTATCAATATTAGTCTTAATCATAGTATTAGTATTAGTATTAGTATTAGTATTAGTATTAGTATCAGTATAACTATCATTTTCAATATAAGTATCAGTATTATTATCAGTAGTAGTATCAATATTAGTATTATTCTTAGTATTAATTAGTATTAGTATCAATATAAATATTAGTATTAGTATTAGTAGTATTATTAGTATTAGTATTAATATTGGTATGAGTATGAGTATGCGTTTTAGTAT
>NW_012194586.1:160172-176680 GCF_000504015.1 Erythranthe guttata
CTCATTTGCAACATATGTATATACTTTAAGTTTTCATTTTGTCGACATATGCATCTAGAGGTTTACATATTAAAATTGTTGCAAATTAATTCTTTTCTCTTTTGTGCTTAAAATTTTCCATGCACCAATCTAGATGAGACAAAAATCATTTCATATGATTTCACGCCGTTATACAAGAACCGGCTTTTTATCTCCCCCTAACGGTGAAAAAATTGTCCCGTTAAAATTACAATTGACAGTATATGCATAAAAATATCTCCCATTAGGGGTGCAAAATATTTCATAGCATAAATAATAAGCAAACCATGTAATATAGCATGTTATCTAGCTTAAAATCTCATCTTATCTAGACCAATTAAAAAAAAAATCATGTACATCCCATATATGTGGATTTAGAATGAAATTTGCATCACTAAACTTTTGTGATTCAAAATCTTTAATTGAATTGGACAAATTCGTAACTCCAAAATCAATGCAATTTCTTTTGTTTTTTTATTGGTGCTTCATAAAGCTTATCAACATGCTTTATCGTAAAATGGATATATGACCAATCATTTTCATACTTGTCACTATCTCTTTACCTCTAATAATGAGATAAATTTGTAATGCAATAAGCACCGTGATATCTATTTAAGATATCTCTTGAAATATTTTATTGTTTTCACTGTCAAAGAATAACAACAATAGAACGAGCTTTGTATTATTTCAGTTATAGCTCACAACTCGTATTATAGTACGACATGCTATCAAATTTTCTTGTTTTTCCTATTACGAGTGCAACCTGAGTTTTTATATAGCTACTTCTTGATCATGATATATATACATCCAAAATATTGCTAATGCAGTAGCATTTCAAGTAACAATCTTAGTTAATATTTTATCCCATATATCTCCATTAGTAACTTTATTTTATGTTACTTATACGTATGTGTTCACAAGACACATACCCCAAGTTATTTACTCGTTTCTTGAAAATAAAATAATAATATTTTGCTCGTTGTCTTCTACACACATTTCATTATGAAATATTTGGCTTGTATTTATAAAACACATAGACGGATCTTCAACTTCAATGATCCATAACTCATAGTTACGTTTGTTCTTGAACTATCGACTATAAATAATTTCAAACTTTGTGATATTTCTCATATCGTTGAAACACAAAGTGAGCAATTCATTCGAGTACTTATATACTACTCATATATCAAGGTTTGAGTTTTATACCTTGAATTTATGTACTCGATTTAGGCCTCAAGCATTTATAATTGGTACTTAAGCATGAAACAAATAGTACCATGTATAAATGGGAATACCCATTAACTCAAATTTTCAAGAGTCTTATCATTTATACTTAATGTCTAATATATTCAATCGAGATTTCTAATCTCTTCTTAAATCTAGGCTCTAGGCCTATAATCGTCACTTTTGTTTTTAAAACTTAATGTCCATCCAAAAAATGCGCACAAGGAGTAGCTCTAGCACGGCTGAGTAATTGGAGTGTATCTCTCCTGTTTGTGATCTGATTTCAGATATTGTAGATGTTACAAATAGACAACAGAAATTCCTACAACTTTTATATTTTACACTTTCTGAAATTCGGACATTATCAGGTCCGAAACATAACTCAAATTCTGACCTATTGAATTGTGCGACAATTCACCTACAATAAAAATAGAATTGTTAATTTTTCGTCAACTCAAAACAAGAATAACATATTTAAAAACAAATTCCTTTTCTTCATATATGGCCTGCGATGTTATCTTCTTTGGATTATCATTACTCGGAAATTAGAATAGAACAATCGTGTTGCTAACGTGCTGAGAAACTAATACAGAACGAAGAAAGCAAAGAGGAATTGAGATAGCAATATAGAGATAAGACACATGTCCAGGTCACAGTGGTTTGATTGGGGACCAAGTTGCTTTATGCTAGAGTTAACTCCATATAACACTTGGAGGAGAGGCTGGGCGGCCAAGTCTCGTCAAGGGGATAAGGCGTGAAGGGCTGGAAATAGAGGAAACTCAAGAACAAATGAATAAGCCAGAAGGAAAGCAAGAAGGAAATCTTCACAGGTTTTGTGAGATTTGGGGTTGGGTAACAAGAGAGAAACAGTGAGGTGTACATAGGGGAGCGTTTAAACAGCTTAGGTGAAATAACTGTTGAGAGCTTGAGTGTAATCACTATCTTGTAATTTGTACCCTTCTTGATCTAGTGGATTTTGTTCTCTCTTCACACTGGATGTAGGCCAGTGGGGATACAGGTCAAACAACTTTAAATATTGTGGTCTTTATCTGTTCTATAGCTTTCAGTTTTAGATATGTGGTAACTGTAGTTGTGTTATCTGCAACGGTGTCACGAGTCGGTTGAGTCAACACAATGATATATGTGTGTTCTTTCCTAGTTTGATTTATTTTGTGTGGCTTGTTATTACCTGTGGACCTGAATCCACAACAATTGGCGCCTTCTGTAGGAAGATCTAAGCCACATAATATGGGATCTACCAAGTTTGAGGTGGAGAAGTTCTCTGGATCCAGTGTCTTTGGTCTTTGGAGGGTGAAGATGAGAGTCATGTTGGTGCAACAGGGGTTGATAGATGCATTGAAGGGTGCCAAAGAGCTTTCAGATTCCTTGACAAAAAAAGGAGAAGAATGACTTGATGGATAGAGCTCATAGCTCAATCATTTTGAGCCTAGGTGATAAGGCTCTGAGGGATGTAGCTAGAGAAACCACTGCACAAGGTGTTTGGTTGAAGTTGAAACAACTGTATATGACCAAATCTCTCACAAACAGACTCTACATGAAACAGAGAATGTATTCCTTCAATATAAGTGATGACAAGGCTCAGTCAGAACAGATAGATGAGTTCAACAAGATTCTTGATGACCTTGAAAATATCGAGGTGAAGCTTGAGGATGAGGGGATAAAAATTTGATGCTACTCAATACTATTCCAAAGTCTTATGAGCATTTCAAGGATGCACTGGTGTATAGAGGGAGCAAACCATATCGGTGGAAGAGGTGCAATCTGCAATCAAGGCTAAAGAATTGCAAAAGAAGCTTGATGGGAAAGCTCTTGAATCAGGAGAGGGACTCAGTGTTAGGGGCAGATCTGAGAAGAGAGACTTTAAGGAGAAGAAATCGAACTACTGATCTAAGTTAGTAAAGGGCAAGAAGACTCCACTAGAAAGGGGTAAATGGAAGTGTTATAGGTGTAAGAAACCTGGTCACTTTAAGAAGGATTGCGCGGAGATGAAAACACAAAATCAGAGGCAGAACAATGGAGAAGCTGGTATTATAGGTGAGGAATTTGAATCCTATAATGTCCTTCTTGTCACTGATGGTGATGTTAAGAAGGATTGCATATTGGATTCAGGGTGTTCTTTTCACATGACATCAAATAAAGACTGGTTTGAACCTCTCGAGTTAAATGAGAGGGGTACAATCTTATTGGGGAATAATGACGCTTCCTATGTGCTGGGGATTGGTTCTGTAAGAATCAAGATGTTTGATCTTATTGGGGAATAAAGATGATTCCTATGTGCTAGGGATTGGTTCTGTAAGAATCAAGTTGTTTGATGGAATTAAGAGGGTCTTCTGGAAGTGAGGTTTGTTCCTCAGGTCAAGAGGAACTTGATATCTCTTGGAGTCTTAGACAAGAGTGGCCACACGTTCAGTGGGGGCAATGGCATTCTGAAGGTGTCTAAGGGGTCTATGGTTGTGATGAAGGCATACATAAACAATGGAATATACCATATGTTTGGACAACCGCTTATTGGTAGTGTTTCTAGTATTGAAAACCACAAGGATGATAAGACTAAGCTCTGGCATCTGAGACTTGGTCATATTAGTGAGAGGGGTCTACACTATTTGTCAAAACAACTGTTGTTGGGACAAGATAAGGTGGATAAGCTGGAGTTCATTGAGTTACGTGTTCTTGGAAAGGCTAAGAGAATCAGTTTTGGTACTGGATCACACACTTCAAATGGGAATTTGGATTATGTTCACATTGACTTGTGGGGACCAGCTAGGACATACACTCTTGGTGGTGGCAAGTATTTTCTTTCAATCGTAAATGATTACTCAAGGAGGTTGTGGACTTTTGTTCTGAAATCGAAGGATGAAGCATTTCAGAGGTTCAAGGATTGGCTAGTGGAAGTGGAGAATCAATCAGGAAACAAACTGAAGCATGTGAGGACTGATAATGGCTCGGAATTTGTTTTTGGTGAATTCAATGATTTTTGCAAAGCTAAGGGCATCGCAAGGCACAGGACAGTAGCACACACTCCTCAGTAAAATGGAGTGGATGAGAGAATGAATAGAACCATTCTGGAGAGAGTAAGGTGCATGATTATTGGTGCTGGTTTGCCAAAGAAGTTCTGGGGAGAAGCTGTGGCAACAACAACATATCTCATCAACAGAAGTCCCTCAAAAGCAATTGAGTACAAACTCCATATGAGAAATAGTATGGTAAGCCTCCTAATTTCAGTAATTTGAAGGTCTTTGGTTGTTTACTCTATGCCCATATTGAAGGTGATAAACTTGAAGCAAGAGCCCTCAAATGTGCCTTTATTGGTTATCCAACCGGGGTTAAGGGGTTTAAGTTATGGTGTCTAGAACATGTTCAAGGAAAGTGTATTGTGAGTAGGGATGTAATCTTTGATGAATCGAAGATGGCAAAGAAGATTGGATATCAGTCTACTCAAGGAACTTCAAGTGATGGTATTCATATTGAGGTGGAGTTTCCAAAAGAGACCACAACTGAGCAAGTTGTGACCACAGATGCTCAGGAAGAATCTGATCACAGTGAGAGTTCTGAATAAGAGGAGGATCTGAAGGATTACCATTTGGCCAGAGATAGAACCAGTAGGCAAATTAATTCACCTACAAGTTTTGGACAAGCTGATATGATATCCTATGCACTCAATGTTGCTTCTGAGATTGAAGAAGCTGAGTCAGTCACTTACTAGGAAACAATTAATGGGAAGGGAAGGTGGAAGTGGATTGAACCTATGAAGGAAGAGATAGCTTCATTGAAGAAGAATGGCACTTGGGTCTTGGTGGAGAGACCAAGTGAGAATAAGCCGGTGAGTTGTCGATGGCTCTTCTAGAAGAAGAAGGGAATCCCCGGGGTGGAGAAGCCTAGTTACAATGCTAGATTGGTTGCTAGGGGATTCTCACAAGTGAAAAGGGTAGAGTTCAATGAAATTTTTTCACCGATGGTTAAGCATTGCTCAATCAGAATCGTGTTGGCAGTAGTAGCTCAGTATGACCTTGAGTTGGAACAGATGGATGTGACAACAGCTTTCTTACATGGTGACTTTGAGGAAAAGATTCATATGGACCAGCTAGAGGGATTCATTGAGGAATCTAGCCAAGAAAAGGTCTGTTTGTTGAGGAAAGCACTGCATAGACTCAAGCAAAGTCCAAGGCAGTGGTATAAAAGATTTGATGACTTTGTGTTGTCAATTGGTTTCGACAGATGCAGTTTTGACTCTTGTTTGTATGTAAGAAAAGCATAACAAAGAGAAAGAGCATACTTGTTGCAGTATGTGGATGACATGCTCATTGCAAGCAAGTCCAAGGGGGAGATTAATGATATCAGCGAGAAGCTGAAATCTGAGTTATATATCATAAAATTATATTATGTATGTCGAAAAACAATCAAAATATTCGTAACTAAAATCAGGTCGGGTTCGGTAATTTTATATACAATTCCGATTATGTGGCAAAAAAATTGGAAAAAAAATCTGAAATTTGAAAGAAAAATACGGTTCAAAAATTCAGATATTTTCGAATAAAAATTGGCAAAGTCCAAAATTTAACTCCGACATCCCTAACCACATTGCAGTTTTTACTTTTCTTTTTCCTTTATTTTATTCTATGAGACATATGTATGATGATGTTTTTTTGATCGTTATATGTGTCATGATTTCAAAATTATTAAAATATATTATTAAAATAGTGTTTAATGATGTTAATTATAAATGTATTAAGATTGTTCATACTAGCTTATCATCAAATCAAGTTAATTAACTGCTGAATCTTTAGTGTATTAAATATTTAAATAATGAACAAATCACCTAATTAATTTACTAAACTCAATATTATCCATTTATCTTTTTTTTTATTTTATAAATTTTTTATTTGAAATATATATTAAACATTTTATATTAATGTACATTTTTGTAGACATAATATACAAATAATAAATTTTTAGAGTTAATTAAGGATAATTTAATTTAAACTTAATAATTTATTAATATCTTGAAATTTTCTATTATACTTGTAAGAGTTTAACATAAAGAAGATCACTCTAACAATTAACGTGGACAAGAACCCATAGAAATATTATATTAGTGGGTAAACATTTAAAGTTTTATTGAATTTTATTCCAACATTTTATTTGATCATTCATATTACGTAATGACTAGCAATTTATTTAATATACAATTAATCATATATAATTTGATTTATTTATAAATCAATTAATAATGTGCAATCTTAATCAATTAAATCTTTAACAGTGTAAATTATTGACTAAAGTAGTAAGAATTACGTGCATTGCACGTGGTACTAATTAGTTTTCCAAAAGTGTGTATTGATTTGTTGATCCCATTGGTATGCTCGGAACAGGTTAGTTTTCAAAGACGAGTTTAAGGAAGCAAAAATTTGAATCTCAACTACGCGATCCTACTGCTAGCATTCTGCACACTCGGATTTTCAGGGGTGAATCGGATTGAAGGTGGCAACCGCCGAACTCGAATGACATTAAAATTAAATTTCGATGCGGCTGTGAATACAAAAGATTGGATACATTATTGGCATATGAATTATTGCCAGAACACATGCTGGTGTATGTGTTGGATGGTCTTCGACTTGTATAAGGCAACCTTTGGACCCCACCTCAGCTGAAGCCAAAGCCGCTCTATTAGCAGTGAAGTACGACGAGATAAGTCATGGAACAAAGTGATTATTGAGTGAGATTCTAGTCGGATTATTACAGTGATTTGCAGCCATGAAGAGGAACAATCAGCATATGGACATATCATTTCAGACATCTAGGGTCTTGTGTGCTCTTTCAAGTCCTTCTCTGCATGCCACGTTAGAAGAAACGGCAATAAGATTGCACATGAACTAGCTAGATTATCTTTCACAAATCCATTTATTTGTGATGTTTTACCTTTAACAATCCAAGCTATTGTATAAGATGATTCAAAGATTTGAATAAAGTTCTTCGTTTTTCTCAACAAAAACAAACATGAAATGCAACCAATTATCCCATTTAAATTCAACATACGAGAACTCAACTTTCAAATTTTCAGTTCATAAAGCCCATATTTCAACTTTGTTCTCCTAATACACACATAATATAAGTTTTTACTTTTTGAAGTTTAAATTGATAACAATAGCGTAATTCATAATCTTATTCCATAAAATACTAGAGTAATAATGGCATAATATTTTTATGGGGAAATATGCAATAGAAAAATATTTTGAACTTAACCCAATCTATTTTAAAGACTTTGGTCTACACTAAAATCACATATTAAATTAGTGAGACCCCTTTATACTGAGAAGGCAAAAATACCCTCAATCACTATAACCCTAAATACTAATTATTTGTCTCCACCTCTATCACTTTCATCTCTTCTCCGCCTCTCCATTTAAATCCCTCAACCCTCTCTACGAAAAATCCGATCTTCCTCCATCGCCGCACCACCACCTCTGCCTCTTTCTCTCTACTTAAATCTCTTTCTCTCTTGTTCGTTATCTCTCTCTCGATTTCTCTCTCTTTATTTCCACATATGTACACCAACACCACCGTAGCCGCCTCCATCACTCTCTCTTTCATTCACCACCATTGCCGTCGCCTCCCCCTCCCTCTCTTTCGTTATCTTTCTATCTCTATGTTTCAAAAACAATTCTCCAAATCTGAAGCAGCAACAGTAAAGTGACTATAATCGTATTCGAATAGGACTATTGTTGATTCACTCGATTAGTGATTTATGAATTTCTTTGTTTGTTGCGCGAATCACGAATAACAGAGTTTTCACGAAATACACGAATTTGAAGAAGGAAGATGCCATTCAAAACCAATACGAGTTCTTTTCACAGAGGAGGGTCCATTGTACAACCAAAGAAGAGGTAGCTAAACTTCTCATTTTATCATACAGAAGAATGAAAATTTGTTTTATCGGATCACATTGCGAATTAAGTTCGATATTTTTTTTTTATAAATAATTTTGAAATTGTTGCGCATCCTTTGACAGGTCATCCTGCATTGATTGTCCGTCACCGCCCGTTCCCTGTTACTCATGAAGCTATTGTGAATATGACTATTTTTTAATATGACTATAGTCATATTGAACTATGCTCGTCACGTTTCTCACCCCAATTTGCAAACCATCTTCTCGTTTCAACTTGACTTATAATAACAAGATTCAAATTAATTGTGATTTTTTATGTTCATGTTGATTGGATTGTTTTCGTAAATAATAGACAATCTTCGTTTTTTTATATAATTTGTTAAACATGATTGTAATACACTATATAATTTGAATTGTTAAGTTGAAAAAGTATGTAAAAAACGGCCATATAAAGAAAGAATTTGACTACGGTTGATATATTCACATATATATTCTACTATAGTCATATTCGGAGTATTAAATTTATCTGGCGAAAAAAATCAATTTTTCCTTTAAAAAGAATTATAAAAAATTTTATTTAAAAAGTATTAAAAAAAACATACCTTTTGATTTTCTATGTGACGAAGCAAATTCTTTTTTTTTAGTTTGTTGGTTGATTTTACGGATCTCGGATATTGAGGAGTTTATTTTTTTTTAATTTGTTGGCTGATTTAACAGAGCTGGGATAGAGTCAGGGTTTGGAAATTTAGATGAAGAGATTCGGAAATAGGTCCATCCGTGTAAGAAAAACAGAGCGAAGGCAGAGAGAAAAGGGGGATTGAAGAGCGAGAAGAAACTTGGCTGACGAACTTCTGAAAAGAAAAGCATAAATCAGGGCCCCACGAACGGCCGGACCGCGCTCGTAAAGGGTTTGCTAGAACGAGAGCTCCGTCGGAACTTGAACCATAGAATAACAGTGAGTGGAGAAAAAGAGGGGGATGGCGGAGCGGCGGTCAGCAATTGCGGCGGTAGAAGGAAAAGAGGAGAAAGGGGAAAAAATCGAGATTAAAAGAAAAGGGAAGAGATAATAGCAAGCAGCTTGATATAAACGATCCTAGTGTTTACGAAATTCCGCGTCGGTGTACGTACTGGATCCGTTACGACTAGCGTAACGATCTGGGCACTGTCTCGGAGAGAGGCTAGGTGAAATAGTGAAGATGCGAACTACCTGCACCTGGACAAAAGGACCCTATGAAGCTTGACTGTTCCCTGGGATTGGGTTTGGGCCTTTCCTGTGCAGCTTAGGTGGAAGGCGAAAATGATGATCCCTCCAAACAAGCCCAAGCTTATCGGCAAATGTCTCTTCTATTACGAAGACCACCCGGCCGCGCAGCTTATCCAGGGGGATGTTTTTTATTTGCATTCACGCTTTTTGGAAAGAGCCGCTAAATCAAGTTTTAGTTTAGGTGAAGGAAGTATGACCGCCTTACCTATTATATCGTCATTTTTAAGGAAAGTGGGAGGAATTATTGGGTAGGAGATTTATAATTTCAGAAAGGTTGTATTGGAATTTAAATATTTAAGGGGTTATCACAAAGGGAGATTTAAAGGTTGGACATATCACCATTTATTATTGGGTAAATAGCACTTAACCCCCTTGTATTTTGGACATTTTGCACATGACCCCGGTATAAATTTAGGCACATAACCCCCTTGTGGTTTTGACATTTTGCACATAATCCCCTTATGGTATGAAATAAGGCACATAACCGCCTTGTGATTTTGAAATTTTTCAAATAATATGAAATGCGGATGCATGAAAGTGCCACATACGATCTACTTTCGACCAAAGTGTTATGATATTTTTTGTCAAAGATGTTCTCACCGAGTCTAGAAAGCTAACACAAAGACAATTTCGAAAGTAGGCCACTTGAAAATAGATTTTTTTTTTTTTGCATATGTAGGAAGTTGTGATCATGTTATAGAAGTTTTTAAGTATTTCCTACCTAGAACATTTATGTAATGCTCTTCATAGCTACTCACAACGGTAGGATTACATGAATTCCCGGACCATCCCTTGGAGAGGTTGAGAAATATAAATAGGAGTAGGATTTAATTTGTAAATCAACCGAACAACATTTATAAACAAATAATATTTGTAAGAGTAAATATAAAACCCATACTTTAGGTATCTTTCTAAAGTACACATAGGGCCTCCGGAATCTCATGACCACCTATTCTCAAGTTCAATTGCATGCATATAGTATTAGGTGTTAAACTAACATATCCTGATTATTAGGAGTCACTCTCTTCAACTTATCCTTTAAATTGTTTTCTAAATGGAGCAAGTTGAATGAATGATGAAAATGAGGGAAAATATCCCCAAAATATTTTAAAAAGTTAGTGGTAAAGTAATTGACCGCAGATCAATAAGTAACTCACTTGAACCTTAATGTTGGGCCATTAACATGGGGTGGCACTAAGAATTCAAATTTAGGACGGCCATAATTGTAAAAATGAAAAAATCCAACAAAAAAGGATCCCACTAATGATATGCCACTTTGCTATATTTAAATAGAAATGAGTATTGTGATTTGAAAATCGTATAATTAATGAATTCATTTATGTTATAAACTTTTGGGTGGAGAATATTTGTAAAATATACCACCGTGCAGCAATTTCTTTTTTATTATCTTATGTATCTTCTTTTTCTTTCTTTTTTCTTGTTTATTTTTATTCATAAAAATTCTCACTAGGAACCATCTCTCAATTTTCATATGAATCACATTCTTAACATTGATGATTATTCGAAGGAAAACAAATTATCAAAACAAACTATAATATTTCAACCACTAAAGAATACAAATTGTTCTTTTCAAATTTATTTATTGAGAAGAAAATACAATAGAAAATGTAGTAAATGAAGTTGAACCAAAAAAAATTATAATCTATAATTTTAAATTTTGAATGCAACCTAGACTTGATGTTTGTGATGAATATATGCAAATTAAAGATGATATGTTAATAAAACAAATGAAGTCTTAAAATGAAAAAAAATGAAAAAAAAAAAGACATACTCATAAAGAAAAATAACCAAAAATAAAAATACACTATAAATTAAATGAAATTAACCAATATATTGGGGTGAATTGCGGTTTGCACCCTATAAGTAACCCTCATTTGCACTTTACAACCTAACATTTCAAGATGTGATTATTTTGCATACCCCCCTCATTTTCAAATTAAAGGGATTACACTCTAGGGGAACCCCTGATCATTTCGAAAATATTTTGACATACCCCTTCGACCACCCTGAAGTACCTATAATGCCCTTTTAAAATCAGTTTTAAAATCAATTTTAAACCCTAGCCACTCACAGTTGTCTCTCTCTACCTCTCTCAAATCTCAGATTCAAATGTCGCCTCCATTTACTACAGTAACATATAGTTACATTAAGTTATTTTCGGTATAGTAAACATATTGATTTAAAAAAAGGGTAAATTACACCCACACCCCTGAGGTATACTTGAATAATTTTAAGGTCCCTGTGGTATCGATAATTACAATCACCCCCTTGAGACGTAGTTATAAACTCCAATGGTATAATGCATTGGATGCGTTATTACGATAGAGTTCTAACGGACTATTGGTTTCAGGAAGTGGTGAAGACAACAAAGAGTTATGGGTGATTTAAAAAATATTGGGGGAGCTATGTCACCCCATAACTCGCCATAACTCTATGTTATCTCCACAACTAGCTAAAAGTAATAGTCCATTAGAACCCTATCGGAATAATGTATCCAATGCATTATCCCGTTAGAGTTTTTAACTACCTTTCAGGGGGTGAGTATAATTATCGATACCACAGGGACCTTACAGTTATTTAAGCATACCTCAGGGGTGTGGGTGTAATTTACCCTTAAAAAATTAAAAAAAAATTAAAAAAAAAATTGAAAGAGAATTGAAAAAAAAAATCAAAAAAAAATTAAATAATAAATATATATAAATTTAACAAAAAGGTTTATTAAAAAAAATAATAATGGTAACTCAACGGACCCGGACCTGGTGCCCACAAGGAACCAACCCTCATTGAAGTTGAAATTCCCACACTGCGGCTGCCAGGATTCGATCATAGGACCTTGTACCAACTTACCACCTTCGGAACCAGTTGAGCTACACCCATGCGGACAAATTTTTAGTTTTTTGAATTAACATATAAAATACATAAACATATGATTTGTTTATCCTTTCAATTTTTGAAATTTATACAAAGAAAATATATATCATATTTTTAAAAAACAAAGCATACATTATTATTTATAATATATATCAACTGCGTTGATATATATTAGGAGACTTGGTACCTAGCATTTACCAATAGGGTAATGGTCTAGCGTTCGAGTCCCTTTTCCCCTACTTTATCTTGTAATGGACTTGAATTTACTAAAAAAAAAAAAAAACTACGTTATTTTAAAATAAATGGAAACAGTTTGAAAAAAATATATATATCAAATTTAACAAGGTAAAATTGTTTTTGAAAACTCCGGATATTCAAAACTTTTTAAATAAAAAAATAGATATTTAGGTTTTCGGTGAAGTAAAAGTTGGATATCATGTATCACATCTAAAAACATAATATTTTAAAAGACTTGTTCTAATTAACCCATTTAATTTCAATCAACTACACATTCTAAAAGACTTATTTTTTAAAATGTCCTACAATTCTCATCCCCATTCTAATTTAAATTTATAATATATTAATTTTACAGAAATTTAGGATTTTTGAATTATTTTGAAAAGTAAAATTGAGCAAAATTATAGATTTATATACACTAGTAATTTACCCGTGCGATGCACGAGATCAATTTTTTTTTTTTTATTATTTTGGATAAAATAAAACGAACGAAAACTTTGAACAGTTGACATACATGTAAATAATATCAAAAAAAAATCTTTTAATGAATCAAAATATACATTTGTTTGTAATTTACCTTCATATTCGCTGAAAATCTTTTGTGCACACAACATTGCTCGTTATTTTAGTTATATCGCCCGATTCTGAGTCGATAAAATATCTTTATCTCAAATCTACTTTTAACTCTGGACATTTGCGTCGTATAATTGCCTATGACACCCTAATATTAACACTAATATAACACTAACAACAACTACTATTACTAATATTAAAACCAACATTGATAATACTAATACCAATACTAATATTAATACTAAAATCAACACTAATAATACTAATATTAATACTAATCATAATATAAATATGATGATTAATACTAATAGTGTAATACTAATATTAATATCAACACTAATATTAATAATAATACGCCAATTTTAATAAGAATGTTTAATGTTTAAACTAATACGCCAATACTAATACTAATACTAATACTAGTACTAATACTAATACTAATACTAATACTAATACTAATACTAATACTAATACTAATACTAATACTAATACTAATACTAATACTAATACTAATACTAATACCAGTGTTCTAAATATCGGTCGTGGCGGCCGATATATCGGCCGCCATATCGGTGGCGGACATAAACCTTTACGATATATGTGTGGCGGTTTTGAAAATCGATTTTTGACGGTGAGGCGGTCCGAGGCAGTCTGTGGCGGTCTATGGCGGGTCAAACCGATATATCGGGTCAAACATCGAACGATATATCGGAAAAATATATTTTTTTTTTTATTTTTTTTTTATTTTTTTTATTAGAAGGAAAATAGGGGGTTTATTTTTTTATTTTTTTATTTTTTTAATTCTAATTCATTATCTCTTTCAATCAAACCCAAAATTACCGACCCCGTAAGAAGAACCTGACCTTGAAAAAAAAAACACAAAACAATCCACACACCGCGGCGGCATTCTTTATCTCACTATTATTAAACTTTTGTTATGTGATTAGAATATATAAACGATGAGGAGAGAATCATGTACAATTTTTTTTATACGTTTTTATGTATTTACAAATAATATTTAGAAATATATTACACTAAATTTAAAAACCGATTTATTGCCGATATATCTCCGATTAATCACCGCCGCGCCGATTTATCGTGTGGCGGTCCCTAACCACCTCGGACCCGATAACCGATATTTAGAACCTTGACTAATACTAATACTAATACTAACACTAATGCTAATGTTAATGTTAATGCTAATACGCGAAGACTGATACGAATTCGAATACTAATAATGATAAATAATAATAATGATAATAATATTGATATTGATATTGATACTGATAATGATATTAATATTGATACTAATATTAATACACATACTGATACACATACACATATTGATACTGATATTAATACTGATATCGATACCGATACCGATATTGATACTCATACTCATACTCATAGTGATACTGATATTGTTATTAATACTGATACTAATATTGATATTGATATTGAGACTAATACTAATACTAATACTAATACTAATACTAATAAGACTAATACTAATACTAATACTAATACTAATACTAATATGAATACTAATACTAATATTACTATTGATACTGATACTGATACTTGTAGTTTTAATTGTAGTTTTAAAACTGTTAAAACAACATTGTAGTTTTAATTGTAATGTACTAGTTTAAGACGATAAATATTCAAATATAATTGAATTAAAAAATATAAATATTCAAATTTTATACAGATATCCCAAAATGTTGAAAATAATTAAAACGAAATGAATATATTTATTCAAATCATTCAAATACATTAAAATTTCATAAATTATTCAAATGTATATATAAATTACGAAATTATAAACACAACTATTTAGTTAAAAAATTAAATAAAAATAATACTAAAAAAAAGAGTCAAAATATTACATTTTTCGGAAAATTAATTATAACTAAGATAATATCTTTCGAATTAAAATTAAAATTATACATGTGCTAAATATTTAAATGAGTGTAGAAATGTTAAATATGTAAGAACTTAAATACGTACCAAAATCAAAATGTCAACTAATCAATATCATTAATTGAACTCCAACTAAGCAATTTGGAGATATGACATAGACATTTGCCACATGTCTTAAATAGGTGCATAGATCATCTTTTTATATTATATATAGATGGTAAATACAGTTTTATGTACAATATAATAAAAATAAACAAATAAATATGATCCAAATTTATTGAAATAAAATCATAGAAACTAGTATGAACGTACAAATTAATAATAATGTATGTACATATGAACAAAATAGATAATAATAAGCATTATTAATGGACACTAAAATTAATATTGTTACAAAAATATGTAAACGCTAAATAATCTATTACATGCTCAATCAAATTCATTAATCTCAATTTCTTTTTCATCGAAACCAAGCTTACAATCATCTCACTTGTAATCAAAAGATGGAAATGCATAACTATTTTTTTTTTCTAAATCCATCCTTACAATATACTCCGATCATATTTATGCGTGTTATACGACGTCACATGGCTTCTCTCTTGCTAATATCGCCGCGTGTAACACAAACGATGTTATCCATGGATCTGCAAAAAAAAAAAAAAAAAAAAAAAAAAAAAAGCAAAACAAACATAAGTTAGATTGTTATATGTACACATACATAATAAATGAATAACATCATAAATATTCAACGACAAATAAATGTTTCAAGCGAACACATCGATAAATACTAATTGCATTATAAATTTACAAAACAAAAGGAATAAAAAAAGAGTTTTAGGATGAGAACCTTAGTTTAGCATGATTATAACAAAATATGTAGATGAAGAGTGAGATGAATGAGTTGGGGTTGAGATTGGGGGTATTTATACCTAATTATCACACACTAAATAAGTAAATAAAACGATTTTAAGGAAATATATATTGTTTATATTAGCTAATGTCTATATAAATGCATATATGTATACATATATATTTCACTATGATTGGACATAATTAAAATAAATGTAATTTTATTTCATAAAATAAAAAATAGATACGATTGACAACAAATCCGGCGATTAATTTTATTTGATGCAAATTCACATAATTTATTAATAATTAATAATTGAAAGTCAAACTTTCCATAAATTAAAATTAAATATTTTGATATTATTTATATAAGTTATACATAAATTATACATATATTTTGATATTATATATATATATATATATATATTATTTAGATAATAAATCCATATCCGAATTAATTTTAATAAAAATCAAAATGT
This sequence comes from Erythranthe guttata, assembly GCF_000504015.1. The sequence goes on from NW_012194586.1 coordinate 176,536, forward strand.
GTGAAATATACACACTATATTTTTTTTGTTTTTTTCGTATTATAATAATAAAAATATAAATTTCATAGTATCTTAAAAAAAATATTAATTAAATTCAAAAGTCCATAAATATACTATATTTGCAAAAGGAAATAAAATAAATCCA
>NW_012194586.1:178061-489202 GCF_000504015.1 Erythranthe guttata
CCCATATATTGGCCACCTATAACTCACTATATTTAACGAATTAGGGTTTTTATGCATAAGTCTCTCACCAACCATTTTTATCATTCTAGATTCATGGGTTATATATTTTTCGCCAATAAGTCTATCCCTTTAATATGTATAATAAATAAAGGCAAAATTAATGTATATGATAAAATTACCCCCAACCATTTAAACTCAATTCCTAGTTGTAACCCCAATTTAACTTCAATTTAATCAATTTTGACCACAAAAATCCAATTTTAACCTTTTATTTTTCTATTTTTTTTCTGAATTTTGCTTTGCCGCCGGTTTCTGGCGGTAATTTTTTTATTTTTTTCTGTCTGCTTTTTCCACCGGTCTCCAGCGTTGACATTTTTTTTTCCTAAAATTTTTATCCGTTTTTTTTATGTTGGTTGCTGAACGTTGTCCGTAATTGTATGTATATGAAGAATAAAATTGGAGAAAGAGAGAATTGTGTCTCTCACACATATTATTGATATATATAGTTACATGTAGAAAACTCTAAGCTATTATACAAGGTAACTAAGAGGAGATATACATGCCAAGATTATACAAGATATATCTACAAGAATAATATCATAAAATAATAAACGAAAATGGAGAGGACGTGAAGAACTGGAGACAAACTCTCGAAACAGTTGGGTCGGGAGTCCTATAGTATGTCATTAATAGTAATTAACTGTCGCTGACAGTAATTTTAACTGTCGTTGACATTACATTTGCGTAATTGTATCGTCGTTGACAATACATTTAAGTAATTATACTGTCATTGACACTATATTTAGGTAATTATACTGTCGTTAACAATCAATTAATGTCAACCACATCAATGCTAAGGGGTATCTCACATTCTTCTATTTTAATCTACTGTTGCTACAAAGGTCGGAGTTTAACCGTCATTATAAACTTGATTAATATACAAATTTTCTAACAAGAAAATCGTCTTACATAGTGTCCAAGTTTACTATCATTAATAAATAAAAAATTTAAATCACTAAAAAATCAAAATTATCAATAACATTAATCAAAATAATATATATAACGTTTTCGGTTATAACGATTAACTTCTTGACGACGTCTCCCACTGTTCATTTCTTAGTAACCTTTTCACCATTTGATGAGATCATTTTCTCTCGGCCTTCATCTTTGGAGCTGACAACCCGGGGGAACCTATCTAAATGCTGATAAAAGTTTGATGAATATTTCGTATCGAGTTTTCGTTCCAACAAACTTTCATCGTTGGTATATTTGGAGATCTCTCCTCTTTTTTCTGGTATGCACTATTTTTGGATAGTCCACATTAGGTAACTTCATATGTGTGTGTGTGTACTGATCGATAGCACTTCATTGGGCCTCGGTTTTGTAGTTGACCATATATATTGCTGCAACGGTTATGAATGCTCCAACCAGTTGCAGTGGGCTGAAGGTCTCACCGAGATAGATGAACCTGCAGTTCAAACCCCTTTCACAATTTTAGCCAATGCCCAATTATAAGTGAGATTCATCAAAAGATCTTTATATATAAAAGAAAGAAACGCTACGGCAATTTAAGAAATCCTAATGAAGTATATATATATATATATATATATTATATTTTGCAGCCATTTTTTTCTAATTACTTTCACATCGAATCTCGACTAGCACAACCCTAAAATAAGTTTATATAATTCTTTCTAATTGTTATTATTATTATTATTATTATTTTCCTCTCCTATTTTCCAGCCGATTTTGTCTAATTCTTCTTTGTTTCATTTATTTAATGATCAATTTCAATTTCGTATTATCACTATTAAGTTTATATAAAGAAAAAATTGAACGAGTTTGTATTATTCTATTAGTATAAATGTTGACGTTACCAATATCACTAATAAACTGTAGTATAATTGTTAATTATCATGTATTAAACTAATCATTATTTTCACTTTTGAAATACTATTCCGGGAAAATGCTAGTTCTACTAATACCAAGATTCATTTTCACCAGGAATTCCGAAAGACGTTTAACAAAAGACATTGTTCTAACTTGGTTTGAATGCAAAACTGGAAGAAATAAATTTAATGGAAAAAAGAAAGTATAAATAAAATTATTCCGATTAGATTTCTTACCCGAAAACAGATGCAAACATTGGAGTGAGAAAGGTAAGGGAGCTCAGCTTTGTCAAGCTTCCTGAATGGCATTAATGAAACAATTTTAAGCACAATGGAAGAAACAATGAAACAAGAAAAATTACCACAAAAAAAAAAAAGAAAATTTCAAAATGAAAGCTTACCTCTTGTAGCATTGTAGAAGTAGACACCATAGCTGATGGCACTTCCAAATATTGAGGTATAAAGAAGGGCTAAAACGTCATTTGTCGTAAGCTCATCAAAACTCGAGAGGGCGGGATCATGTTTAAGAATGGAGATTGCCATAAGAGGGAGACCACCAATAACCATGTGCTGCAACGATATTTACTTTAGCTTAATTCGTTCAGATCAATGCATGAACAATAACAACTGGACAGTCTCGTAGTTTTATTAGCTTACAATGAGAAGCTCATAAATTCAACAATTCCCGACACCCTAAATTGCACAAATAAAGATATTGTCTCCTTTGTGCTATTATTATTTTGAAATTCGAAAAAAGTGGGTTTGGAAAATGAAAGGTGAGAAAATGCCGAACTTTTGAGTGGAGAGTTCAGAGCTACAGCATGACAAATGGCTGCAGTGCAGCATAAGATTGACCAAGACACGAGAAAATGGCACTGCAGTGCAAGAATTTCAAGACTCACTCCACACCACCAAATTGCCGGGAAAAAAGAAAAAAAAAAAGAATTTCAAATTTTGAAAAAAATTGTTTATGCATTACTGTGCTGTACCCAAACCAACGAGATAAGATACAATAAGTGCTCATATAACACAAGTTATGGACTAATTTCTCTCTGGCTCATATAACACAAGTTATGTTACCTAAAATATTCAACATCAATAAATTTCTATACTTTAATTCCATGTATAAATTCAGTGATTTGTATTGTTGGTAAATCACATGTCAGTATACAGTACAAAGAGTTCCCTCGTAAAACAAATTTTCTGGAACTTTACCATATTCAAACATCTTTGACACCCAGTAAAGATTTCGGCTATTCAGTTTACATTAATTACTGGTTTGTTGAGATACAGTCACAATGGTCCATCACCCCATATATCTTACCACGACAAAGAAACCAGCTAGGACTTTGTATTCGTCTCTTATTAGTAATGTACTGTAATAACAACGGTATTTATGGACTGCTGAAGAGGAATTAAGTAACAATACTCAATAATATAAATTCTTTTTTGAGGTGGACGTGAAAATTCGGTATTGATAATTAATCATAAATAACAGAGCATCTTACCCATCCAGTAGCCATAACAGGATCCGAGTATTTGGACACCCAACGGACCATTACAGTACCAACTGCCATACTTTGTGCTGCAAGAAGCATCCACCATTCTCCACTTTCCCACAATGAAAAGTTGTTCGCGTCAAAAGCAAGAGCGGGTACCTGCCAAGTATCAGCAAATATTTTATTTTATTTATTTATTTATTTATTATTATTTTTATTTATTTTATTTTATTATTATTTTTTTTTTTTTTTTGAGGAATAGAAATATTTGAATATCAGATTCTCTGCAATTGTGATTTTTCAGCATTCTTGGGAATTCATTGCTGTACATGTAAGAGTTGAAAACTTACAAGATTATTACCTCAAGAAGTAAAAGTCCTACAACACCAAGTATTAGTCCAGCAGCTCCAACGTACCCTATCGACTCCCCAAAGAATAACGATGCCAGAATAGCCACAGTCAGAGGCTGCGAATCAATTATTACCTGCAGCGTTTTGTACAGTATCTTTTCAAAGCAAGTTAACCAATGCGATTTCAATATCGAAAGCAAGAAAATATCAGCTCTTCTGAATAATTACATAAAAGAAAACATCAAAAACTGCAACATAGTAATATAGTTAGAAGCCATCGCACATGTACTCTTATCTCCACTTTATGAACAATTAAACCACCACAAATAGTAACAACCAACAACCTGATGGAGAATAACAACTAACATAGTAACGATACGGAGAAAAGATTTGGTTTTGACGAGAGGATTAGAGAAATGATTTCAAATGACTTCATATAGAGCAGATTTCGACCACAATAATTCAAAAACTATTCAATCTGAGAGTTACGGATTTAAAATACATTATAAAACGAACCCATACAAACAAGTTTACAAGAAATAGTTAGTATGGATTTGAATTCCTTCGCTCATAATCCTTACATCCAAAATGCAACCCTATGGAATCCAGGCTAAACAATACAACTTATGAATTAATTAAACCATCAGAAAATATGGGATTCTCGTATACGAATAAACTACGAATACTATACGAACAAACTACAATCACAGTCACAATTATCGGCAAAAAAAAGCTAAGTCCAGAAAAAGTATAGCGAAACATACACTGCCCAAACCAGCTGTAGTCCGGTCCAATCCTTCAGCCAGAAAGCCCTGATCACCATCAGCCAAATGAGGACGAAATGACACGTGTCCTTGATTGATTTGATACACTAACAACAAACTTAAGTACACGTACTACTACTACTAAACTAGAGGGACCTGAAAACACGAAGCATCGACGAGAGCGAATGCCGAGATCGACAGCCACGCATTGAAACCCGAAGGCAAACGCCGCCCTTTGGAAGCCGCGAAGCCGACCAATAGGAAGCCGGCTGGAATTAGCCGAAACGCCGACATGAAGAAGGGCCCCGTTTTGGGGAGAACTTCCTTCATCGCCACCATCGCCGTGCCCCAGAAGAAGAACGGCGATATCAAAAGCCCTAATTCCAATGCCAATAAAACCCAATCCGACGTCGTTTTGCCGGATTCCTGGCTCAATTTTTTTGTCTGGTTTTCTGAAAAATCATCGGCGGGAGGGTAAACGCATTCGACGTCAAATCCAGTGCCTATACACTCAATCTCATCGGACGGCGGCGAAGGGTCGATTCCGAGCTCCGCTTCCGTGGATTTGCTCCTAGCTCTGAAATTTGACAAAACGACGCCATTTCTGGTGGATTGGAATTGTGAGGAGAGATTCTTCTGCTTACTGAGAGTGGTGGTGAAACGGTTACGAGTTCTGCCGGTGGTGTAAATGGCGGGAACTGCAACCGGAGAAGTGGTTGCCGGAGAGGAAGAGCAGGAGCAGCAATTCCACGCCATGTTTTCTGATAAATATACTGAATTGAATTTTATTTCATGAAATTTAAATGATAATTGTAATTATAAATGCGTAAAAAATTATAAAGTATTCTGTGGTGATAAAGTATCCACAGTCGTCTAATTTGTCCGGTGGTATATGATAAAGGATGTGATTACGTGAACGGTAATGCACGATATTTTATTAATTTTAATTTTTGACGGCTTAATCTCAATTTTACATCTACTAACTAAGAGGGTGTTTGGCTCAGCATATAAGATGTTAAAAGGAGCTTATAAGATGTTTTAGAGCTTATAACCTCTTCCAAAGTGTTTGGTAAATTTTTAAAAAAATATCTTATTTTTTTTTTAAATAAGCTGTTGGAGAGCAAATAAGATCTTTTTAAATAAGTACATATACCCCACCTTTTTATTTTTATTTAAGATCTTTTAATGAGTAAAAATAGGAAATAAGTCCATATCCAAACACTCTAAAAATTAATTCTAAAAATAAGATGTAACAGCTTATCAACTCTTAAAACAACTTATCAGACGTAAGAGCTTATCAGCTGTTTAAAATAAGCTTAGCTAAACACCCTCTAAATACAATAAAGGGGCTATTTGTGAGATCCCTCTATAATTCCTTTTAAGAGTACTAGCATTTTTCCCCGTGCGATGCACGGGATATTATTTCAAGAGTAAAAAAAATAATCAATTTAATACATAATAAGAAAATATACGCACATAGTAAAATTTAATAATGTAGTATTATTCATATTTTATATAACATTAGTTTGTTTAAATTTTACATATTAAGATTTATAATCCAAAATATATAGATTTAGAGTTTACAAATTGAATTTCTATCTTTATCTCTTAAGATTTGAGATATATTGATGAAAAATAGGAGATTGATAATTGTTGAAAATTAGTAGAGAAAAAAATATTAAAAATAAATAATTAAAATAATACCATTAGGGTTTTTTAGGGTTGCGCAGCGTTTCTTTCTTTTATGTATAAGATATTACAAATAAGACTATAATACCCTATTATATTTTATTATGCTCCATTTTCATCATTTAACTCAATATAATCTCAATTTGACACTAAATTTTATTAATTATTCAATTTTGACACATATCCCAATTTAGACTACAATTTCAATAGTCATCGCCGTTGACAGCCGGTCTCCGGCGTTAACTTTTTTTTTTTTTTTTTTTTTCTGTTTAAACAGTAATATTGATGTGGTTGACAGTTATATTAACTATATTACTGTTTAACACAGTAATATTGTTATATTACTCTCAAACACAATAAAAGTAACACAACAAAATCCACTATTATTGTGTAATAGAGTAATATTAATATGTTGATTGTTCAACAATGGCAAACATAATAAAAGGCCAAAATAATTAATATTGATGAGGTTGACAATAATATTACTACCAACCACAATAATATTACCGTCAACCACAGTAATATTATTGTATTTACAGTAATATTAAAACAGTAGACAGCAATATTAGGCAAAATGAGTTTTTTAGTCCTGTAAGTTTGCTAATTGAGAGTTTTAGTCCACCATATTTGAAAATCAGAGTTTTAGAGTTACAAAAGTTGAGAATTTTGGTCTTATGACCTGCTATAACAGATAATGTGATGGTTGGTTGAATGAGTTGGCATTTAAAATATAAAATTAAATAGATTAAAAATAAATTAGGTGATGTGGCTAATGAGTTGGACAAATTTGAAGGGAAATAAAATATACCATCAAATTATTATTTTTATTTGATGAATGTATTAGCGTATATATTATATATATATTACGTATATTATTATTATTCCTATTTATTCTAGTTACCTTGTATAATAGGTTACCTTGTGTAGTTAGGATTAGGGTTTCCTACATAATAACTATATATATGATTAATATACGTAAGAGATAATTTATTCTCTCTTTTCTCCAAAACCTAATTCTCCTATATGGTATCAGACACTAGGTTAACCTAGCCGTCACCACCTCTTCTTCTCTTATTCTCTTCTTCTTCATAGACGGCGTCTTCTCCATGGCCGGCGAAGCTTCTTCTCCCTCCACCGCGCCTCTCAATCCTTTTCACCTTGCTCATGCCATCTCTAATATTAAATCTCTCATCCCCGTTACTCTAGATCTAAAAAATCCTAATTATCAAAAGTGGAGCCACTTTTTCACGATTACCGTCGGTCGTTTCTGCCTCTCCAACCTTCTACATGGAAAACCCCGACCGGATTCGATTTCCGCCGACGAATGGCAGCGCGCCGACTATCTCCTCCAATCTTGGATCTACGGCACCATCTCCGACGATCTGTCCAGCATGGTTCTCTCAAAAACCTCCACCGCCAGTGACCTATGGACCACCATCTCTTCTCTCTTCACCGATAACAAAGACTATCGAGCCATTCAACTTGAAGAAAAATTCAAGTCCCTCAAGAAAGGCGCTCTCTCCATTCACGATTATTGCCAAATAATCAAAACCACGGCGGACAACTTGGCCGATGTCGGAAATCCAATCTCCGACAAACAACTCGTCCTACAAACCCTACACGGCCTTCCGAAAAATTACGGGACCGTCGCCAACCTAATCTCCTTTCAGAATCCCCTTCCCACTTTTCTACAGACTCGATCTCTTCTTCAGATGGAAGAATCAAGAATTGCTGAACCGGAGCAGACCGCTGCTGTTTTCTACGCCTCCAACGCGAACTGTCCATCCAACAATTGCAACGGTTCCTGTAACAGTTCCCGCAGAGGTAGTTCTTCGCGTTATCAGCGCGGGGGTGGCCGATCCAACCGTCGCGGAGGTCGCAGCACTAACCGTCACCCCATGCAGCACTATGGCTACCATAATGCCCATGGCGCATCTCAACTCTGGCGCGCACCTTACCGACAACCGTCAATTCTGGGATCCGCTCCAAATACATCGGGCCACTCATCCACTCCAGCGGCTCAAGCCTACTTTACTGGACCACCTGAACCCTACACCGACCACTCGGCTCCTACTCAGGTTCATCCGCAGCAACAACCATGCCACAACTCTAACAGTTTCATCAACAGTTGCAACAGTTCCTGCAACAGTGCCAACGTGGTGGATCTCGCAAACCGTTTGAATACGGTGACACTTCAGCAGCCTACCGAGTCACAGTGGTTCATGGACAGCGGGGCGACCTCTCATATGGCACTGCACTCAGGTAATTTCAATTTTGTTTTTAATCCTGGCAGTCATTTCCCCAAACATGTCGTCGTCTGTAATGGTTCCACCCTCCCCATAACCCACATAGGCCACACAATTCTTCCCACCACTCCTTTCCGCCTCACAAATGTCTATGTCACACCCAATATCGTCAAACACCTTATCTCTGTTCGAAAGTTCACCCGCGACAACTCATGTTCGGTTGAATTTGACCCGTTTGGTTTTTCTGTGAAGGATCTTCGGAGTCGGGTCGAGATTTCCAGGTGCAATAGCTCCGGTGACCTATATCCATTTAAAGTCCCTCCCCCCATCTCACCTCCCGCTGCTTTCCTCACTGTCACAACACCTTCATCTCGCACTCTTTGGCATCGGCGTCTAGGCCATCCCGGGAAACACGTCATGTCTCGTTTATTTTCTAGCACTTTTCTTTCCCATAATAAAGACCCTGGGGAGTCTCTTTGTAATGCCTGTCAATTAGGCAAACATTTTCGTCTACCATTTTTTTCTCAAAAATCTACTACTGTTGCTCCATTTCAAATTATTCATGCTGATTTATGGACTTCTCCTGTTTCTAGTTTTACGGGTTTCAAATATTATCTTGTGTTAGTTGATGATTTTACCCATTATTTATGGACTTTTCCTCTTCGAAATAAATCTGATGTTTTTACAACCTTTGTCAATTTTCATACACTTCTCAAAACTCAATTCCAACATCCCCTGAAAGCCTTACAAAGTGATAATGGTCGTGAATTAAAAAATGCGGATTTTCAAAACTACTTCACTAAACACGGCATCCTAAATCGTTTTTCGTGTCCCCACACCTCCCCTCAAAACGGACACGCAGAACGAATGATCCGCACTATAACTAACATGATTCGATCCCTCATCTTTCAAGCTCATCTTTCTCTTACTTATTGGGTCGAAGCCCTTCATATGGCCACACATCTACTCAATATCTTACCTACCAAAACCACACAAAACCGGACTCCTCACGAAGCTCTTTACCTCATCAAACCTACATACTCTCATCTTCGAGTATTCGGCTGTCTCTGTTATCCCAACCTCACCGCCACCACAACACATAAACTCGCCCCCCCGTTCTACTCCTTGTGTCTATCTCGATCACCCTTCCTCTCACAAAGGCTATCGTTGCCTTGATAGATCCACTGGCCGAATCATAATTTCTCGTCATGTTACCTTCGACGAAACTAACTTTCCTTTTGCGGAGTCCACTCCCCCCAAAAACACACTTCCTCCTTCTGCCTTGGACGAAAACACACCCTCCCTGTTCCTCCTCCCTCAGACTTCGTCTAACTGTTGCAACAGTTCATCCAACTGTTCCAACAGTGAACCACCCTCTTCCAACAGTTCGTCCAACAGTCCTATAACACAGCCAACACCTGTTTCTCCTGCAGCACCACCTCTCGACCACGGCCAGCTCACAACCCCTTCTATTACTTCCACATCTCCTTCCCCTACTCCCACACCTCCCCCACCTCCCCCTGCTCACCCTATGGTGACTCGCAGTAAAGTGGGCATCCACAAACCCAAAGTCCATTTCTCTCTCATTGCGTCCTCTACCTCTTCCATTCCAACCAACTATCGCCAAGCACTTCTTGACCAAAACTGGCGAAACGCCATGATTGAGGAATATACTGCTTTAATTAAAAACAATACTTGGAATGTTGTGCCCCGCCCCCCGTTCACTAATGTTATTTCTGGTAAGTGGATATACAAACAGAAACTCAAGTCTGATGGCTCTCTTGAGCGATACAAAGCACGGTGGGTTGTTCGTGGGTTTCACCAGCAGGCTGGCATCGACTTTGACGAGACTTTTAGCCCAGTTGTCAAACCAGCCACTGTTCGAACAGTTCTCAGTATTGCTCTCTCACGATCATGGCCAATCCACCAGCTTGATGTGAAAAATACCTTCTTACATGGCGATCTCTCTGAAACTGCCTACTGCGAGCAACCTCCCGGATTCGTCGATCCATCTCGCCCCACCCACGTGTGTCGTCTCAATAAAGCACTCTACGGTCTCAAGCAGGCACAACGTGCTTGGTACAAGCGTTTTGCATCTCACATTACTACCATGGGGTTCAGAGAATGCAAGTCCGACACTTCACTCTTTGTGTACTGTCGCAACAGTTCACGCGACTGTCACAACAGTTCACGCGACTGTCGCAACAGTTCATGCGCCTACCTTCTGCTGTATGTCGATGACATTGTACTTACGGCCTCCACACCTGAATTTCTCCGCTCTATCATCGCTGCCCTTAATCAAGAGTTCGCAATGAAGGATCTTGGCGATCTTCACTACTTTCTCGGCATCTCAGTTACTCGCTCGTCGAATGGGCTATTTCTCTCTCAACGCAAGTACGCCGACGAGATACTAGAGCGTGCACACATGGCTTCCTGCAACCGTTGTCTTACGCCGGCTGACACAAAGAGCAAGTTGTCTTCGACCATTGGACCCCCCATTGCTGACCCTACACTTTATCGCAGCCTTGCCGGTGCACTGCAATACCTCACGTTTACTCGTCCCGACATCTGCTATGTTGTGCAACAAATATGTCTATTCATGCATGATCCGAGGGAACCTCATATGGCTGCTCTCAAGCGTATCCTTCGCTACATTCGTGGCACTCTCGATCACGGCCTTCAGCTCTCCCCCAATCCGGACCTCTCCCTTATCGCTTACTCCGACGCCGATTGGGGTGGCTGCCCTGACACTCGTCGTTCGACATCGGGCTATTGTGTTTTCCTCGGCAACAACCTCATCTCTTGGTCCTCCAAACGACAGGTCACTACTTCTCGATCGAGTGCGGAGGCCGAATATCGAGCTGTCGCCGAAACGACTTGGTTACGCAACCTACTTTCTGAGTTGCTCTGCCCACTTTCGAAAGCCACTATTGTCTACTGTGACAACGTCAGTGCCGTCTACCTATCCAGCAATCCTATTCAACACTCTCGTACGAAACATGTGGAGATCGATATCCACTTTGTCCAAGACAAAGTTGCTTTGGGACACGTTCGAGTTCTTCACGTCCCATCCGCCTACCAGTTTGCCGATATCTTCACGAAAGGACTCCCTACTCAACTGTTCCAACAATTTGTCTCCAGTCTCCACGTCCTCTCCTTTCCTGTTTCGACTGCGGGGGTGTATTAGCGTATATATTATATATATATATATATTACGTATATTATTATTATTCCTATTTATTCTAGTTACCTTGTATAATAGGTTACCTTGTGTAGTTAGGATTAGGGTTTCCTACATAATAACTATATATATGATTAATATACGTGAGAGATAATTTATTCTTTCTTTTCTCCAAAACCTAATTCTCCTAAAATGAAATAAGCATTTTTGTAGTAATTATTTTTTAATTAATATTTGATAGTTTTCAATTGATAAAAATAGTAATTAACTATATTTTATTACTCGTTATGGATATTTGTTACTCTTGGTTTGATAATGTATTTTATGTTTGGAGGCTCTATAATACCTTTTTGGTACATTTAATTTAATAGAGTTTTAAATATATTTTATTATTTTTTTGGTTAATTCGTAAATGTGTATTTGATTTCTTATACTAATTATGATTGTGCATGTCATTTAACTTTACAACAAGGTTTAATAAAAGGTTTTTTTTTTTCGGTTTTATGTTGAATTTGATTGTTTGTTCAATTTTAGGGGAAATTTGCTAGACACCCCTTAATATGAACTTATATAGGTAGGGATCCATTATATTAGATGAATATAGGCATAAGCCCCTAGATGGATAAAATTAATAGAAATTAAATTAAATTATTAGTATATAGACATAAATATCCTCAGTTAATATTTATATATAAATAATTATTTTAAAAATTAAGGGAACAAATCCCACAAATCACTCCCCCTCTCTCTTTCTCCTCTTTCACACGGTCACCCTCCTTTCTCTCTCCCCACACATGCCCCTCTCTCTCTCTCTCTCTCTCACACACACACACGGTCACCCTCCTTTCTCTCTCCCCACACATGCCCCTCTCTCTCTCTCTCTCTCTCTCCTCTCTCTCTCTCTCTCTCTCTCTCTCTCTCTCTCTCTCTCTCACACACACACACACACGTTTTTTTCTCTCTTTAGTCTCCAACTATTCTAAACATTCATTCTCCATTTCTTGTAAAAAAAATCTTTAATTTTGTTTCCATAAGTATCTTATTAGCAATCTTCAATCACCAACTTTTTTGTAACCATATATTTTGGATTTTAATTCTTATTTCATCTCTATTACATTTCATTTTTTAACTGATTTTACTTCAGCAAATAGTAAAACAAAACAAAAATTGAATAATAAAATAAATTTGCAACATAAAATAGAAAATTACAGATTACAACTTATAACTAAAAAATAAATTATAAAATCATTGTACGATGTGAAACAACAATCTAAAAACAACAAATTGAAAATTGTAATAGTGTAATTAACCAAAAAAGGATTTGATTAATATATTTGTTTCAAGTTCTCTATGTTTTGTCGCTTCTTCTGCAATATCATTCGATGGCTGGTATGTAGTCTTTAGTTGATTCAATCTTAGTTCACTTTTTCGAAGAGGATGGCGCCCTCATTTACTTCGTGATTCTCTCCTATATAAGTGATTGTTAAATGAATAAATACAACACACCAATTTAACTTAAAAAGATGTATACATCTATTTGTAAATTTAGGATGCAAAATGCAACGTGGTACCAATAAGCAACAGTAAAATGCAACTTTCGAAACCACATTGCAAAAACAATTAGAACAACAATTACATACAATAAATTGCAAACTTCAACAACAATTTATTAATTGCAAATTAAACATAAAATTAAATTTCAAACAAGAAATGTCATTACAAACTTCAAACAATAACTGCAATTTCAAAATAATAACTGCAAAGTGCAAACAGAACATGTAAACATGTACATCTTACGAACATGTAGAAACTGATTTTTTTTTTAATTTAAATGTCCGCACAGTACGAGGGTTACAAAAAAAAAAAAAGCATACCAATGCATAACAGAAGAGCATGACACGTGCAAACAAGAATTGGCCTTACAAATACTTGTAAAGTGCGAATTGAAGTTGCAAACAAGTACTTTTTGCTTTACAAGCAACAAACGGAAGAGATTTTTTTCTAAAATGTACACACCATGTTTGATACGATAAAATTCAGACCAAATTAATAGCAAACAAAATGCATAACACAAGCAAATCAAATGCAAACATAAACTGCCATTTGCGAACAACAAATAACAACTTCAATTATAATCAAGAGATGCAAAGTGCAACCTGTAATTACGAACATAATCAAATTACAGAACAACTAGCAATACTTCCTAAACGTTACATACGACAATAATCTACATACCCAATTATCATAAACAATATGTTCAAACACAAGAACTCAACATGCAGACCTCAAAAACATCGAAAAAAACAGAAAAACACAGAAAAAAAAAACCTATAACATTGTTTCTTCCAAATTATCTGGAATAAATGCGAAAAAGTTACTTACCAAGCCTTTTATGCTTTTGCACCATTTTTTTTGCTATTGAGGTCCTTCGTTGTTGGTGTTATGGTAATTGAGAAACCGAACATCAAAACGTAGATACAATCTTCTTTAACACCAAATAATGAACGGAAATCAAAGCAAAATAAAACGATTTCTGGGTTAGCAAACAACAAACGGTTTATGGGTTAAATTCGTAGCTAGGCCTGCGATTTGCAGTGAATTCTGGGAGAAATTTAGCGTTAGTAGACTGCAGTGATTTTTTGGGAGAGAATTGAAAATTTCGATGATTTTGGGATTTTGGAGATTTTGCGGAAGAGTTGATTATGGATCTTTTGGATAAAAATCAGAATTAAAAAGTTTTTTTAAATATAGACTTTTATTTTGGATTTTTCTTTTCAATATATTATTAGGGGTATTTTTGACAAAATAAGAACAATAAATTTAATAAAAATAGAAATTTATTAGTTGGATTTATGGACATAAAATATACTATATGAGGACCTATAGCAAACTACCCCTCAATTTTATTATAATCACTAAGTATAGATTTGTAATAAATGAAATAGTTAGATAAATATGAATTTAATTACTATTTTTATCAAATAAAAACTAAATATTAATTAAACATTAGTTAGTTTTATTTCCTTCATTTTAGTTGTAGATCTTATTTAATGGATTTATTGTGGTTCTTTATCGAAAATATAACAAAAAAATTAAATATATATAAATTAATATTTAATATGTTAAAATTTCCTCATTATTTTGGTAAATTTGACATTGGGGATCAATTTTTTCTCCAAAACCATTCAACTCATTAGCCACATCACTTAATTTATTTTTAATCTACTTATTTTTATATTTTAAATGCCAACTCATTCAACCAACCATCACATTACCTGTTATAGCAGGTCATATGACCAAAATTCTCAACTTTTGTAACTTACAGGACTAAAAATATTATTTTCAAACATGGTGGTACAGGACTAAAAATATTATTTTCAAACATGGTGGACTAAAACTCTCAACTAGCAAACTTGCAGGACTAAAAAACTCATTTTACCGTAATATTATTACGTTAATCGGTCAACAAATCAAACAAAATATGAAGGCCAAAAAAATACTGATGTGGTTAATAGTAATATTATTGTGTTTACAGTAAATTTACCGTCAACCACAGTAATATTATTACGTTGACTTGTCAACAAATCAAACAAAATAAAAAGGTCATTTTTTTATAATATTGATGTGGTTGACAGTAATATTATTGTGTTTAGAGTAATTGTACTGTCAACGACAGTACAATTACTGTCAGCGGCATTATAATTATTGTCAATGACAGTACAATTACGGTCAACATTCATCGTCAGGTAAAAAAAAACGGATAAAAAGTTTAGGAAAAAAGTTCAAAAAAAATTCAAAATTGGATTTTTGTGATCAAAATTGATGAAATTGAAGTTCAATTGGGATCACACAATTAAGAATTGGGTTTACATGGTTTGGGGTAATTTTTTCATATACATTAATTTTGTCTTTATTTATAATACATATTGAAAGGATGGATGATATGGTTAATTGGGCCAGCCCAATAAACTTAATTATCCTGGAATAAGGTTTGGGCCCAACAAATTGACACCAGCCCAATCGACAAGATATAAATAATGATTTAATTCATTTATTAAATGTACGTCCTATAATCTGAGTAATACTATACTTTGTATTATCTCATCTATTTCTATGACGGGCACGTCTGACTTGAGCGTCAGAGGGATTTCCGTCGGATCAACCCCCGCCCTAGTTCACGTTTCTCTGTTCGCAGGTATCCCACGGTCAACACGTGAGCAGTGATCCACTTTGCTTTCCCATCTTCCTCTATGTCAACTACTTAAGATGATTTGTTTCTAGCATCATCAATGGGCTTATTTGCGAAACAGATATAACCACTGAACCTAGAATAATAAAGATGGTTGGTCATGAACATATGCATAAGAACCCCCTCTTTTAATAGGGAGAGGTTCATTCAACATTTGAGAAAAGCTCATGCTCATTTCCCTCTTTTATTATCCCAAAATTGTCCTTCCACTATCTTCTTCCCACTACAACCATCCTCATTTTTTATTTTTCCTTTTTTTAATTTAATTTTTCTTTTTCATATTTAATTTAATTTTCCTTTTTTTTAATTTATTTTTTTATTTTTCCTTTTTTTAATTTATTTTTCCTCATTTTTAATTTAGTGCGATTTTTTTTAGTAAGAAAATATAATTTTTCAGTAATTCGTTGTGATTTTTGTTTTTTCATATTTTATAAGGTCGAAATTATATTAGAGGTGAAACAACCAAGAACAATTTAATTTCGTATTTTGTACTCTAGAACTAAAAACCAATAAAAATGAAATTATCCCAATTAAATTTTAAATATTCATTTCATGGTGCATTGTGAATGATTTATTGTGTTTTTAAGGATGCAAAATACTATTAAATTTTTTCAATGGTGCAAAGTGGAACCAAGCCATTTTCGACGCACTCTACGAATTTATCATCCCTCCAATACCGATTGTAAATAAAAATCCTACAACTCCGCTCTTGCATTTACACTTATCACGTTTAGTGTCATTGAAAATTGAATTTAAACATTGGTTTTTCTAATTTTTAGAACTAAATCAGGAAAATCACCTAAATTTCAAATAGGTTCATTGATTTGACTTTAAATTGAAGAAGCAGAGGTTGTACTTATCCTAATGAGTTGTTTGGTAGAATTTCTTGAATCCAAACAAAGTTTTGTCGAAAACTTTGGCCTAAGAAGATTTACATCTCACCAAAAAAAGTGTGTGTATATGGTAGGTGCAAGTTCGGTTTTGTTGTACCAAAAGGCGAAATCCCTCGCGCCCATCCCTTGGCCCGACAAGTATTTGATGGAGGAATGGAAATCATGGTAACTCGACGGCCCGTTAAGGTAGCGGATCAGGACCTGGTGCCCACAAGGAACCAATTACCCTCATTGGAGTTGAAATTCCCACACTGCGGCTGCCATGATTCGATCTTAGGACCTTGTACCAACTTACCACCTCCGGAACCAGTTGAGCTACACCCATGCGGGCAAGTTTGGTTTTGTTGCGTATAAATGAGGTGAAACTTTGCTGTCTAGAATAGAAGTCATAAGTTTAGAGTAAACTGCAAATACTACCCCTGTGTTATCTCGAAATAGCGGAAACCCCCCTGTGATAAATAAACTTGCAAAAACCCCCCTGTGAAATTTAGTCAAAGGCAGAATCCCCCCTAGCTGATTTTTTAGACTTGAAATGACAAAATTGTCCCTCAAAATGTATTTATATATATATATATATATATATATATATATATATATATATATATACATATTATATGTATATTTATTCTTTTTAATTTGTTTGTTTAGAAATTAAAAAAAAATAGTAAACAACTAAATTGATTATTTTTTAAATAAAATATTTATAAAATATAAGAATTTATTAATTGCAAGACTCCAGGGGTATTTGCGTCTTTTTATATCAAGTCAACCCTCAAATAGTTCCATAGGGGGCTTTTTGTTATTTAAATAATTTCATAGGCGAGGTTTTTGTTAGTTTATTTATCACAGGGGGGTTTTTGCTATTTTGAGATTACACAGGGGTAGTTTTTGCAGTTTCCTCCATAAGTTTATATCAAAACTTTTATTAAGATCTTTACTAAGTACGGTCAAACTTTGATAATTTTCTTGGACATGAAAAAATGGGGTGTATTAGAAGCTAATTTTGGTGTCACGTTGTCTTCTTCTTTTTTCACAATTGTTGTCTTCTGTGTTTGTTTGAGTATTAGTTCATGTGATTGCTTTTCTTGTGTACTCGTCTAACAAAATTATGATTGGAACTTAGGATGTATTATCATGTTTCTCAAATGTCTACGTCCCTTTGAAAATTAGTGATGGTCGTTCCATTACTTTTACCATACGTAGTAGATAATATGTTGCAAATTGTTATCCAAATAACAATACAAAACCTGTGGATTTTTTTACAATATTAATTAATTATGTTAATTTACGTCTTTTACCAACTTTTTTTTTTTAATTAAAAGTGAATAATCTAAAGTAATACTTTGTTTGTCCACTCGATTATGTAATTTCTTTATGAATAGTAATGGCAAGTCCAATGGTCAAAGAAGTAGATAATGGCATAATTGACGTTTCTTCATAGAGGAGGACCTCCATTCACAATGGCGGATCCAGCTTTGTTCAAAGGTGAGCAATTGCACACTCTTGATTTTTTTTTTTCTTTTCAATATTACCTATATAATGTTGTATTATATTATGATACATGTGATAATTTTACAAAATTAAGTTACAGCCCAATGGTTAGAATGGACAATTATTTTTTTTTCTTTTCAATATTACCTATATAATGTTGTATTATATTACGATACATGTGATAATTATATTATGATACATGTGATAACATTTATTTTTTTTGAATTATTTTTTTAACCCTGACCAAACTTTGAGTATACTTTTGTTGATCTCCACTATGTCTAATTATATGGTATGCATCCTTATATTTACATTCTTTCTTTGACCTCAAAATTTAAAATAGTTTTAATCATCCACGTTTATTATTTATTTTTTTCTTTATTTCATAATTTTTGTATTGATGTTTGAGTTACAATCTAATACTTATAATGTATACTTAACCAAAACAATAAGACTAATTATTACATCTAAAGATTAAATATACATTAAACGAAGAGCCCTTAATTTAAAAATGGAAAGTCATTTTTATGTGATTTCCTATTTATGATATTATGATCATTGAAAAACTCTTAAAATGTAACTTTAAAGAAAAAATATTGTTGAAATTTTGTATAAAAAATAATTACGATAACAAAAAAAATGTATAACTTTTAACATATTTTATAGTATACTAGTAGGTCATTGACATTACAATTGTATATTACTAAAAATAAGTACTATACATTGTCATTTATTTACTTATTATATTTCTATGTCCCTTTTTTTTCTTTATATAATTGACTATGATTAAGGGTGTTTGGCGGTGTTTGGCTAAGCTTATTTTAAACAACTGATAATCTCTTACGTCTGATAAGATGTTTTAAAAGCTGATAAGTTGTTACACCTTATTTTTAGGATTAATTTTTAGAGTGTTTGGATAATGGGCTTATTTCATATTTTTACTCATTAAAAGATCTTAAATAAAAAGGTGGGGTAGAGGTACTTATTTAAAAAGATCTTATTTGCTTTCCAACATCTTATTTAAAAAAAAAAAATTAAGATCTTTCTTTAAAAAATTACCAAACACTTTGGAAGAGCTTATAAGCTCTAAAACATCTTATAAGCTCCTTTTAACATCTTATAAGCTTAGCCAAACACCCTCCAAGAGCCCGTTTGGCTAAGCTTATTTAAAACATCTTATAAGCTCCTACATCTGATAAGATGTTTTAGGAGCTGATAAGCTGTTAGATCTTATTTTAAAAATTATTTTTTAAGGTGTTTGGATATGTAGCTTATAAGTTACTTTTTGTTTTTATAAGTTGTTCAGGTGTTTGGAAACAAAAGGTCTGTTTATTGCTATAATGACAAAAAAGTACATGACGCCAGTATAATTGTTAAACTTATTTGACTCAAATATTTTTATTCCTAAAATATTATTATAATATTTACAAATTATTTTTTCAAATAATAATAATAATATAAAATAAAAGTTGTAAAAGAAATATAATTTTTTTATAGATGAAAGAAATATAATTTATTATGGAGATAATAAGAATATTCGTGTATTTTTATATACATATAAAATATAAATAGAGAATAATTTTTTTTACAATTATTATGATAATTACGATAATTATATTTAACTAATTATTAATCTTGATTACAAGAATACGTTGTTTTGATAAAATATAAATACTATTAGTATTCATGTAATATAATAAAGTATTTGAGGGTAATTTTGTATTTTAAGTGTTTTAGTAAAGAAACAAATAAGATCTTAAAGAAAAAAAGTGGGGTAGAGGTACTTTTTTTAAAACATCTTATAAGCTCCCTAACAGCTTATTTTTAAAAAAAATAAGATCTTTTGCAATTTTTTTACCAAACACCTTTTAACAACTTATAAGCTCCTAAACATCTTATAAGATGTTTTTAGGAGCTTATAAGCTTAGCCAAACATGCTCTAAATCATGTTATCACGTATACTAATAAAATGCATAAATAACGACAGTAAATAAAATTTAAGATCATAACCTCAGTCATTATAATCAATATAATCTTAGTTATTCACAACTATTTTTTTTCCTCTTATTTCTAAACATATTTCTTATAGGGGTCATTACAAATAAGCCCATTAATGGGTACTTATTCATAAAGAGATCCAGACAAAAAACTCATTTACATGGAAGTCCATACATTGTCCAGATTTTTGTAAAAGACTAAAATAGTCCATCATACTTTAATATGCTCCAATTTCATCATTAATTTAATTTAACCTCAATTTGACCCCAAATTTCACAAATTATTCAATTTTGACCCAAATGTTTTTTTGCCGTCGGATTCCGGCATTGACGTTTCGATTTTTTTTGTTCCGGATTTTTTCACTGGTCTCCGGCATTGACTTTTTTTTTTCTTTTTGTAACATTCTTTTTTTCGTTTAAACAACAATATTGCTGTGATTGACAGTAATATTAACTATATTACTGTTAAACACATTAAAATTAACTAAACTACAATTTAACACAACATTATTGCTATATTAATCTCTAGCACAGTAATATTAACACAACAAAACTCATTATTATTGTATAATAGAATAATATTACTATGTTGACCGTACAATAAATGCAAACATAATAAAAAGCCAAAAGAATTAATATTACTGTGAGTGGCAATAATATTACTATAACAACAGTAATATTACCGTCAAATAAAGGTATCATATGCAATATTTTTAATTTAAGTTGTAATGATCCGAAACACTTGACTAAACTACAAAACATTCATAACAGGGGTCTTCACAAATAAGCCCATCAATGTGTACTTATTCATAAAGAGATCCAAACAAAAAACTCATTTACAAATAAGTGCACACATGATCCAGATTTTTGTAAAAGACTAAAATAGCCCCTCATACTTTAATATGCTCCAATTTCATCATTAATTTAATTTAACCTCAATTTGACCCCAAATTTCACATACTATTCAATTTTGACCCAAATTTTTTTTTTTTATTTCAAAATTTTTTTTGCCGCCGGATTCCGGCGTTGACTTTTCGATTTTTTTTCGCCGGTCTCCGGCGTAGAGTTTTTTTTTTTTTTTTTTTTTTGTTTTTTTTCCCGCCACCGGTTTCTGGCGGTTAACGCCGGTCTCCGGCGTTGACTTTTTTGATTTTTTTTTTTTCGTTTAAACATCAATATCGCTGTGATTGACAGTAATATTAACTATATTACTGTTAAACACAGTAAAATTAACTATACTACAGTTTAACACAATAATATTGCTATATTAATCTCTAGCACATTAATATTAACACAACAAAACTCATTATTATTGTGTAATAGAGTAATATTACTATGTTGACCGTTCAACAAATGTAAACATAATAAAAATCCAAATGAATTAATATTACTGTGAGTGACAATAATATTACTATAACAACAGTAATATTCCCGTCAACCATAGTAATATTACAATAATAGACAATAATATTATTACGTTACTCCGTGAATAACCCAAACAAACAAAAAAATCCAAACAAAATAATAATTTTGATGTGGTTGAAAGCAATATTACTATAACAACAGTAATATTACCATCAACCACAATAATATTATTGTGTTTACAGTAATATTACAATAATAGACGGTAATATTATTACGTTACTCCGTTATTAACTCAAACAAAACAAAAAAAACCCAAAAAAAATAATAATATCGATGTTGTTGACAATAATATTATTGTGTTTACAGTTATATTACTGTCAATGATAGTAATATAATTACATTGAGTTGTCAACAAATCAAACAAAATAAAAATAAATAACAAAAAATAAAAAATAATAATATTACGTTAATTTACTGTCAACGGCAGAACAATTACATAAATGTAGTGTCAACGACAGTACAATTACGTTAATTAACTGTCATGGACAATATAATTACGTTAATTTACTGTCAGTGACAGCACAATTGCTGTCAACGTTTAGCGGCGGACGTTAAAAAAAATAAAAACCAAAAAAAAAAAAAAGTCAACGCTGGAATCCGGCGGAGGAAAAAAACAGACAAAAACAAAACAAAACAAAAAAAGTCAACGCCGGAATCCGGCAGCAAAAAAAAGAATCTGAAAAAAAAAATTTTGAAAAAAAAGTCATTGGATTTTTGTGGTCAAAATTGTATTTTTGTGGACAAAATTGATTAAATTGGGGTTACAATAAAGAATTGGATATAAAAGGTTGGGGGTAATATTGTCATATACATGAATGTTTCATTTATTTAAAATAAAAGGGATGGACTTATTGGTAAAAGAGATATAGTCCCTAAACCTACAATAATATAGATGCTTGGTTGGGGACGTATGCACAAAAACCCCTTTCTTATATATGAGTATTATGTTTTTTTTCCATAATTAACTCTGGTTAAATCTTATTTTAATAAAATGCATAAATAACGATAGTAAATAAAATTTAAAATTAATTTAACCTCAATATTTTAAAATCAATCTTAGTCATTCACAACCATTTCATCTTATTTCTAGACATATTTCTTATAGATTGGATATCAATATTTATTTTTAATTTTATTTTTCCATTTTTAAATAATCCTTAATTAACTTGATAACGTTCACTTACATGTTATGATATGTCAGTGAAAAACTTTATTATGATTTTTATATCAAATACATTTTATTTAAGAATTTAAGAAAATAAACGTCGACTTTGAAAATAAATTATAATATATGAAAAGATTATCATACTTCTAATATAACATAATATAAATATTATTACTGGTATTAGTAAATAATAATTCGTTTGAGTTTACATTATAATAGTTTTATATTTGTGGAATTTACGTCATAAAAATTATATGAGAACTAATTTAAAATTTGAAACTACTTTATGTATCTAATGCTTAACTTAAAATAAAATGATTTATTTTAAAATAATTTTTTACATACATATGCTTATAATATCTCATTGGAAAACTCTTCAAATGTAGTTTTATACAAATTAAATTACATTCAAAATTTCAATATGTAGAAAAAATTACAGTAAGAAGAAAATAAACTCTCACCTTAGTATAAATATAGCGCATGGAAAGACATTTTATATTTAAACTACATAATTAAGCTATGTTAATTTATTATTATTATTGTTTTTATTATTACACGATTGATCCTTACTAATTGATGGTATGGCTTTGTTATAAAGGGCATAATAGGAAACACAAAAATGTTAAGAAACAAAAAACATTCATGCATTTAAGGTTGTAGAGATAGAGATAGAGATAGAGATGTAGAGATAGAGATAGAGATAGAGATGTAGAGAGTAGAGATAATTATTTTATGTGTATACCATTAGTAAAAAAAGAACCTGGGGCGCTGCCCTAGAACCCATGTAAACTTTTATTACATTATTTTGTATTCAGTGGTATTTATATTTTTATTATACTCAATTTCTAAAACCCTTGGATAAAATCATGGATTCACAGTGTCCAATCAGCCTGACGAATCGTTTGATGGTACATGTATATCTGAAAATAATGAAAAATCTTCTGCGAATAATTGTCATGTGTCAAGTCATGATATTTGATAGTGTAGAAGATGCTAAGACTTGTTGTACAACACATGCAAGACGTGTTGGATTCTGTATAAAATTCAAGCACAATCGGTTGCCAAAGTCAGACAAGTCACTGATTGGTGTAGATTATGCATGCTCAAGAGAAGGACAACCTAAACACAAAGATTAAGAAAAACAAATAAATTCAAAAAGTCAAATATAAAAATAGGATATAAAGCAATGATGAGCTTGAGTTAAATACAAGGTATCCAAAAGTGGATGGTAACAAGGTTCATTACCGGTAATAACCATAAGATATATACTCGAAAAACTACAAGCTTATTTAGAAGACATAGACATATCACACCAACTTAAAAAAATCTTCTAATGTTCTTGACAAGATAGGAATTTGTGCAATAAAGATAATGTTAGTATTGAGTCACAGATCATATAATGAAAGTACTAATGTTTGTTGTGCTTTAGTAAATTTTCAGAATCGTATAAGAAATAAAAGAGAGAGCTTCTCAAATAATGTGACGTAAATAATGTATAATTATTTTACAGAGTGTCAATAAAAAAAACCAAGGGTTTGTTTATTAAATTCAAATAGATGATAATAGTCGTATGTGAAATTATTTATGGGTAGATACAAGGTAAAGATTAGCATATCAATACTTTGGTTATGTGATTACCTTTGATGTTACATGTAACACCCTGCATTTTCATAAACATCATTTATTATAAATTATGAATATACAATCATAAATTAATTAGTAATTTCTATGCATTATAAGTGTTTACGTGATTTTTATAAATTATAATGTTTATGTTTATATTACAATCACATGTACTTGCTTGATTAAACGATTTAGTAATTTCGTTTATGATCTAAACAAGTAATTACTGTTAGAATTGGGTTCAAGCTTTCCCTAGCCCCTTCTCATCAATGGACTCCTGACGTATATGAAGGAGTGCGGTTCGTTTGAGAAATTCCTACCTCTCTATCTATCTCTGAGATGTGTGGATTTTTCAAAACTCCATGGACATGCAGAAGAGAAATGCTATCCCCACTCGGGCCAAGACAGAACTTTTACTTGTTCAAATAACAATTAAGGTGAAGCAGGGCCAGGAACGACGAATCTCTTTATGATAAACAGATCAATTTTGCAAGTTCGTTATTACGGGAAGTTCCTACATAGGATCGGACTAATGTGAAAAATTATAAATTCAATAAGTACATTAACTAGTCCAAAACAGACACAAATTAATGAACTGAATCTTGTTAGTATCAAATAATTTCAACTGATCAAGTGTGAAGTGTGTGAAGTAACCATTTATTTTGATCTCTTCAAAATAAGACATTTCAAGTTGAACACTCTTGCCAATAGTGAAATAATCCATTTCACAATCACAAACACAATTCCCTGAAAAGAAAAGAAAGCATACGGAGTTTGCATTATCTGATTATTGATTATTAGGTAATTTTAATTGAGCAAGTGTCAAGTGTGTGAAGTAACAATTTGGGATCAATGAACATGGTTACTTAATTTTGTTGCCGGAAATGTATTCCTTCTTTGTGACATTACTTTTTACTCTCCAGTATAAACAAAACCAACAATAATGGAGTTTTTATAGTGAATGGTGCCGACATAATAAACCCAATAAGCGGGTTGGCGTTGTCACGCCGTTCTTCAATACAGCGGAGGCTTGTAATAAATACAGTAGCAGGGATCATAGTCCTATGTATACTACTTTATCTCTGTGATTAACTGTATGATTAATTTAATCGTATAGTTGATAGAGATTCTATAGAAGATTTCATAAGAATTCTAAATTCCTTAGAGTTACTTTTAGAAGATAAGTCGAATATAATGATTTTTGGCAAGTTTTGAGAAAATTTTACAACTTTGTGACAAGTTCTTAATTATTTCTAGAAAATGTGAATCTACAAAATGATCTACTTATGGCTTTGAATATTTTGGTGCAAAGTAAAAATGAAAGACATTGTGCATCCTCATAATAAATCATTCATAATTGTTAGAGATATTTAGGAATGGAGATCACGTTTACCTCTTGTGATTGATTGTAATCTTTTGTAATCTCTTTTGTATATCTTGAGGATTCTATTAGTTAGGATATATTTAGAATAGATCAGAGGTTATATAAACTATATATACACTCTCTTCCCAATTACGTAATAAAACAATAATTATTCTCATTCTCAATTCTCTACATGGTATCAGCAAGGGGATCCTGACCTACCCTCTTTTTTTTTTCTTTTCTTTCTTTCCCACGTCAGATCTTCTTCTATTTTTCACATTTCCCATGGGTGAAGAAACTGTAATCCTTCCCAATGTCCAAGAACCCACCAAACCATTCACCATCATCAATATCTCAGCCTCCAATATTATCAAATTAACCTTCACCAACTATCTTTCGTGGAAACTGCAATTTGAGGCACTTCTAATAGGTTACGATCTATACAAATTTATTGATGGCTCACATCCTGCCCACCACCGACAATTCAGAAAAACAATGTGACTTTGCCAAATCCAGATTTCTCTACATGGATTCGCCAAGATAAATTAATTTTCGGCGCCTTGGTTGGCTCTCTCACAACACCTCTTGTCCCGCTTATTCAACAAGCGCATACTATAAGTGACGCTTGGACAACACTTGCGCACACCTATGCCCGTCCCTCTTATGGTCATATCAAACAAATCAAAGACCAGATTAAAAACGCCGTCAAAATTTCTCAAAGCATCACTTCGTACATGCAACTCATCAAAACCCAGGCTGATGAATTGGCTGCTCTTGGCAAACCCATGGACCATGAAGATCTTGTTGAGAAAAATCTTGAGGGTCTAGATGATGACTATAAACCTATTGTTGATGTCGTTGAAGGTCGTGAAACACCAATCACCTTTGATGAACTCCATGAAAAATTGATCAATAAGGAACTCTCTTTTCGGACTCAACAACCCTCCACGTCACCGTTTCCAGCCACTGCCAACGTTGCTCATCGCAGCAACACTTCTGCTGTCTATCGGTCTAATTTCAAAAGACCATCTATGCAACACACTTTATCTGACGCTCACCATGTACCCATACCTCCAGCACATCGGCCTCCCTCTCGCCCATATCTTGGAAAATGCCAAGGTTGTCGGGCACAAGGTCACACAGTCCAACAGTGCCTCTTGTTTCGATTGGTGTCTACTTCTCCCTCGCATTCGACATCGCCTATGCAAACACCATGGTCACATCGATCACCAACCCAACCATGGCAACCTCGTGCACATGTTGCAAGCAACCACTCATCTAATACTCCTGATTGGCTTCTTGACGGTGGCGCTTCCCATCATGTCACTTGTGATTTGGGCAATCATTCTCTTCATACTCCTTATGCTAGCTCTGACGATACTATGATCGGCGATGGCACGGGTCATCCTATTACCCACACTGGTTCTATATCTCTCACCGCACCTACTAATACTTTTTCCTTGCATAATGTTCTTTGTGTGGCATCTATGAAAACGAACTTAATTTCTATTTCACAATTTTGTCGACACAATAACTCCAGCATTGAATTTTTCCCGTATTCTTTTTATGTGAAGGATCTGCGCACAAGGACAATACTTCTGCAGGGTCGCTATAAGGATGGTGTTTATGAATGGCCGGCTATTCTTAATTCCTCATCTCCACTAGTTGTCTTTTCTAGCTTTAAGACCAATTCGTCCGAGTTGCACCGTCGGCTAGGCCATCCATCACTTTCAATTCTTAAGCATATTATTGCACATTCTAAGTTAGAGTTGTCGAGTCCTTCCTCTTTGTCCTTTAATTATAATGCTTGTCAATGCAATAAAAGTCACAAACTCTTATTTTCAAGTTCATCGATTATTTCCAACTCTCCTTTACAAATTATTTTCTCTGATGTATGGACATTACCTATGCACTCATTTGATGGTTTTAAATATTACACTATTTTCGTTGATTTTTTTTACCAAATATATTTGGTTTTACCCACTAAAAAGAAAGTCTGGTGTTCTAGATGTCTTTATTTGATTCAAGGCTATTGTGGAAAAATTATTTAATCGACAAATCGTTACACTTTATTTTAACAATGTGGATGAATACCGAGCACTAACCCACTTCTTGGCCACACATGGAATTTCACATCTCACCTCTCCACCTCACACCCCCGAAGATAATGGGTATTCTGAACGTCGCCATCGGGATATTGTCGAAGCGGTTCTCTTCCTCCTTTCCAATGCCTCTATGCCACTTACATACTGGTCTTCTGCCTTTGCTGCTGCTGTTTATTTAATTAACCGGTTACCCACTCCGACTTTTATTCTTTATTCTCCTTATCATGTCCTATTTCAATCCGGACCAAATTATTCTAAACTACGAATATTTGGGTGTCTATCCTATCCGTGGCTCCGCCAGTGCTCCCCTCACAAACTAGCACCTCGTTCTGCCCATGTGTCTTTCTTGGGTATTCCTTAACACATAGTGCATACTTGTGTCTTGATCCATCTACTAACAAACTTTACACATCGCGTCATGTCTAGTTTGTTGAGTCATTATTTCCCTTTTATTCTATCGAGTCTCATCTTCCTCATCCCACCGACGAGACCTTCTCTGAGTGGTTTCCCTCTCTTATCTCTTTGCCGGTCACTCGTGCATCATCCTTCGACTTGGCTCTGCTGCCCCTGTGACGTCGACTAACTCACCATCAGACCTTAAAAACACCACCATTGTTCCATCACTACCAGCCTCACCCACTCCACTAGAACCAATCCCACCGCCACATCAAGAAACCCTAAATCCCTCGTCCGCACCCTCCGACCCAACCACTACACCACGAGTAATCATTACCCGATCCAAACACAATATTCAAAAACCTACTCAAAAACTCAACCTCACTGCCCAATTGGCCAACCTTGATGTTGAACCAACTTCGGTTAGCCAAGCCGTTAAAAATCATAAATTGAGACAAGCTATGTCAGAAGAGTCTGATTCCCTTGTTAGTAATGGCACTTCGGAACTCGTTCCTCCTGATCCAACTCAAAAATAGTTGGATGCAAGTGGATTTTTTGGATTAAACGTTAACCTGATGGTTCTATTGACAGGTACAAAGCATGCTTGGTTGCTAATGGATTTCATCAACGCCCCGGTGTGGACTATTATGAGTCGTATAGTCCTGTTGTGAAAACGACCACAGTTCGCATTATCTTGAGCATTGTTGTTAATCGCGGATGGCCTCTTCGACACTTAGCAGTGAATAATGCCTTTTTACAAGACACTCTCACTGTGAATGTCTTTATGGCACAACCACAAGGCTATATTGACGGTGACAATCCACACCATGTGTGTAAGTTGCGCAAAGCCATCTATGGCCTCAAGCAAGAACCACGTGCTTGGTATCATGAATTGCGGCAATTCCTTACTCACTCAAGCTTTATCAACTCTCACGCCGACACATCTCTATTTATTCTCACTACAGGAAAAGCGTTGTTATATTTATTGGTGTATGTTGATGACATAATCATCAACGGAGACAATCATGAGGCTGTGAATACATTTATCTCCATCTTCGCGGGTCGGTTTTCTCTCAAGGATATTGGTAATTTAACATATTTCCTTCGTGTTGAAGTTGTCTCTCATAAAGACGGTTTACTTATATCTCAGCGAAAATATATTTTGGATATCCTTGCCAAAATAAAAATGATTGAAGCAAAACCGGTACTCGCTCCCCTTGCCACTGAGCTGCCACTTTCTTTACATTCGGATACAGCACTTTCTGACCCTTCTGAATATCGGACTATTGTTGGAAGTCTCCAATATTTGTTACTCACTCGCCCTGATATTGCCTTTGTGGTAAATAAGCTTTCTCAGTTTATGCATCGACCGACTAGTGAGCAATGTAATGCTGTTAAGCGTCTGTTACGTTATCTTTGTGGTACAGTGGATCATGGCATTACCTTTTATCGGCACTCTCCTTTGTCTCTTCATGCTTTTTCTAACTCTGATTGGGCAGGCAACAAAGACGATTTCACATCGACTAGTGTTTACATTGTTTATCTCGGTCAAAATCCTATATCTTGGCGTTCCAAGAAGCAACGAACTGTTGCACGCTCATCTACGAAAGCAGAATATCGCTCAGTTGCTGCAACTGCCGAGGAATTGTGTTGGCTTAGTTCTTTACTTACTGAACTTGGTGTTCACATAGCTCAACCTCCAGTTATTTACTGTGACAATGTTGGTGCCACCCATTTGTGCTCTAATCATGTGTTTCATTCGAGAATGAAACATGTAGCATTGGATTAGCACTTTATTTGGGAGCAAGTTCAAACTGGAACATTATGTGTCACTCATGTCTCCTCCGCCGATCAGCTTGCCTATGCACTTACCAAGCCACTACCTCAGGCCAGCTTTCGGCTATTGAAAACCAAGATTGGTGTCTCCTCACGGAGCTCCATCTTGCGAGGGGGTGTTAGAGATATTTAGGAAAGGATATCATGTTTACCTCTTTTGATCGATTGTAATTTCTTTTGTAGATCTTGAGGATTCTATTAGTTATGATATATTTAAAATAGATTACATGTTATGTAAACTATAGATACACTCTCTTCTCAATTACGTAATAACACAATAATTATTTTCATTCTTTTTTTTTTATTAAAATGTAAATATTATAAATCAAAAAAGTCGTAGACAATTACAACGGGTATACCCGAGGAAATTGCAGAACCTAATGCAGAAAGCAAAAAGAAATAAACTAAACATAAAAGCAGAAATAAAAGTGGGAAAAACCCACGAAATCCTAGCACCTAGATCACGCCCTCATGGGTGCATAAGGCTACCCGGTTGTCCGTTAGTCCTTGAAATTGCTAGCTCCGGGTGTTGGCTGAACATTGCCAAGTAAACATGTAGCTGAATCTTCCTTGTGAGGTCCTTCGGAGTAGTTTCAATTTTCTCAAATTTCCACTTGTTCAGAGCCTCCCAAATGTGGTACACGAGACTTGCTAGTGCACATCGCTGCGTCTTGCTGCGGTACGACTTCCCTCGTACGTCCTTCTTGAGCCATTTAAGTGCGGCATCCAATGTGGTTGGTCTTCGGCGGATACCCAACCATATCCGTATGTTGGTCCACACCTCTCGAGACATGCTGCATGCGAAAAAAGAGGTGCTTCTTAGTCTCGTTCTCCACACCACATAACTCGCATTTGGAGTTAACGACTTCACGTGAGCGTTTCTCCACTCGGTCCATTGTGGCCAATCGATCCATGGTTGCCATCCATAAGATAAACGAGTGCTTTGGAGTCATAGATGACGCCCAAAGAAGTTTACCCCACGGTTTGATCGGGGCCTTAGCCCTAATCCAGTCGTATACTTTGCTCACATTTAATTTGCCAAGCTCCGTACAAGATTTCAACTTAGCAATAAGTAATTGAGTAGTCCCCGCGCTCTCCACCAGTTCGTCCCGGATCCGGATGATGCTCTTGAAGAAGGCTGAAGCTGTAAATGGCGGTGACCACTCCCATATGGTTCGTCCCTTGAGGCAGAACTCATTCACCCACTGTATCCACAGAGAGTCTTTCTTCAAGTGAAAATCCCACAAATTTTTCATAAGAAAGCTTCGATTCCAATCAGTCAAATCAAGAAGGCCCAAACCCCCTTCTTCTTTTGGTTTGCACAACCTCGACCACGTTACTTTCGCCGCACCCTATAAAAACGTTTTGCATATTATCTCTATAGCATCGATAACTGCATGTGGGATCGAAAATATGGATAACCAGTAGCAGCACGTACCTTGAACCACGGTTTTTAAAATCTCCAACCGACCGGCATAAGAGAGAGTTTGGCGAGTCCACGCTCCTATGGCTTGCTCGATTTTGTCGAGCAGTGGTTGATGGTTGAGCACTCGTAATTTAGATGCAGCGAGTGGAATCCCAAGGTATCGAAACAGAAACTCTCCATTGGCAAAGTGAAACTCGTTTTCGATCTCTAATCGGTCCCCCGGTTTAACTCCTACTAAGAAGATATTAGACTTCGCATGATTTGCCTTGAGCTCCGAAACCTGCCCAAATTCGTAGAACGTCTTGGCGAGGATACGGACCGATTCCACATCTCCTCGAGAAAATACCATTAGATCGTCCGCAAAAATCAGATGTGTTATCTTGTGGAGATGGCACATCGGATGGTAGTTGGGTTCTTGTTGAATCAGACGTACATGGAGTAGCCGTGAGAGATACTCCATGCATATAACGAACAAATAGGGCGATAAGGGATCTCCTTGCCTCAATCCACGCATGGCTAGAAAAAACCCCTTCGTTTCACCGTTAACCGAGATCGAATAAGATACCGAAGTTACGCATTGCATAATCCATCCCGTGAATTTAATTGGGAAACCCAAGCCCTCCAACATAGCTTGGAGAAATTCCCAGTTAACCGAGTCATATGCTTTCCGTAAGTCCATCTTCAACAAGCACCTAGGCAAAATATGCTTCATCTCGTAATGCCGAATAAGATGTTCTACCAAGTCTATATTGTCCGTGATCAATCTCCCCCCACGAACGTTGATTGTGCTTTATCAATAATCTTTGGTAGAACGCTGCCTAAACGGGTCGTGAGGACTTTTGCAATGACCTTATAGATCACATTGCAACAAGCTATTGGTCGAAAATCCCCCACTTCTTGAGCTTGTACTTTCTTCGGAATAAAGACAAGTACCGTGTTATCCCATTGCTTCACCAAAGAGCCACTCCGAAAAAATTCATGCACTGCTTCCGTCAAGAGTGGCCCAACCGTGTCCCATGAGTGTTTGAAAAAGTGGGCGGAAAAACCGTCCGGTCCCGAAGCCTTGTCGTCCGAGATATCAAACAACGCATCATTTATTTTCGAGTTAAGGATTGGTCCCATAAGAGTAGCGCCATCATCCTCCTGAATCCTTGGCCCGGAATGTAGAACCTCCAAGTCAATAGCTTCGCAAGGCTGACGTGTTCCTAAGAATTCCATGTAGAACTTCAAAAATTCTGCATGGACTTCCTCACGTGAGGTGGTCATCGTCCCGTCCGCACGGCGAATAGATGCCACGTGGTTCCGTTGAGCATTACGTTTAGCCATGCCATGAAAGAATTTCGTCGGCCGATCGCTGTTATTCAAATAATGTAGCTTCGCCTTTTGGTAGTAGAAGCTTCGTTCCGCCTTTGTGAGAAATTTTGCCTTCTCCGATCGACTAAGTACTTCTTGTTGCAGGGCTGCATTATGCTGGTCGTCATGCAGCTGTTGTTGGCTCTCTTCAAGATCAAGAGATGCCCGTTTAGCTCGTTCCGAAATGTGACCAAATTCCTTCCGATTAAGGCTCTTGAGAGGGGATTTCAATGCCTTAAGATTTTTTATCACCGCCCATTATCGGCTGCCTTGACGATCCGCTGTCCATACGTCTTGAAAAATTGTTAAAATCCTAATGCATCGTCCACATATTGAAGAATCGGAATGGGCGAGAGATTGGCTCTCCATCCACCCCCATCTTCACTAAGATCGGCGAGTGGTCCAAGTGCTTCCTGAACGGTAAGAAAGTAGCCGAGCTGCTCCCATATGTTTGCAGCCAAATCGGATTCACCATTGCTCGGTCAAGTTTGCTCCACACAGTATGATTTGACCAAGTATAGTAAAATCCCGTAGAGGTTAAGTCATCCAATCCGGTTACCCGGCAACACTCTTGGATATCATTAATCATATAAGGGGTCACAGCATTGCCACCTGATTTTTCAACCGGTCGACGAACCGTGTTGAAATCCCCTAAGCATAGCCACGGTAAAGTAGAAGCACCACCGTAATTTGCAAGCGACGTCCACAACGGCCTGCGAGAAGTAATTGTAAACCATCCATATACAAAACTCACCTGAATTTGCCGTTGCGACACAAGACAAGATATTTTGCAATGAATGAGTTGGTCCGTCATTCCCACTGTCTCCACCTGAACCACTGCCGGATTCCATATCAATAGAATACGGCCCGCTCTATGAAGTTGGAAATTATTCACCTGACCCCAATGCCAGAATTTCCGAGACATTATCCCTTCCAACACCCCTGGATCCCATACTTTCGTCTCCAATAACCGCATACATCCACCTTATGTCTCCTAATGAGGTCCGCGACCTCGTTTTGCGTGAGGGCATTGTTTAATCCCCTCACGTTCCAGCAGGCGACAATCATTGTTTAACTATAGGAGGAACCATGCCCCTCCGCGGCAATAGCGTATTTTCATCGGTTGCACTGATGGGCGTCTTCGCCCCTTCCACTCGCACTGGGAATGCGTCATCTCTCCCTTTTGGCACAAGGATAGCATTAGCCGGGAGGTCCTTCTTCTTGCGCGTAATAAATGGTTGCTTACCCGGAGTCGAAGCCACAGGAGTATCTAGATCGTTGAAGTTCGGTAGCTCCTCCCCCGTACGCACGGGCGTTTCATAGCAATCCGTGGAGTGATCATCTTCGACCAAATCCTCCTCCCTAATGTCTTCATCCGAAGCATCGCTATCACTCCAATCATCAAATACCGTATGGGTGCCCGTCCATGGAACAATGGCATCCTCCCCTTCCTTCGGTTGCTCAGGTGGAGGCACGGTTGCTCCGTTGAACTCTAACTTTTTCCGGATCCAACGTCTTTTCTTCAATTTAGCAGCCCTACACTTTTCTGATGTGTGAGACATCGTCTTGCATTTAGTGCAATAGGCGGGAACATAACCATACTCAATTTGAACCTCATAAGATTGGTTCAACGAGTTGATCAGTGTCAACGATTTCTGTAGAGGTTTCGGAGCATCCACCTCCACCTGAATCCGTGCATAGCCAAAGCTGGCCAACTCCTTTGTATTATTGTCCATTTGAACCGGGCAACCGATCTTCTGGCCAATCATACTAAGAGACTTCTGGTTGTACAATTCTCCGGATATGTTTCGAAGAGTCACCCAAACCAGAACATACACCATCTCTCGGATGTCAAAGTTAACGAACTTTGGCATCTTGCGAACATACAATGTGGAAGTACCAAAATTATACTTCCCCGCCTCCATAACCTTCAACCTATCTTGGTCCGTTTCGAATTTGAACAAAATCCACCCGGTAGGATGGATTTGGTACTTCGACGGGACCCCCCATCTTGCTTTGATGTCCTTGATTGCATCGATTCCGGGGAATGGCCCCGGAAAATAACCGACACTCAAGAACACACCTCTCGTATCCAAATCAACTACATCGTCTTCTCCGAATCGTAATTCATCGGAGTCATCCAATCCTTCCACCGGGTGGAGAGCCAAGTCTGCCGGCGGTGGGCGCGTTCCTTTGAAGAAACTTGCCCACGTTTTCGGAGCTTCCTTGTCGCTGGTGGGAACTCTTCCACGTTCCTCTGCTGCCTTAGAAGTTTCAGTTTGAGGAATGGCCGGAGTAATAGGCTCCGATGTGGTGGGAACCGCCGCGCCAATCGCCAAACCCGTCACCGGTTGCGCATCCAAGGGTTTGGCCATGCCTTTGTCCGTTTCCCCTCCCTTACCAAGCGTCTCTTTGCCCCTCCCACCTTTCCTCACCATGTGCGACGGTGGGAAAGGTTTCTTGCTGCAAATTCACGCCCAAAACCCTAGCAAGAGTCCTTAGATCTCAAAACTCCACCGCTACCAGGAGTCCTTGCAACGTGGGACTCTTCACGCTGATGTAACGCGATCAGAGAACCAGATCTCCTGCTCCAAATCGTGCGAAATTATAACCAAAAGAAAGCTCTTGAAGAGAGGATTCCAACGGTATAAGATCCGTCAAATTCTGACCAACGGTTAGGGAGTTATGCCTTCGAGAAGTCCCGTCGCCGGCAGTACTGCGCACGCACCGTAGAATCCTCACGAAAACAAATCCAGAGATCCAAATCGTGCAAAACCACCGCACAAAGATAGCAGAATCCAACGGTATAAGCCCCGTTGATTTCCAACCACCGGTGAGGGAGATATGCCACAGATCCGAAACTTCGCCGTCAAACCGCACGTCCTCGGTAGAACGTCAACCGAAACCGATCCACAGATCCAAATTGAACGACATAACAACGTATAGAAAGCTCTTTTTGAGACGAATCCAACGGTGGGTGCACCGTTAAATTCCGCCCAGCGGAAAAAAAGTTACGGCTCGAATAAGCACCGCCTGCTGCTGAAAACCTAAGGCGACGGAAAGCTCATCTCCTAACTTTCAGGGAGCGCGTTTTTAATTATTTTCATTCTCAATTCTCTATAATAATGTACCATGAATTGAATATTTTAAAATTTTACGAGAGTAACTTTATTTTTTATTGCACGGTCATTCAAAATGTACCCTAAATCGAATTTTCAAAATTGAATCAAGAAATTTGCCAGAATGATACATGTTCTTGAGGAGGGGCGCTTTTCACCCTTCACACAATTATGGGGTGCAAATTGCCAGTCATAAACACATAATATCTAGATTCTAGAATCTTGTGATTTGATGATTTAACTGAAAATAAAGAAAGCTTGCATCAAATATGGAAAGAGAACGAACACATTCATTGATAATTGCGAAACAGCTGTTATCTTCTTACATAAATGTAGAAACAAAAAGCTTATGTTAGAAAGACAACAAATAGAAACTCAGAACTAGTAGTATTTACTATTCTCTTTCACAATTAACTCACGTCCTTCACGTAAGAAAATTATTCGATTTCAAACTCTGCAATAACCAAACACACATATATGCCTGTTTTTACACGGAAATAGTACCGTAACATGTACAAAACCTTGTATATAATAATCGAATCAATAATCGGGTCAATTCACTAGCACGTTAACAGAAGAGCATCGCGAGTTCGACCAAGCAGATTCAATGCAGTTGCATCTATGTGATTCCCCGTTAAACCAGCAAGAGCGAGTTGTTCTTGTGGCAATGCACCCTCAATACAAATTATCCAGCAAAGTTATAGGCCGCCACTGAAGAACCAAATCAAGAAATCCACATAAGAAATTGTTTAATTCCAGATTTATACAAACTAAGTGATTTTTTTCTCTTTTACCTTAATTCCAGCATCGAGCAGCCCATCAAGAGAAATAAATCGAGCAAAATGATCACCAAATTCTCCAACGGAACCTGTCTCAACTATGATATGGAATCTATGGTTCTTGCATAACATTCTTATTAATTTAATAACGAGCGGCTTGCAAAATCTCGCATCAGCCACAGTAACTTAAATACCAAGCTTCGAAAGAATATTATGCGCACTAAGACAATTTTGTACCATCGAAACAAATCCCAACAAAGCAATATCTTTACCTTTTACAAGTACCCCCTTTGCCAACTTGTTCCATCGTTTATTTAGTAACAACATTAAAAAAAGAAAAAGAAAAAGAAAAGGACAAAAAAAATAGATTGTATGTTTACCTCAATGGGTTCTCCGACATATGGTTTATGGTTTGTCAAAGCAACGGCACCACTAGGATATCGAAAGCAAACTGGCCGGTCATCAATGTTAACTGCAGTGTTGACCATACGAGAAAGCTCAGTCTCATCCGACGGTGCCATCACAATCATGTTCGGTAAACAATAAACGTTATATCAAACGGTCCAGAATGAGTTGCCCCATCGGACCCCACTAGACATGCACTCGTAATTACAAAACGTACCGGAATCTTCTGCCTATCCACATCATGAAAACTACCTGAAAAATCATTAAAAGAAATTATGGAATGAGATGAAAACCTGGTCGTATGCTCTTTGAAGGAACGCCGATGGGATAATACAAAAGGGTTTAAATCCAACCCACGCTAGACCTGCGGAGAAAGTAACTCGTGCGTTAAATTATCTTCTTCAACATTTTGATGTTCATTTGTTATGACATGAATCAAAACGGGGCCCATTGAGTTGAGAGATGCGACCTCACGAAGAACACATACAAGGTCTTCTACATTGTGACCGTCTACAGGGCCGATATAGTACAATCCGAGCTCTTCGAATAGAGTTGATCCTGTGGGGCCCATCATGCCACGTGCGTACTCGTCGATCTTGGCTGCCCACTCGTGCATTCCACCTCCGATTTTCTTGGCTGGCGTAAGAGAACGGATAATTTTTTTTGGTTCAATCAATACAACATACTGATAATAAACCATGAATATTCTGGTAATATTGCTTCCACGTGTGGAAATCAGCACGAGTTAGTGTATTCTGATGTAAGGAGTAATAAATCATGAATATTCTGGTAACATAATGTTGGGTTAGTTTAATAAAAATATTATATTTTATTATAAAATATAATAATGACTTTGACCACTTTTATGAGGGTCATTAGACCACTATTTTGAAACTTTCAAAGTCATTATTCTCCTACATAAAACACCATAAATTCTATATTCAATTGAGGTTTTATGGGGCCATATTATATATTATATAAATGGGGTATTGTGGCTTTGAATGAAAAATGAGAGTGAAGAAAAAAAGAAACACTTTTCTTCTATACTATATACATATATTTAGAGCTCTTGTTGTGTGTCGGGTGTAAGCCTCTACTTCACTCGAACGTGCAATTTCGGTGAAGTTACAGCGGAGAGATAGGCTGGGCTGTTGTATCCCATAGGCGACACGATCGGAACCTTTTTGCACCTCATTAGAGAAGGGGTCGTGAAATTCGTCTTAAGAAAGCGACCTAGTCCGCGCCTCACCTTGCCTATCTCCATATTATCGTGGTTTTTATTGCAGCAACTTGTTACCTATAAAATTAGATAACAAATGGAGTCCAAGCCTCATCCACAAGTTTCGTGATCAATCGTCAAAGTGCAGCCGTGGTTCCAACAATTTAAGACGATTTTTTTTTTTATCCCATGAAGATGAGCTTTGACGATGATCCAAAAGAGCAACCCTTGATGATGAAAAGAGAGATAATTCATTTTATTTTATTACTATATTGTGTTGACGAAATAAAATTAATGATTTTATTTTTTGTTGTAGGTGAATCTATGTACAATTCACGAATTTATACTTTGAGGCCAGTTTGGGACCTAATAATGTCCGAATTTGAGAAAGTATAAAACACGAAAGTTATAGTACTTTGTGTTGGCTGTTCAAAACATATTGATTCACTGAAATCGGACATCGAACGAGAGAGATATGCTCCAAATACTAAGTACTGCCAGAGCTGTCAATTGCGCGCGTTTTTTAGGTATCGAAAGATTTCTAATTAAAAATCATCGAATCTGGAATGTTCTTCGTTTCCAATTAATTATGATTCCTTGCAGTACAATAATAAGTTTGTGATAGTTGTGTGAAGAATAATTGCATAAAAAATGATATTTCTTTGAGCATGTTATTTTATGTGGTTAGTTATATAAATCTATTGACTATTTGTGTGGCAAAAATTAATGCATGGAAGTTGTGAAAAAGATTATATGAAAGCAGACCATTTGCAAAATGGAACTAATTGCATTACTATATGTATAAAGCTGTTACAATTATATATTGAGTTGCAAAACTTTCCTGAATGTGTGCATGTGCATTTTTTTTTTCTTGCATGTTGAAGTGGAGAGAAAATATGTAATTGGCATTTAGAATTCAGATTAAAAAATCAAAATAGAAGGCGAGTCGTTACATTTGAATAGTTAGTGTAGCATAATTCATTATTAATGAATTCATTAATGTGTACTTAATAGCGTGATCTCTAGACTTTTTAATATTTTGCCGTTTGTGCATGTTAAAGTGCTATTTATATTGAAAGTAATGGCATGAGAATTTGCTATTGAAAATTGATCAGATAGAGGGTGAAATGTTTACGAAGAAACGGTGTTATTTGACATTTATGATGATATATTTGAATTTTGACAGTTGATCAAATTGCAATTGAAATGTTATGCATGTTTTAACCGTTATGTGTTAAACCATTTATATACTATTAATACATTTCAGTTTACAATACGCCTTATTATTAGTCAACACTTATCACATGAATTTTTATTCATGCATTATAGCTATTAAATTATGTGATTTTGATCTTACATTAAACGCATTTTCCTAAGAATATGAAGCAAACTTGGCCGTTGCTAAAGTCGGTTTTTTTTTGATATTTTGATGAAGTGGTTTGTGTGTTTTTTATAAAAAATTGTGATTGTCTAATTGCTATGGAGTATTTTGTTCCTGAAATCATTATGGAAGGAATTAGAACACTAAGATGTGTTTTTCGGAATATACTATTGTTGAATTACTACAAATTGATTTCCATGAAGATAAAATATTTTATAATCAGAGAACAACTCTGATAAATTATTAAATAAATAATTTATTTAGATTGAGAAATAGTGGGGTATTATAGTTTTCTAACTGTGAAAATGAGCATGATATATTATATTTTGAATTTAATTCATGATGCATGTGTTTGAATATTTGATGTAGTGAGAGTCTTAGAGAGTATGATTATATGATTAAACATTTTATGTATTGTTTAAATATTGAGAAATAGTGGGGGTTTTAGTGTCTACCTATATGACCATGTTATAATTAATTTTAACGTGATCTTTGTTTAAATTGCTCACTTAATGATTGCAAATTTGTATAGTGATAATGTAATTAATTATGCTTTATTTGCAATCTTGATTATACAAGTAACTATCATAGGCCTAAATTTGCATACATGTGACACTGATGTGATTTACAAAGGCCTAATTGTGATTATTAAAATTTGCTGAAAATATATTAGCAAATAAATTTGTGATGTGTGAAGTAAAACGTTTTTGTAAGTTTTCAATATTGTTGGTTATTGAAAATCTAAATAAGAGGAATTCTATTCCTACTTGATTACATGTTTTCCTTGTGTGAATGAGCTATATCGATAATTTATAAGTCAAAATTCATATCAATTTTGATTGATTGTTTTGACATTAGCCTGTGAAGAGGCCGGTTGATACCGAATGTGATATATAAAATCCTAATGTGTGATAAATCAAATGCTTTGTGCTTTGATTAATGAGATTGTGAAAAATCAATGATTTGTGCATTGATAGATCATACATGTGATTGAAAAACTGCAGTTGGCAAAAGCGAGAATCTTTTAATGGGAGCCGGAACCATTAAAACAAAATACAGTACTGTGAATATATGTGAAAATTCACGTGAAAATCTATGAGATATTACATGTAAAATTATTTGAGAATGGTTAATAAACCATTGAGTCTACGAGACTAAATGTCAGATAAGCGCTACTAAATTTGTGAAATTATATTTCATATTATTTCAGATATCATCTGAAATGCATTGAGGGGGATTGGATTAAAGCCTAATATATTTTGTAAAGTTGTTGATGAGGATACTACCGCCTAGGGGTTAGAGATCCTACGAACTAGGCGAACAAAAACGAATCTGAAAGCAACTTGATAGTGATAAAAGTGCACACTTTTATTATCCATTCCTATGATGCGTGTGCACTAATAAAGCTCGTAATGAATTGTGAGGTTGAGACTTTGATCTCTTAATGAGTTCTATAGACCGAATGGGTGGGGTGTTGGAGTTACGTAAACATCCTTGATAGAATTCACCTTGTGAGTGTGGAAGTGGGGCCGCTTCCTATGTGAATTATAGGCTATTCTCTAGAACTCTCACGAGAAATGGGGTAAAGCACATGGCCGTTAATGTGCTGGCTTTAGAAGCTTCGATCGGGACACTTAGAGTATTATGTGTGCAAATGATTCTACGTGCCCCAAGGCTCACTGTTTCAAGGCTAAGTCCACTTTGATTCTAGTACGGGAAACATATTGTACTAAGTGAAGGTTTCAAGGCATTGCTCACTTTCATTATGCATAATACTCCGCAAGAGCTCAAGTATATTTATATTCTTATTTTTATTAAAATAAGTGGGGGATTGTTGGGTTATTTTAATAAAAATATTATATTTTATTATAAAATATAATAATGACTTTGACCACTTTTATGAGGGTCATTAGACCACTATTTTGAAACTTTCAAAGTCATTATTCTCCTACATAAAACACCATAAATTCTATATTCAATTGAGGTTTTATGGGGCCATATTATATATTATATAAATGGGGTATTGTGGCTTTGAATGAAAAATGAGAGTGAAGAGAAAAAGAAACACTTTTCTTCTATACTATATACATATATTTAGAGCTCTTGTTGTGTGTCGGGTGTAAGCCTCTACTTCACTCGAACGTGCAATTTCGGTGAAGTTACAGCGGAGAGATAGGCTGGGCTGTTGTATCCCATAGGCGACACGATCGGAACCTTTTTGCACCTCATTAGAGAAGGGGTCGTGAAATTCGTCTTAAGAAAGCGACCTAGTCCGCGCCTCACCTTGCCTATCTCCATATTATCGTGGTTTTTATTGCAGCAACTTGTTACCTATAAAATTAGATAACAAATGGAGTCCAAGCCTCAAGTTTCGTGATCAATCGTCAAAGTGCAGCCGTGGTTCCAACACATAATAAATCATGAATATTCTGGTAACATTGCTTCCACGTGTGGAAATCGGATGGATCGAGTCGGATTTGGAAAAAAATGATTTTTTCAGAAGTGAAAAACTGATTCCAACCCCGTTCTAAAAAAATAGAAAATTTGGGAATTGGAATTTGGGAAATTGAAATGAAAAAAAATGTTCCACAATCGAAAAATCTTGGATAAGAATAGGCGGAATTCAGAAAATTCCGATTTTTTTTTTTCCTTTTGTTTTTTTAATTTTTTTGAGTAAATTCAAGTCCATTACAAGGGGAAGTAGGGGAGAGGGGACTCGAACCCTAGACCTTTACCCTATTGGTAAGGCTAGGTACCAACTCTCCTAATGAGGGTCAGTGAAAATTTCGATTTTTGAGTAACCTAAAATATAAAATACATAATAATATTTGATATTATATCCATAAAAAAATTGATATTATAAGTATAATTTTTGGAAAAAAAATAAAAATCCAAATTTTCGGAAATTAAAATTGGATCGGGTCGGAAATCCCAATTTCATATGTATTCCAATTATGATCCAAAAAATCACAAAAATCAGAAATCATAATTTTTGGAATTCGAAATGAAGAATACTTTCCAAATTGTTGGAATAAATGGAATTAGTGGCAATTCAATGTTGGAAGAAGTGGGCATTCATGTTGGAAAAAGTGGGGATTGAATCTTAGAATAAGAGGGTGTTTGGCTAAGCTTATTTTAAACAACTGATAAGCTCTTACGTCTGATATGATGTTTTTAGAGTTGATAAGCTGTTATATCTTATTTTTAAGATTAATTTTTAGACTGTTTGGATAATGAACTTACTTCTTAATATTACTGATTATAAGATCTTAAATAAAAAGGTGGGGTATATGTACTTATTTAAAAAAATCTTATTTGGTCTCCAACAGCTTATTTTAAAAAAAATTAAGATCTTTTTTTAAAAAATTACCAAACACTTTAGAAGATCTTATAAGCTCTAAAACATCTTATAAGCTTCTTTTAACATCTTATAAGCTTAGCCATACACCCTCTAAATGTGAAATTGAAGCACCATTGTCTAGTTGTATCTAGACAGTTGTCTTTTGATTTTCCTATGTATTAAATTAGAATTAGAAGAGTTGTTAGTCTAAGAGTCATCTCGTAATTTATTAGAGGATTAATTACTCCTCACTATAATTATGGAGGGCTAGAGATGATTGTAAGCAAGACAAAAAAAAAATAAAAAAAAAACAATAACAAAAAGAGAAGTAATTTTTCAATCCACAAAACACAAGTCTCTCTACCCAAAAATATTATTTTTTCAAGTCTTCACAAAATCACTAAAATCCAAATTCAGGATTAATCATTTTTATTCCATCCTGGTGCTTACAAGTTGGCATCAGAGCCATCTTAAAAAATGTCCAC
The DNA here is from genome assembly GCF_000504015.1 of Erythranthe guttata. Next base: position 221,730 of record NW_012194586.1, read on the forward strand.
CAACCTTGCTTCTCTTATACCTCGTTTAAATGGAGAAAAATTCAATTATTCGAGTAATCTAATGAAGCTTTGTCTTCAATCTCAAGACATTTGGAGCGTTGTTGAAGACAGTGTTCAGACTCCCGAAAACGAGGATCAATTGACGAATGCACAAAGGCAAACTTTGAGAACCGAAAGACAAAATGAACGAAAATCTCTTTTCCAAATATATCAAGCCATCCAAGTTCCTGTCTATGAAAGACTAACCAAGGCGACTAGTTCCATGGAGGCATAGGAACTTCTACAAACAACCTATGCCGGAAAAAATAAAGTAAAGAAGGTTTGTGTGCAATCTTTGAGGGTTGAATTCGAAAAATTGGAGATGAAAGAAAACGAAAAAATTGTTGAATATTTTACAAGAATCACCTTCTTGTAAATCAAATGGCGACAAATGGCGAAGTCATGGAAACCCAAAGGGTTGTTGAAAAAATTATGCGAAGCTTGCCGGTGAAATTTGATCATGTTGTTGTGGCTATCGAAGAGTCACAAGATCTTCCATCAATGACGTTGGAGAATCGGACGATTGGAGGCCCACGAAGCGAGGATTCTTCAAAGAAGTCCTCAAATCTCTTCTCCGGATCAAGCATTAAAATCCCAAGTTACATTCACGAGAGGCCGTGGCTCGTTTCTTGGACGTGGCCGAGGTCGTGGCCAAATAAGAGGAGGAAGAAACTCTTACAACAATTACCGTGGACAAGCCAAATCAAATGATAAGGCGAAAGAGGAGGAGAAATATTTTCCGAATTATTTTCAAAGAGGAAGAGGCCGATGCCGAGGATCATATAAAGGTACATGGCCTTACGTTGAGTGTCATTATTGTCATAAATCGGGACACAAAATCAATGATTGTTGGAAAAAATATCCAGAAAAAAAAAGAAGCAAGAAGTTAGTTATTTGCATGAAAATAAAGTTCAAAATATGGAGACTTTATTGATTGCATCCAACGGTAACTTTGAAAATACTTGGTATTTGGATAGTGGTGTGAGCAAGCACATGACGGGGAATAAAAAGTTATTCTCAAATCTTGTCGAATCTAGCCATGGGACATGTACGCTTGGAGATGGATACACCTACACATTAGAAGGTGTTGGAAAAATTGTCTTCAAAACAAAATCCGAAAAAGTCGAAACAATGTCCGAAGTTTACTATGTACCTAACTTGGCAAGTAATTTGCTAAGTGTTGGTCACTTGATGGGAAAAAGTTTCAACATGTTTTTCGACGACTTCACTTGCATTTTGAATAAGAAGGATCAACACATTGCAAATATCGGTATGATCGGAAATAATATTTTCCGAGCAAACTTGATAATTTTGAAGCATCTTGCCATTTCACTGTGAAGGACGATGTTTAAAAGTTGTGGCATGACCGGTTTGGACATCTTAATTTCCAAATCTTGTAGGAGTTATCAAACAAGAAAATTGTTCAAGGATTGCCGAACATTGAAGATATGGACAAAATTTGTGAAAAATGCCAATTGGGGAAGCAACACTGTACCGAGTGCCATTTCCTTCCAAGTCAAATTGAAAATTAAAGTCACCATTAGAGCTCATTCATAGTGACCTTTATGGACCATTTCAAGTTCCCTCTCTCGGTGGTAATCGGTATTTCTTGTTATTTATTGATGATTTTACAAGAAAAGTTTGGGCTTATTTTGTGAAAGAAAAATCCGAAACTCTTTCATGCTTCAAAGATTTTAAAATCCATGTTGAGATTTTTTCCGGTTTCAAAATAAAAAAATTGAGGAGTGATCGTGGTGGAGAATATTTATCTTCTTTATTTGAAGAATTTTGTCGAATCCATGAGATTAGACATGAATTGGCGGCCCGGTATACACCGCAACAAAATGGCGTGGCGGAGTGAAAAAACGAACAATCATGGATATGGTTCTGTGTATGTTGAAAAGGAAAAATATTTCATCGGAGTTCTGGCCTGAAGCGGCCGCTTGTGCCGTTTATTGATCAACCGATCACCGACGAAGAGCTTGGAGAATTCTATTCAAAATAAGGTGTGGGTATGGTAAGAAGCCAAATATTAGTTATCTTAAAACATTTGATTGTCTTGCATATTCACATATTCCAAATGCTATGAGGACCAAGCTCGACGATAAAGCCGAAAAATGCATTTTCATTGGGTATAGTCAGAGGTGAAAAGCTTACAAGCTTGACAATCCTCAAACGAAAAAAATTGTAATAAGTCGCGATTCTCAAGCAATGCAACCAAATGATGGTGAAAATGAGTCTCCACAAAATTCCCCCCCCCCCCCCCCCCCCCCCCCCGTCAAGAAAAATGAGGAGTTCGAGAGAAATCTATGATGAAACGGAGGAGGTAAATGCAACAAATCTTATTTTCTTTGCATTCTTTGCCGGGGAGCCAATCTCTTTTGAAGAAGGCTCTAAAGAAGAAAAGTGGAATCAAGCGATGAAAGAAGAGATCAAGGCGATTGAAAAAAATGAAACTTGGGAGCTCACACCTTTACCTTCACACAAATCTTCTATTGGTGTGAAATGGGTGTTCAAAACAAAAACGAATGTTGATGGTTCCATTAACAAATATAAGGCGAGGCTTGTTGCAAAAGGATACAAGCAAAACGAAGGAGAAGAATTCAATGAGGTATTTGCTCCCGTCTCAAGACTTGATACAATTCGCTTAATTATCTCTCTTGCGGCTCAAAATGGTTGGAAGTTGTATCAAATGGATGTCAAATCAGCATTCTTGAACGGGTTTCTTCAAGAAGAAATTTATCTCGAGCAACCTCCCGAATTTATTAAAAAAAGTGAGGAAGAAAAGGTGTACAAACTCAAGAAAACTCTCTATGGCTTGAAGCAATCACCCCGTGCATGGTATGATCGAATTAATGATTTTCATTAAATTTGGTTTTGATCGTTGTTTTTTTTAGCATACTCTTTACATCAAAAGGAATCCTAACAGCAGTTTTATGGTGGTGAGTCTTTATGTCGATGATTTAATCTATACGGGTGATGATTTTGAGATGTTGGCGGAATTCAAAGCTAATATGATGGAGTTTGAAATGACCGATCAAGGAGAATTGCATCATTTTCTTGGTATTAATGTGAAACAATCAAAATGACGAATTTTTATTTATCAAGAAAAATATGCAAAAGAAATTTTGAAAAAGTTCAAAACGGAGAACTCAAATCCAGTGTCAACTCCTTGCATCGATCACGGACTTAAAACTAAGCAAAGAAGGTGAAGAAAAATTGGTGAACACACCCATGTTTCGAAGTTTAATTGGAAACTTGATGTATCTTACAGCCACTCGTCCAGATATAATGATGATGATGATGATGATCATAATAATAATAATAATGATCATAATAATAATAATAATAATAATAATAATAATAATAATAATAATAATAATAATAATAATAATAATAATAATAATAATAATAATAATAATAATAATAATAATAATAATAATAATAATAATAATAATATCTTTTTATCAATAAAAGTAAGGTTGCTATTGGTAAATCCTAAAGCTTTTTTCCCACCCATTTGATGATTATATTAGTCATCTTACTTATTATTTTTCAGGGTACATTTAGCTTATTAATTTAATAAAATAATTTATTAAATTATTGAATAAATTATTTATTAAATTATTGAATAAATAATTTACTAAAGAAATTATTAAACTAAATAAATAAATTTATTAAATTATTGAATAAATAATTTGTTAAAAAATTATTAAACTAAATAAATATTTCTTTTAAATTTAATTAACGATGTTTTTTATCATTAATTACTTATTTGTTTGAAATATATGCAAATTTTCCGGCCGTTTGTTAACATATATAAATATCCCCTGGCTACGAAATTGATTACATTTTTGCTAATTAAAAAAGGGATAATTAGTGAAAAACCCCCAATTCATTTACTTATATTAGGGTGGATATAACTCTTTTTCATTATTAGTGAGAACCCCCACCTTATATTAAATAATTTATTTTTTAATTAATATTGTATTTAACATTACTAATATACCTAATTTGTCCTTCTATGTTATATTTAAAATAACCAAACCTATTTTACGTTCTCTCTATTTCTCTTATTCCCCTCTCCCTTTTCTCTCTGTAAACCGCCGCCTCCAACCCTCCCCATCTCTGCGTTGCTGATGCCGCCATCTCCAACCATCTTCCCTTTCTGTGTCGTCGTCTACTCTCTCCCATCGGCGTTCCTCCCTCCACCGCCGCGAAAAGAAGGCGGTCTCCACCCCTGGAATTCTCTCGTCATGGACGGCATTAGGGTTTTCGGTAGGGAGAATGACGAGACTACGCTGCGGCGCTAGGGTTGATATTGCGTTTGAGATTTCAATAGAGACCACCGCCAATATTATTTGATTGTTGTGGTTCTTCTTCTTCTCTGATTTTTTTTAACCCAATGCTCGAATCTCAATTTTCTTAGTTGGAGATTTTGGTTGAATTCTTATATTGAAGGCTAATTTTGTGTTCAATCAATAGTATAATGGATGTTTGTTTTTTGTTGAAATTTTGTTGGTGTTATTTACAGACATATAGTTGTTTTCGTACAACAATATAGTTGTTTTCGTACAACAATATAGTTGTTTTCATACAGTAATATAGTTGTTTTCGTACAACAATATAGTTGTTTTTACAACCTTTTAGTTGATGTTAATAAATAGTTGATTTAACAAATAGTATAGTTGATTTTGATAAATGAGAGTTGTTGGAGATATATAGTTGTTTCAATAACAGTTGGTTAATATAGTTGTTTTTAACATTAGTCGTTTTAATAATAGCTGTTTTATTGAAATATAGTTGTTTTAGATGAAGACAAAAAAAATACTAAAAAAATATTTTTTTAAAATATAATAGAAAGTTATAAAAAATATTTGTTTTTAAATATTATTTTTTAAATAAGAAATAAATAAATAAACGAAAATTAAAATTAAAATATAATAATAAAAAGTGCATCTAAATATGGTATAATAGGTAGTGAATAGAGGAAGGGTAAATTTGAGAATAAAAAAAAGATGGGTCTCTCACTAATAAAGGAAAATGAACTGGACCCATGCTCATTAAAATAATGCTAGAGGGGGTTCTCACTAATAGTCCCATTAAAAAAATAGTAATGGTGTTATAAGATTTTCCGCAAATATTAGCAGATTCTCGAAATTGGTTTCAAAAAATCCGCGTCGGGATTGTGTTTTTTCTGTAAACACTAGGCTGCTATAAAACATATTTGAATCTCCAAATATCTTAGATATCACATCGATAGCAGTCTCAATCCGAGATGCCAGGTTAATTTTCTTTTCTCTTTTGTATGAAACATTTTTTTTTTATTAGTTTTTGCAAGTCATTTCAAAATTGTCGCTAAGTTTCTTGCTCTATAAAGAATTGTTGATTTCTTGCTTCATATATGGATGAAACATAATTGCATGTATTTCATTTTTTTATTTGATTTTTGCTATAATTTGAATTCATTGTATGTCAGCCTTTTAGAATTATTTTTTCGAATGTGATTGGTAAGAGGCAATATGATGGTCATGATGAACGATAACATACTTTCAGAACATAAAAAGGAATTCGAATGTGACTGGTGAGAGGCAAATATGATGTCCATAGCTTGGCTTTTTACATTTACAATTCTTATGGCCTTTGATCTCTCTTTATTTCTTTCTCTCCCTCTCTTCAGAAAATTTCCTTTTGGATTTTGAAAAATCTCTTCTCTATTTGTTGCAGGTTGCTGCTTTAAATTATTCTTCTTAGATTATTGCATTATTTTCATGAATGTTTAACTACTTTTTTTTCTTCTGGAGAGGACCGTTTTGCCATTTGGAGTGTATTTCATGGGCCACCATCTCTCCCGCTCATCACTCTAGTTCCCCGCATGATTGATTACAATGGAGCCACCGGAGATCGATTGGTACGTATTTAAGTTTGATTAGTTTCAATGAACCAGATGCATGAGAAGTTGGCTATCTTCTTTCTAGAGGCTTGAAATCCTCGAACTCCTCTTCTGGCACTAAAATGAGTGTGCATATTTGTACCTATGTTCTATGTTAATTTGTATTCTTATTGCAAAGTCGGAATCTTATCATTGAACTTATGTGACTGTTGGTGCGTGTGTATGTTAGGTGCCGATTTCGGGTGTACATTTAGTATGTGGTAATGTTCATTTATTATACACCAGTGTTTGATTCATTGTGCGAGTTCAATGAAAAAGTCATTACAATATTTCCCGTCCCATATTCTATTTAATGTAGTAATTGTTTTTTTCGTTTTCATTGTATTATTGCCCTATCTTTCATAACTAAGAACAAATTCTGAAATTTAGAGTTGATGTTAATAATTAAAGATTGAAGACTTTAAGAAATCAATTGAATGTGAAACATCTGAACTTTAAGAAATCAATTGAAAATATAAAACCACCATCCACAATCCTCAATCATCACCATTACTTCTAACTTCTCTCGCCTTTCTCTCTACATTGTTCTTTTTAAACAATATTTGAAACAATATTTGACAGAGTTTGTGCCAGTAACTAAATATGCTAGATGCATAATTTCACTTTTTTTTTTTTTTTTACTTTTGCGCTTAAAACACAAAATTTTCATTTACGTTTATTTCACTAAGTTTTTGGCTAAAGAATTTTGTTTGTTTGGTTACAAAGACGCAGAGAAAATTGTGGGAATTCTTTTCTCTATTGCGCTTATGGAATATTTTTGTTTTCCGAAACAAAAATTTGTTGCAAATTGGTTGTTTGTCTATACTGTTTTTTTACATTAAAAATATCTCTTTTCCCCAAGTATTTTGTGTGTTTGTTTGGGTTATAAAAATTAAAATTATTCGACTTTTCTTGGTTTGTTTGGTTAAGAAATAAGTTGTGAAAATTTTCTCCAATTCAATATTTTTTTTGTTGTTCATCATCACCAGGCATATGATCGTGTAAAAAATCTAGAGCATGGGCTCATTTCAGACAGTAATCAGATGAAACCATTTCCTCCATTTTCACTTGCACAACCAGGGAAACAAGAAACGTGTAGAAGTGCTATTAATTTTTATTTCCGCTAACATCGATCAACAAAGTTGAATTTTTTTTGAGATTTTTTCCCCACTGGTCAACGACATTGACTTTTGTATTATTATTCTTTTTTGTTTGTTTTGGATTTTTTTTTTCTGAACCGTTTCTTCCCGGTAAACATAGTAACATTATTGTTGTTAGATTGTAATATTAATTATATTACTGTTTACGACAGTAATATTACCATATTAATGTTTAACACATTAATATTAAATCCTACATTTTAAAGGTGCCAAGTGAATATCCATGCTTCCGCTAAAGAAAAGGGTATTATATTAAGGAATTGGTAAAAGAAGGCATGTTTACATTTTTTGAAATTTGATGTTGAGTACAACAAATACAAGTCTCAGAGAAACAAGATATGGATTTAAATTTTGAAAACAACTTCGCGGAACTAATACAATTGCTGATAAGATCCGGCCATCTACCAATTTTAATTTTACATGTAATTTTTTACCGTCTTATGAAAGCTTACAGATTCCTAACTCAATCTGTTTAGTAGAAGACCAAGCTCTCAAAATTCTGATTTCCAAGAATACACTGATCTTTTGAAAAAACTCACCGTTCATATGGTGATTGAATATGAACCTGAGCATCTCAGTACTTATTTCCTGTTTACCGATTTTACTTTTAGAATGGTTTAAAGCTAAACCATTCTAATTTTAAAACCTTATTTTGTATGATATTTTTAATAATTTTATTTCAATCCCATGCATCGTACAGGTGAAATTACTAGTTAAAGGTTGAAAAATAAGTAATACTTGCTATAAAAAATTATTTGATTTATAGATTACTAAATTGTATGAATTATAAGTTTTATTCAGTCTATATTAAAAGTAAGTAAAAATAATTTAGGGTTTAGAGATAAAATTTGGAGAATTGTACTTTTGGTCCATCATGTTTGACTCAATTCCACTTTCGGTCCTGTTGTTCAAAAGTGAACAAATTTCACCTCAAAATTTCAATTTTAAACACTTTCAGTCCACTCTGTCACATGCCTGTTAGCAAGTAGCGGAAATCACTATTTTGGAGTCAAAATTCAAATTTAAAATTGTTTTCGACTAGTAAATAAGTAAAAATGTGGAGTACTATTTGTAACTATTTTTTAATAATATTACGTATGAATAAAAAAAACTTGAACAGTATTTAATTTTCACAAACAAAATAGAAAAACTACATATTAAATATAAATACATTAGAAAAAATAAATTGAAATATTGCATGGGGTCATTGGTTCAATAATTTTAGGGCCAAATTTAATATGAAGTATCTCGAAGAAACTCTGAAAAATGTTGTTACAGCCCTAATAAGCTAGTACCAGAAAATGAATAAACACGGAAAAACATAGTAAATTAATTGCATGGGTCACTGGTTCTGTTAGGAAGAAAACGATATGTTTACACGTGTATAGGGTATGAATATCCCCTTCGTTCATTTATGTGATGGTCAAGCATCATAAATGGTTTTTGTGGAGGTTTGGTGCACGTGAATTTGTTGAGTGAACATGGGTTTGCTTTCGGAATTGGTTCAGGAATCCATTCCCCAGATGTACTTTCTTTATCTCCATTTGACGTACCAATAGTCTAAGTCTTTGTGGAGCATAAATCTCTTCAATTGAAATTTGGAGTTCGGATTTGGAATCGTCCATTTTCTTCCGGTATTGTCAATGAAGATTGTGTTATATATTTGAACAACCTAATTGGTCGATGAAAACTTTGCGTGGATGTTCTTACAAGTTGTCACGTTCATATTTGGAATGAGTTTTCTATTAGGAACAGATAAATACAATATTTTTTTGTATTCCATGTGTAAATCGACTGAGGAATCTTTAGTCTTACCTATAATCCCTATAATGTCACGGAGTCTTGAGTTTTGCCTTGCAATTTCAAATAAGACAATTATTTGATGTAATGATATATTATTATTTGATGTAATGATATATTATCATCGAACATCTCTAAACTTTCGCCTAGAAGCCACTATGATATCTGTGTTTCGCAAAATCCACTTGAGTACAGCCCCTGGGAAGTATCTCCAACATTAGATAATCAAGTAGTAAGTGATATATTTTAGCATAAAAACAACTTACTCTGAGTAAAAAAAAGGTAAACATCAATCTGAATTCTTATGTCAATTAAAAACTGATCTACCATCACATGTAACATAAACAACTACCTAGTTGGTTCAGATCCCACGGCATTGCAAAGCCCATACAACAGATTGGAAACCATGTAATGAGCACGCCAAAACTTATCCTCATCCATCCAATCACCACAGCCTTTTTCCCCGTGATTCTCAACGCCAAACTCCACATGAAGGTCGTATGTTTGATTATGTCCCCTCAACAGTTGGTAAAAAAGCTCATACACTTCAAATATTAACATATTCTTAAATGTTAAGTTCAACAATACTCAGATATACAATAAGACAGGGACAAAAGTATCATTCTCCCCTTCCAAGCTATGCATATTTAAAAAAAAAAAAAAAAAAAAAAAAAAAAAAAAGGGTAAACATCAATCTGAATTCTTATGTCAGTCCATTAAAAATTCCATCACAGGTAAAATATTAAAAATTCAGGTCCAACAGCACAAGTAACACATGTATATTAGAAATATGTGTATGAAAGGATTGCCAACTTCACTTGCAATTATTTTGTTGCGGATCTATGTTTGAGAATCTTCGCCATGGATTTTCAATGTTTTTCTTATTTCTGTTGTTTGGATTTAGGAAGAGTTAATAGAGGCTAAATTGGCTTTCATTGAATTTTAAAAAACTTACAAAGAGGAAAAGTAAATACAGAAACTCAAAATTACAAAGCCAAGCCCTAACCTAGTCTCCATCAATCTCATGCTTCAACCTTCACTTCAACCCATTCGCGTAAGCAAACGCATGTATATCGGAGCGTTCCTTCCGAGATATGGCTTTGCTGAAAACCAGTTTCCCTATAAAGCCATATCTCTTCTTGAGCTCTACCACACCTCGCATTTTTGATAGGATGTCGATGCGGATGGTTTGATTGAAGAGGATGTTAGCAGCGCCACGAGCCGGCGTCCATTCCTTCACTTTCTTCTTATCTCCAGGTGGCGACGGTTCACCGTCGGCGATCGCAAGCATAAATTTTTCAAGTTGCTGATCCACGAGATCTGGAGCCAGCTTTGATTTTTTGTTCGGCATATTTGATTGTACTGTGTAACTGAATTTGTGCGATGAGAATTGTGTATATGTTACGGGGGTTTATAAAAGCGTATATAAATCGCGGGATTCACCCAAATTAGTGCATCTGGATCGATCTCTACTACCGTCGATTAAATTATAATCGACGGTCGGGATCCAATACAACTTTTTACATATTTTGTTTTGACGTCGATCGAGGTTCATGATTAAACAATAGTTGTGGAATATGGGGTCAGAAATGTACAATTTTTTAAATGGGGGATTTTTCCTCTATTTTCCATCAAATTAGGTGATAGTTTCAAAGATATGAATTTGTTTTATGTTTTTGCCTTCGTTAGTTTCACCGATCTCTGGTTTAATGACCAGTGAGCTTGAATTTGATTTCTATAACTGATATTTTGGTAGTAGTGGGTATATCCGCTTTGGTAGGAAGCTGTGTTAGTTAAGGCATATGAAGAGGAAGCTAGAAAAAGAGCGGTTGAGACGAAAGAATGAGATTGGGGATATATTGAGCAACATAGCGAAATAAATGAGAGTGCGAGTGAGAGAGAAGAGAGGACAGGAAGAGAGAAATTGAGAGGGTGTGAGATGAGATTGGAGGAGAGAAAGACACATAGAGTTAAACATGCATTGATAATTGAGCACCACCTCTCTCGGACTGGGATTATTGTGAAATCCCGAGTTGATCGTGATACAAAATATAAGACTTTTAATTGACTCGTCAACAATTACGACGTGTATTATGCATGTAGATATGAGCACAAGTCATGAACCGTCAATATATGGTTCATAATTCACCGTTCACAAACTATGACTCTCAAATCATTTCTCGTGTCGTTGGGAAAACTATATTTGTTTTTAATTTGCAATGTATAAATTACTAAGTGAAAAAATTAAAATAAATAAATAAGAGCAAAAAAAATCATATTTAATGTTTGAATGGAGTAAAAAATATATTAACATCCCACATAAATGAAGGCGATAACATAAGACTAGTCACTAAATATCAACGATATCTAAAAAATCCTCTTCGGTTTTCGTGTCTTATGTCGTATGGTAAACGTTCCAAGTTTAAATTTGGAGAATTTATGAGCACATAACTTCTTCTCTTTGAAGTTATGAGACACGTAAATTTAATATAATTTATATTATATTAAATTGAATCCCAAGATTATAATTTTTCTTGCAAAATAAGTCATGGAGATAATTATCAATTAATTATTGGCCAATAGGATTGTTTCTTCTCTTCCAAGTTATAAGAGATAAATATCAATTTAAATTGAGCCAATCAAATCACGCCACGTCATCAAGTAGACTTTAAGTAGGACTCTTATTCTACCACTATAAATAGGGACCCTCCCTACACAATTCAAAACACAACTCAAGAAGGAGAAAAACCGTAGAGAAAATTCTCTCTACAATATTCAAGTCGTTCTTCAACAAATTCAAGGCGTTCTTCATCAAATCGAGGGCGTTCTTCAACAAATTCAAGGCGTTCTTCATCAAATCGAGGGCGTTCTTCAACAAATCAAGATCAAAGGAAGATTGAAGGGCCAAATCCATCAAGAACTCCAAGATCTTCAAGAACAAATCAAGATCGAAGGAAGATTGAAGGGCCAAATCCATCAAGAACTCCAAGATCTTCAAGTCAAAACCCGTCAACGTTCAGCGTTCGATCCGAGATTCAAGTCGCAAGACCCTTGGAATACGTTATTCAAATCCAAATCAAATCCGGAGAAGATCAAGTCAACGAACCGACTCCGAAACTCAAAGTCAAACAAATATTGTTCTTGAGAGAAGAATCAGAGGATTAAATTAGAGTTTGTAACCCGCAATATTATTATTTTAATTCAATAAATTATATTTGTGCAGTTTTTCTTGTTTGTCTAAATCGCAGATAAGATTTTGTTGCTACAACGATATAATCTAAAAAGTTTAAAAACAATAGCAATTGCATTTTATTTAAGTACCAATGTAAACAAAGTACATGAAACAAGAAAATATAAAATACGAAAATTGTGATATAAAAATTAAGATACATTATCTGATCCAAATGGTACAAGTATCTCGTCCAATACACTCGGATCCTTAACATAAACTTAATTCTCAAAGTAGTGATTTAGAGCACATGCATTAACATCGCCTATAAGTCTCTTTGCAAGTAACATGTAAAGTGCAAATAAACTAACACAGAAAAAATAATTATACATATAAAAAATACAAACAACAAATGTGTATTTGAATCACAATATACAATTTTATGATGTACATTCATATTCCCTGAAAAACTTTCTAGTAGACAATATTGCAAGTAATATTAGTCGTCTATTCCTGCTTGATGAACATTTTTATGCCACCTATACTCTTAACTCTCCATATTACGACGTATAATAGTCCATGACACCTCTACTCTTAACTCTCCATATTGCGACGTATAATAGTCCATGTCACCTCTAATTCTAATATTAATATTCATCTAATCCTAGTACTAATACTAATATTAATACAAAAATCAATACTAATACTAAAATCATTACTAAGACTAATATCAATATTAATATCAATATCAATAACAATATCAGAACCTACAATAATACTTATACTAATACCAATATCAATACCAATACCAATACCAATACCAATACCAATACCAATACCAATACCAATACCAATACAAATATCAGTATCAATACCAATATCAATACAGATACCAATACCAATACCAATACTAATACCAATACCAATATCAATACCAATACCAATACCAATACCAATACCAATACCAATACCAATACCAATACCAATACCGATACCCATACCCATACCCATACCGATACCGATATCGATACCGATACCGATACCAATACCAATACTAATACTCATACTCATACTCATACTAATAATAATATTCATACTCATACACATACACGTACTAATACTCATACTATTACCAATATTAATACCAATACTAATATCAATACATATATCAATGCTAATACCAATACTAATACTAATACTAAGCCGAGTCTTCGTGACTTTCTGAGTGTTCTGCTTTATCCGATGTTTTAGCAGCCGCCAACTAATAGTGATATTGATACTAATACTAACACCAATACTAACACATTACTAACACTAATACTAACACTAATACTACTATTAATACTAATACGAATACTAATACTAATACTAATACTAATACTAATACTAATACTAATACTAATAGTAATACTAATACTAATACTACTACAAATACTAATACTAATATTAATACTAATACTAATACTAATACTAATACTTATACAAATACTAATACTAATATTAATAATAATACTAATATTAATATTAATATTACTAATACTAATATTAAAACTAATACTAATACTAATACAAATATTAATGCTATACTAATGCTAATACTAATACGCATACTAATACTAATAATAATATTCATACCCATACTAATACTCAAAATTTAAATGCTTTATGAAATCGAGTCACAATATATTAGAAATTTAGTATTTTCCCCCAAAAAGTAAAAATGTACTTCCTCAACTTAGATAAACTTGTTATCGATGGTATGCCGACATAATAACCATCAGAATAATTATGATTGAAGTAATATGACAAATAGAAATGAAGTCTTCACCAACCTATCAGACCTATTTACATGAGGCAATCTCATGCCTAAAGAGATTGCAAATACAGAAGAAAAAAAATTATTAATTCAGAAAAAATTGCACCTTACTGAAAAGATAAGCAATGAGTACTCAAGCAATGATAACTTAAATAGTATAATTAAAATATTATTAATTTTATATCAATCTACATTTTTAAATAATTTGACTTGATATGAAATTATTAATTATATTAAAATCATCACAACAATCCTTAATAATATTTATTTATTATGATAGTCCGTAGTTCATTATTTGATTAAATGAATTGGACAGTATTTTAAATATTCGAGAAAATATCAACACACACACACACATAAACATATACATATACATATATATATATATATATATATATATATATATATATATATATATATATATATATATATATATATATATATGTGTGTGTGTGTGTGTGTATATTATATAAATATTTTCACTATATAACTATTTATGAATATATGATAATAAAAGTAAAATTTTATATATTTACATATTTAAACCTTTACAAATTTGTTTACTAATTTATCAAAAATAAATTGTCAAGAAAAGGAACTCAACTTGTGATACTGTATACAGAGTAAGTTAAATGTTATTTGACTAATGTTTAGAACTCTAAGATTAAGCAAAAAAAAAAGTTAAAAATTTTATTACTTCAATTTATGGCATATTTAAATAGCTAATTACAATTAAATATTTTAGTAACTATGATGATGCAAAAAAGTAACTATTTTTCGTCTATAGGAATTGTGGAAATAGTAAGTACGAATATATAGTTAATAACTTTCAGAAATGTGAGGTCCATAATAGTAAAATGTTTTTTTAATAAATCACCAGTCACCACATGCATGTATAATAATAATCCATAGAAATATTTATATGTTTACCAAATATTTTGTAACTTATAAATCAGACATAATCTTATCAAAAAAAATATAAATCAGACATAACAATTCAAATATTTCATATACTTGTAATAACTCATTTAAATGTTTTTTTTTAGAAACTCATTTAAATGTTATTAAAGTATTTAAAAGTTCTAATAAATCGACGTCATGTAAAATTATGTTTTATATTTATTTTGATTATATCTATTGTAAGAATTAGTTACACATGTAACATAAATTATATCAAAATTGAAAATTAATATGAAACTCAATCTAGCAAAAAAACAAAAAAGAAAAAAAAAACTAAAAAAAAAAAAGAAAAAAAAAAGAAAAAAATAAAAAACACCACCTATTTATAGCTGGGGTTTTGATTTTTTAGTAAGTAATATTCATGTAGGTAACCAAACTAAACACGATATTTTACATAGTAGCTCGAATTGCCCATTAGAAAACATTTTGTTATATTATCAATAATACGAATATTGTATATTAATAATATGATTAATATTGAAAATATATTTTAATAAGGTAAAGTATGATATACTATTTTAAAAGTTACTTAAAGATATTTTTTTGTTTATTATATATATATATATATATATATATATATATATATATATATATATATATATATTGCTGTAAAAATATATTTCTTGCAATATGTTTGATAATTTAAGATATTTAACGTTATGTGAACTGTTCAAATATTTCGGCACACTTATAGTTCTAAAGTTTTAAAAGCTCACTTATAAATTAAATTAATAATTAAAGATTTTACAAAATTATAATAACCAAAACAAACAGTTTCATTTATAGATAATACAAAATAGTTATTTGTTTAGAAATTTTCTAAGAACTTATGTGTTGAATTTAAATGCCTATCAAAGCCCACTTATCTGTTGAGACAGACTACATGTTACGACATTAGGTGTCGTAACAGAATTCTTGTGTTGTCACAGTAATAAATCTACAAAAAACAGAAAAAGAACACAACAATTTAATGTGGTTCGGATACAAACGTACCCTACATCCACGAGGACTTGCAAAACTAGTTCAGATTTAAGTGTACATTAATAGGACTTAATAAAAACACTAAAGACTCCCTCTTTATGTAATATGTCGTTCTTGCACACGACTCAAACTTGTTGATAATCAAAGCAATTCCTCCTCCGCACTCTTGGACTTCCTCCAATGTTGAACTTCCTTCAAACGGCGGATCGACCTCTCCCGAGATCTTTTAAGCACTTCTCCCGAAACGCCGATC
Source organism: Erythranthe guttata (assembly GCF_000504015.1). The sequence goes on from NW_012194586.1 coordinate 237,840, forward strand.
TTCTTTATGGCCTGGTAGAAGAAACCTGTTCTGTTGCGACACCTGATGTGCCGACAGGGCTGCAGCACGGGCTGCACCCTTCAAAGCCTTTATGCTGGGATTTTTCTTATTAAAGCTCCATAGGACTCACATGAGGTTGAGGGCCTTATATAGGCATGAAATCCACCACCCTAAACCTAACTTGGGCCCTAAGAAATCGATTAACTAGGTAATAGAATCCTAGTCGATTTCTAATTCTATTCTAGATAAGTACAAAAGATACCTAACTAGAATATAATACATGGAAATAAATCTAAGTCCTAATAAAAATATTACAAGAATAGGACTCTAATTAATTCAAAAATAAACATGGAAAACAAATATTTGCCAATCTTTAGTTTCCACGTATGGCGGATTTCTTCAATCTTCACTAACAGAAATCTGGTGCCAAAAATCTCCCCCTTTGGCATAGATTGGTTAGAATCCATGTTTAACACGAACTCCCCCTGCAACATTGATGTCACTTTTCTTCACCCGTCTTGGTCTTCTATCAGAGTGTCCCATTATGGGGCACGTTACAACACAGCGGAATTGGGTGAATGTCGTGACAGACTTCCGTCTCAACCGTCCTTGTGGACACACGTCATCCAATAAACAAAGCAAATAAATCAAAACCCAAAAATCAGACACTAACTATATCTAGTGACCCGCTCTGATACCAATTGTTGAATTTAAATGCCTATCAAAGTCCACTCATCTGTTGAGACAGACTACGTGTTACGACATTAGGTGTCGTAACAGAATTCTTGTGTTGTCACAGTAATAAATCTACTAAAAGCAGAATAAAGAACACAACAATTTAATGTGGTTCGGATACAAACGTATCCTACATCCACGAGGACTTGCAAAACTAGTTCAGATTTAAGTGTACATTAATAGGACTTAATAACAACACTAAAGACTCCCTCTTTATGTAATATGCCGTTCTTGCACACGACTCGAACTTGTTGATAATCAAAGCAATTCCTACTCCGCACTCTTGGACTTCCTCCAATGTTGAACATTCTTCAAACGGCGGATCGACCTCTCCCGATATCTTTTAAGCACTTCTCCCGAAACGCCGATCTTCTTTATGGCCTGGTAGAAGAAACCTGTTCTGTTGCGACACCTGATGTGCCGACAGAGCTGCAGCACGGGCTGCACCCTTCAAAGCCTTTATGCTAAGATTTTTCTTATTAAAGCTCCATAGGACTCATATGAGGTTGAGGGCCTTATATAGGCACGAAATCCACCACCCTAAACCTAACTTGGGCCCTAAGAAATCGATTAACTAGGTAATAGAATCCTAGTCGATTTCAACTTCTATTCTAGATAAGTACAAAAGATACCTAACTAGAATATAATACATTGAAATAAATCTAAGTCCTAATAAAAATATTACAAGAATAGGACTCTAATTAATTCCAAAATAAACATGGAAAACAAATCTTTGTCAATCTTTAGTTTCCACGTATAGCGTATTTCTTCAATCTTCACTAACAGAAATCCGGTGCCAACAATTATGGAGTTAAATCTTAACATAAAATAATGAGTCAGTACGAAAAACAAACGTTTGCCGACTATATCTACAATAGTAAACAAACAAAATAAAATGTTAGATATACAATCTTATATATATGTAAATAAAAGTATAAATAATTATTGTATAAATACAACATAATTAATAATAAAAACACATAAATATAAAGCATGCGAAAAATTAACAGAAAAAATGAAACTTTACGGAACATTTGTAGTTTTCTAGAACGAAAATGGATGAAAGTGATGAGTGTGGTGTAAAAAGGATTTTATACTTCTCTTTAATTTGCTAAAAAGTAAATGGGGAAATGTGGGATAACCCCTAGCAAAATTAAAATAACCGTTTTACCCTTTTAATTACAATTTAAAACCCTAACCCCCTAATTTTTTCTCCCACTTCCTCACACATTTTTTTTCCAGCCGTAATTCTCTCTATTTTTTTTCTCTCTTCATCTCTTCTAACTCTCTCTCTCTCTTCTCTTTCTTTCTCTCTCTTCATCTCTCTCTAACTCTCTTTCCATGTGGCTGCCCACAGCCTTCCGCCGCTGCTCCATCACCGCCTTGCGCCGCTTCTCCCAGGGGCGGAACCAGGATCAAAATGTAGGAGGGGCTAGCTAAAATTTTGGGGTTCGAGGCAGCGCCCTGAAAAAAAAATTAGATTCACAAGACATTGCAAAAGTAAGTTTATATTGAAATTTTTTAATTAAAATAACATATATATTATAATTTTATCATATTTTAAGCATGACAAAAAATCTAAATTAATCCAAATTATTCTAATAATGTATCGTACTTAATGTTATGGGAATTCATGGCATCGTCTCATGTTATTTTGTAGTCATTGATAAAAAAAAAATCACAAATAAGTAAATATTCATAAATTTTAAAATAATAGAAGTTTCAACCATTTTATTTAAAAAAATATATATTTAATAGTGTATATATATATATATATATATATATATATATATATATATATATATATATATATATATATATATATATATATTCAAAAAAAAATTAAGGATTAAAACACATATTTAGAAAAACTTTGGGGGGCCAAAAGTAACATTCAATAATACAATACCAAAATACCTAAAAAAATTATTATTTTTTAATCTTGGGTGTCAACAGCCCCCTAGCCCCTTAATAGTTCCGCCAATGGCTACTCCGTCACCGCCTTGCGCCGCTGCTCCGCCACGGCATTGTGCCGGCTGTCGTTGCTCCTCCCACCGGGGGGGAACTTCGTATTAAACCATCCACTTCACCTTTTTAAGTTATTTTTTAATTTATGAATGTCCATCTATTTTTAATCTATTTTTTAAAGCTCTAAATTCTTACTATTTCACCTTTTTTAAGTGTTTTTTTGTTATGAAAACCAACTGAATTCGAAAATTTCAAATTGCGATTCGACAATTTGTAGCCGGATCTAGTGGTAAATTTCAGATCTGGAACCGGTGGTGTTTGATTTGTATATATTTACTATATTTATCAAAAAAAAAAAAAAAACACCCCAGATCTCCTATGTTTTTTAATTAATTTAAATTTTTTGGATTAATTTAATTTTTTAATTTAATTTTTTGGATTAGCTTATCAAAAAAAAAAAACAGATCTACTATGTTTTTGAATTACTTTAATTTAAATTTTTTGGATTAATTTAATTTTTTATTATAAGTATATGTAAATTCTTTTTTGTATTTATTTGAAGATGATTCGAAATGCCTCAAGTTGAGAGCTTTGTTTGTCTGTAGTAGAAATTTAATCAATAGTGGTTACTTAGTCATATACAGTTATATGTAGTCATGCATGTATAGTCATGGCTACATATAACTATACATGACTATAGGACTTGTACATATACAGTCATATCTAGTCATGTATAATCATGGTTGCATATAGGACTATAGGACTTGTAGTATACTATAGTCATTTGTAGTCGATTTCAGTTCAGCAAATTTATCAACAAAATAAAAATCATTTTCTTTTGTATTTTTCATGTAACCTAACTCGCATTTTCCATTTTGCTATTTAACTCGTATTTTTTTGTCGCAGGTTTTGTTTTTATTATAATTTTATGACATGCACAGAATAAGATGCGATGAAGTGCCTTGTGAAGTTGGATTCATGCTACAGTAGTCTAGACTTTATATCACTATATATAACTATAGATCATTGTAGATAACTATAGTCACCTATAGTAACATACAATATATTTATGCTATAGGTTTTTTAATGTACAGTAATACTTGTTCATGTTTGAAGAATATATGCATGTTTGTATTTTTTCATTTTTTGTTTGTTAGTTGATTTATAATATCAACATCTAAATTGTGAATTTTATTTGTTGTGTAGATGAATTTTGGGGGTAAAAAGACAATACATGACTACATATAACTATACATGACTTTTGAACTTGTAGTACACTGTAGTCATGTGTAGTATACTTTCGGTTCAGTAATATTACCAAAATTTGAATTTATATAAGAAATAAAAAAACTAAAAAAAAAATTAAATAAATTAAAAAATTAAAAAAAGTACAAAAAAATTGAAAAAAAAAATCGAAAAATTAACAAAAATCGAAATATTAAAAAAATATTTTATAAAAAAAATAAAATAATAATAAAAAAATGTACAATATATATACATGAATAAAAAAATTATTAAATTAAAAATGATGATATATGCAGTACAAAAATACTAAATGCAGGTTCAAAATGATAAATGCAATTGGTGAAATTGCTGAATGCAATTGGGCGAAAATTGCAAATAAGGGCACAATAGTATTTTCGCCTCTGCAGAGCGTATCTCATTTTAAGGGGTGGACATATCCCTTTATATTTTCCATATGAGGGGTGTATATCAAATGGACTTAAAGTAAATAATACATAATTAAGGCACAAATCAATTAAATATTAAAAAATCATTCATTTTCGGAAATCAATAAGCAAATTTAAATAATTATGATACAATATTATGTCATGTAAATATTTTATTCTCGAAATGGGAAATAAAATCAAGATTTATCATATTATTATCCTTTTTATTTTATAAAAAAGTTAATAATATCAAGCAAGTGTCTTATGAGTTGAGGTGAAATTTGGAAAAAAAAAAAATAATTCAGGGCTAAAGTGCAAAAGCCACTATAGTTTAGCGGCAAAGTGTCCATTACACTTTTTATTTTATAAACAAAAGCTAAAATATTTCAAAAAATTTATTAGAAATTATGATTGAATGGAATATCCCATTAAAAATGCAACCATACATCCTCTAATTTTTCTTCTAAAAATTTCAAAATTTTGCTGCTCATAATTTTGTAACTTTTTTTAAAAAAATCGTTTTGTAACTCTTTTATTTTTATGTTTTGCTTTAACGCAATATTCCGGTTTTTCTGATTATATAAAAGAAAAAGAAAAAAGGGCCCATAGCAAAATTAATCTGAAATTCAAATTTAAATGCCCGTAAAAATAAAAACATTTCAAATAGATATTAATCCGTAAAATAATAATAGCGAAATTTGCTAGACACCATTTATTTTGGATTCATATAGGTAGAGAACCTAGTTACTAGATGAATATAGGTATAGGTCCTATGAACGAAAAAAATAATATAAATAAAATAAAATACCTAGTATACAGACATAAACAACCTCAATTAATAAGAAAACAAATTTAATATATCATCTCTCTAATCTCACGTTTATCTCACTATATATTTATTACTCATCTCTCTCCCTTTGTATCTCTCTCTCTCTCTCTCTCTCTCTCTCTCTCTCTCTCTCTCTCTCTCTCTCTCTCTCCCTTCTTTGTTCTATTTCTTTTTCTTTTTATTTTTTTTATGAAGAAATATTGTAGAGAAGAAAAAATAGGGATGTTTTAAATTATGAGATTATTTCTTGGTGAAAGAATTAAAGAGGACAACAAACATCATCGATTCCACTGGTTTTGATGCAGAGGTGGCGGAGTCGGAATTGGGTGGGGCCAAACTTTTCCGAACCGGAACGACGAGGGGAGTCAAACTCACCGTTACGCCATGATGTGCGATGGATTTTAGCGTTTCGAGGTCGTTTAGACCTTCAAAACGACGTTGTTGCAATTTTAGGAAAATTTTAAATAATTCATAATTAATTCTAGAAAAATCGGATTTGAATTCCGCAAGTTGGGTTGTTCCAACTTTCGGTATTCTATTAGGTTTAGGAGTTATTTTGTTTTTTTTTTCCTTTTTTGGTAATTTTCTCGTTTTCCTAGTTTGATTAGGTTTTTCGTTTTTCTTTAGTATAAATAGTTGCTCTAGGGTTTATTTTTCAGCATCTTTTCATTATTAATAAAATTTCTGAGTTTTCTCTCAATTATCTGGTGGATTCCAGAGTTATCGTGTTCTATAGGATTAATTCGTAGAAATTAATTCTTTACCGTGCTTCCGTTCTGCGTCAGTTGGCATCTTGCAAGGTATGTCTTCAGTTACGTTTTACTAACACTTTGTTTAATATTTTTGTTGTTTGCAACGTGTTCCATAAATAGTTTTTTGTTGGTGTTTTTAATGATGATTTTTTTTTAGTTTGTTATTTGCATTTGGCGAAGTCATAGGTAGTTTATTGTTTTCGTCATCTTTCCCCACGGCATGTGGAAGCTGTTCGTCTCCGGCTGCGACCTCTCAACGGACGCTAACATTAGCTTTTGATTCATATTGGGGAGCCATCAGTGTCGTAAGTAGTAAAGCCCGGTTCCTCCAACCTGTTAATCATCGTGTCATCCTGCGGACCGAGGTAGTTTTTTAGTGATTTATTTCTCGACTTGACCCGTCCAATACCACGATGTCCCTAAATTAAATTGCATATATTAGATAGCGAAAACAAAAATTATAAAAATATATAAAAAAACGTATTAAAAACAAATTTACATATTCATCCCAAACATATATCGCTATATGACTTAAACCAACGCATAAATTCCAAATTCCCCGGCCTTCCTTCGCGCGGACCATCCAAAATTGAAAAATGTTGGGAAAAATTGGTTAAAATTGAGTCATGAACAATTTTTTATCAATATTATTATACGGTCTAATTGAGTATATAAATGAATTTGGATTAGAACCAATTTTGTGGTGAATGAAAAATTACTAGTCCAAAATATAAGGAAAGTGGGATTTTGAGATATCCCACATTGGAAAAGTAGAGAAGTACTGAGCTGTATATATATCAAAATATTGGGACAAAGGGTCACGCCCTTTGGGCATTCAACTTTGTTTGGGAGAAAGGCCTATATGTTATGTGTTTCAAATCGTGCCCACACGCGCGCGCGCCGCCGCCGTCCGACCGGCCGCCCGGCTCGGCTCGCTCGCTCGTTCGTACGGATCGGATTTGGATTTGGGCTCGGGCCCAAATCACTACATTAATTTTTGGGCCAAAAACATTAGGTCATGGGCTTTAACCCATTGGGCCCTTATTACTCGAAGCCCATCTCGATTGGTCTGACTGGTCTGAATTGGTGCGGCCGAACCAATGCAAACCATTCAGGCTCAACCCGAAATGGTGCAACTACTCCCAATTGGCTCAAGGTGCAACCATTCAAACAAAAGGTACCTTTTTGTTCCAAAGGACACTACTTTTCAAACCTTATAAATAGACCCTAACATTCCCACAATTCCTCACTTCACTCCAAATACAAGCCTACTGCATACTAAGCCTTCCCTTTCAGATTCTCTCGAAAAGTTCTACACAAAGTACAGTTCGTCGTACTTGGGATTTGGAGTGCTTCTATTCCAAGTTTTGCCGTTGTATCTTGGGAGACGATTTCCATTTAATCCGTTAGCACCGTTGCGGGGAAATTTCGTCTTAAGGACAGAGACAACTCGCCTCGGCAAAATTCTCGTTCATAGCAGATTTACAACAAAAAATTTACGCCACGACCACCTTTACATGTCGGCTCACCACCCTCATAATCATCATTGCCGTCATCATCGGACGCATACTGCAACATAGTACGAACATGACCGACTTGAAGATCATCGGCAATAGGTACAAAATGCCCGGCTCTGACTGCAATAACTTATTCTCTCGCTTTCTTCGCTTCTTCTCTTATCGTCGCTTTCCTTCTATGATAGGATGCAAGAACTCCCCGATCTCTAATACAATCCGGATCATCCGGATTGTTCGACTTCCCACCCAAAGCTTTCATCAAACTCTTACATTTTCCCGCAACTTGACTCATTAAACTTTCCCTTCTGCCTCTGGCCATCTGTAATTTAACATAAAAACTGAATTAGTATTTAATTAAAAATAAAAATAAAAATAAAGTTGTCGTGTGAAAACAAACGAGTAGATCTATTTTTCTCTTGTGCAGGCACGCGATGACAATAGATCTGCTAGCGTGTTTTCACACGAGCAACAAAAAAAATTTAAAATAAATAGAGCTCGTGTGATTTTAGGCGAGTTCGATGAAATGAGCTCGCATGGCTTGACACGAGCACAACCCCCTGTTCGCCTAATAACACACGAGCTCCATTATTTTTAATTTTTTTTCAATAAAAACATACGCATTTTCAATTATAAAAAAAAATAAAAAAAAACATATCTTCATCTTCTCGCGTGGTTCTACACGAGTAACTCCATTGTACTCGTGTAGAATCACACGAGTACTACTAGATGCTTCGTTTAAAAAAAAATCAATAATCATAATCTACGTAACGAAACAATAAAAAAAATGTAGAAATTACCTCCGATCTATTGTCGTCTCGGTCGGAATGTGAAATCGAACTACAAAAGCTTGAGACAGTTTGTGAGAATATTTACCTTTTAATTTTTGAAGAATAGTAAAAGTTTTTTTTTTTTTTTGAAGAATAGTAAAAGTAGTGTCTACACGATTAACCGATGCATGCACTGATCATTTCAGTTATATAAAAGAAAAAGAATAAAAAGGGTCCACAGCAAAATTAATCTGAAATTCAAATTCAAATACCCGTAAAAATAAAAATAAAACATTAAATTTCAAATAGATATTTATTAAACCGGAAAATAATCCCACCCAAAAGGTTCAGATTTGCCTCAATTTGTAAAACCCTTGTTCCCTCTCCCACCCACCCCCACCCCACCCCCCACCCCCCACCAAGTTTCCCGATCCCTCCCCCTCAGCGGTAGAGAAACGCGCCGCCGCCTCTTGGTAAGTAGAACAATCATCACCACTGCAAGAAGATTCTGTGATTACTATTCGATATGCTGCTGATTTCATTAAAAAAATAATAAATATAATTATTTTGATGTACGATGAGTTTATTGATTTTGCCTGTATCGTAGATTGTTCGACTCGACTTTTTTTATCTCAGAAAATTGTTCTTCGTCTTGTTAGTTAACTCTAAACGCAATTTGTGTATAGTTAAATTTAATTCTCTTTCAGTTTTCATTTTTCGGCACTAATATATGCTTGTGGTATTGAATATTTCACTTGTTTTCATTTAAAGTTGTTTGTGTGTTTTGGTATGAGTATGAAATATGACCGATTGCGTTTTAACGATAGTTCGATTTCTATTGAAACAGAAATTCGCAGCAGCAGCCCGACATCAAATTGCTTAGGTTGCTTGTTGATAAGAAGATGGCAACTGATGCTGGACTCGAGAATCTCGTTGATCGTATGCACCTCTATTCTCCTCCTCGAATACATTATCTCATTTTTTCTGAGTAATTTCTTAAGTCCCGTTAAATTACGTGGTTTAGAGTCGATTGTTATGCTAGTCGAACTTTAATACGTTGCCCGAATAGGTTTTTTTATGTTGGTGAAAAGATTGTTAAAACCCTTGATGGCTTCTTCGCACTCCCGACTATGCACTCTTGAATTGGGTTGTTCTAACAAGTGAGTAAACGAAAAAAGAACAATAAAACATCGGGCGTTTGAAATGGAGTGCTGTTTTCTTTTACTTATGCTATTTTTGTCGAAGCAAATGATATTGCAGTTTTTTTGGTTAGTGAAAATGTGATTTGGTAAACCTTCTGTAATCGTGTAGCCGATTGCCAATCAAGTTTAGTGAGTACAAACTTCAATCGAGAATATAATCGTAGCAATAGTATTGATACGAAGGTTAGAGCTTCGATTATTTTCTAGAACATCCAAATCTCGTTGTTATGTTTTTAAATTTTATACCTTAGCTGACACGATAGGAGCGTATTAAATGTATTAAATTTCGTCAAATAAAAAAAGAAGTAAACAATGATTCTGTATAGTCTCAATAGTGTACACTTGAATTTCCAGATGTTTATTATATGCGTAGTTTTCGATCCTTGACAAAGTTTTCTTGTTTATGTTATTACAGAAATAATTTCAGTTATCACAAATGACGGGCGGAATATTGTGGTGAGCTTTATACATACATGGGCCAAATAGCAAATTTTAATATTTTATCGTTTACGATATGTTTCACTAAAAACGGTGATCTATCGTGCAGGGAGTTCTGAAAGGATTTGACCAGGCTACCAACATAATCCTCGACGAATCTCATGAGCGGGTTTACTCCACCAAGGTTCGTTTTTCTTGCAAGAATCAAATATGTTGATTGTTTGCCTTGAGGAATATAATCGACTTTTCTTTATCCATGTAAACAATCTTATTCTTTTTTTCTGCATATTGGTCTTCGCTCGTCAATCAAGTTAGATCTTCTACACTAACCCGGAGATCAGCCTAATTAAACCATGTTAATTTGCCCGTACGAACATTTCGTAAGAATATGTTGAGATTATCAAGAGCAAAATGATGGCAGCAGAAGTACTTGCCACTTATTTTTTTAGTCCTCGTTTATTTTATCTCTATTTCTGAAAGTCGGAAAGCAATTAGAAAGAAGTTTTTTGCTAGCCCTGCAAAAATGAAAAAGTTTCCATGAAAGAACTTTTAGGCTGCGTTTTGATTGAAGGATTTCGAATGAATGGATTTGAAATGAGTCCAAATGGGAAGGAATTCTAAAAAATGAGATGTATGGATTTTAAATCATTTGTTAAATGACTCAATCCGACAGACGAATGTAAGAGTGTACTTGTGCTCATATAGTCGAAGTCTCAATCTTATAATTCCCGACATCTGTTCTTTGTACATTTACTCGACTGCTGCTCGTAATTTTAGTTTCGATTTGCCAATCATGTTTTATCTGATAAATCTTTTTCCTCGTTTTTTAGGAAGGTGTGCAGCAACTTGTCTTGGGGCTTTATATCATACGCGGTGATAACATGTATGATATTCTCATTTTGTATCTTTTGAATTATCAGTGTAACTGAGTGTTCGTTTTTTATATTTGATTTATTCTGCTTTCGGTAATCTGACTGGTTTTCTTTTACATATGTAGAAGCATCGTTGGAGAACTAGATGAAGAGCTAGATGCAAGTTTGGACTTGTCGGCGCTTAGAGCTCATCCTTTGAAGCCGGTTATCCACTGATATCTATCGTCTTACGAGCATATTGTAATGAACACAAAATACTGTTAAGAATTGTATGTTAGCTAGAGAGAGCAGGAGAGAGAAGAAAATATGAGGAAGTGATTCTGACATTTTGTACTTATAATTAACCACTATGCTATCTATATTTTTGTGCTTTGCCTTATCATTTTTTATTATTTACAGCTAATTTAGAAACGTAAGAGCATCTACAACCATAAATGTTAAAAAAATGACTTATATTTTTTTTTAGCATTTGAATAGTGTTTTAACAAGCCATTTTTCACCAAGTCTCCAACCATATCATCTATATTTTACCATTTCATTATGTAGAAATGGTAAAATAGGTTTGAAAACTCGGATGGCCGTCCGATAGGAAAGTTCGGCGTATTAAAAGGGAGAAATTTTAGAGAGTAGCCCACACAAATCCTTAAATTTCTTTTCGAGTGAAAATCTCTTTTGAATATTTTCTCCAAAATTCACACATAAACACTCTCAAATAACACAAGAACACTCCCTACTCCATAAAATTGAAGTTTGTTGTTGATTTTTGGCAGGGAGGCTTAAAGAAGACACGAAAATCATCAAACCCTAGCTTTTCCAAGTACGCACGCCAAATGTTCGACGAATTGCTCGAACCAAGTTTGGGGGAAATTTCCGCGCCAAGTCTTCTCCAGTCATCTTCCAATCACATTCCAACCAGGTCGTCCAATAAAAGACCAAGAGGAGAATCTTCAACCCAAGACAAAGGAAAGGGTAAACGCACCGCCGAAATTCCAAGTCCCCACAAGGATGGATTTTGTGTTGATGGGGCCAAAGCCATGTTTAGTAAGCATCAGTTTAAGACGGATATCACTTAGAGGGCTCTCGACATTACACTATCTCAATACAATAATTTGAACCGAGAGATTGTCAAAAGAAGATGGCAATCCCTATGCGCACCGGAAGGCCGAAAATACCATCAACCTCTCGTTAGTTAAGAGAGTTCTACGCCAACAACCGGCTCCACAAAGACGAGATGAGCCTCTCCTTTCGAGCATTGTCCGAGGAGTTCGTGTTGATTGGGGACACTACAACATCAACAATTACTACCACCTTCGGGCCGAACCGACCTCTTGGGCATGAATGTGAGATCATGACACAAAAGACCAAATAGGCGATGTGATATGTGATGGAAGTCCAACATGGATTGAGTACCCGTACAAAGACATGTACGATCTCAGTTGGAAAAACATCAACCAAGAAGGCAAAGCGTGTAATCGTCTTCATTTGTGCCAATTTGATCCCCACCATGTCTTTTACCGGAGTAAATCACGAAAGATGCGCCCTCGCTTACTATATCATCAAAGGCGAGCAGGTCGATATAGACACTATCATTTCTGGTCAACTTCGAACCTCCATGATCAACAACTGGATTGTGCTAGAAAGCCAAAGTACCAACAAAATCGACAGATATCGAAATCAAATGTCGGAAGCCGATTGACGACAAAGCGGCCCAAAAATTCAAACAAGCCGTCCGTGAGGAGCCACTAGCCTTAGCCGAAGTGGGAGCCGTACGTCAACAAGAACCGAGGCATGCAAGAGAAGGCACAAGCTTCACCTTCAATCATCGCTTTCAAAAGAGGATGGAGCGAGAGGCGGTGATTACATGCAATCAGTTGGCCACCTAGGAACATAAAGTTAGTATGGTCGAGGACCTTCAAAAGTGGTCGGGGAAAATGTTGCAGGCAATTGTACGCCACTTGGGTGCGGGACAGCCGATTGCATAGAGTCATGACCTTTGTCGGCGCCGATACTAGAGCATGTGCCTGATCTTTCTGACGACCGGGATGAAGGTGGTGGCAACAACAATCAAGGTGGAGGAGGAGATGGAGGACCGCGGCTCGGAGATGGACATTTCGACTAATCAGATGTTTTCTATCCTTCAACTTCGTGCTTACATTGAGGGCAATGTAAATTTTATGATGAAAGATAGTCAATGTTTGATAATGGAATTACTTGATTTGGCTTGACCATGATTGAATTTTCGGTGAGATTTCTATTTAAAGTAACTTAAGAATGAGTCATTGTTAGGAATCATGAATTATGCATTGCTTTTGTTGAAAATTTTGTGTTTTAAACTTGGTGTTAATTTATGTTATATTATATGATGTTCGGTTTTAGAACTCAACTTAGAAATTTGCGAAGCGAAGTATTGAGTTGAGTAATTTGAAATTTGATTTGGGCCTTCTTTGAACAGTTTAATCCTTTCAAGCCTACATTTTAACATTCTTATCATTTGAATTTTGATTAAGCCTTGTAGAAACGGTGTTCTTTCTTTTAAAGTGGTTATATTAGATGGAGGTTTCTTGATAGATTATATCGTTGAGTGTTGTTTAAAAAAATTGTTTAGTCCTTCTTCTCAAAAAAAAAAAAAAAAAAAGAAAATAGAAGAAGAGGAATGAGCAAAAATTCGAAGAAAATACATCTCGAACCATATCTCAAGAAAAAAGGTGGAGACTTTTAAACTCTTGAGATTCGAGTAGGTTTATAAGTCCTTACGGATGAATCAAATATTCCTCGATTCAAGAAAATAGTTTTTAAAAAATCCCTTAAGTGCAACACTTTAGTCAAGAATGGTTAGATAAAAAAGGAGAAGAGTAGCCATAATTTTTACTTTGTACCAAAGAGCCTAATAATTGAAAGACAAAAAGTCCAAATGATCTTAATAGCTCAATTATTCGATATTAGTAGAGTAGAAGAGTTCGGTGAGTCTTTGGAGTCGAATAGCAACAACGATGATGACGAGTCAACCTTGGAAGAAGTAAAAAAGTGCTACGGAAAAATTATATTATTTGAGGTATGTAAGTTGAATAAATTCTTCGAAAATTTTCTACCTGAAGAAAACAAAGTATTGAAGGCATGGGCGAACATGCCAGCCCCCCTTTAAGAAAAAAAATGATTTTTTAATGCTTTTTTTTTTTTTTCATTCATGTACTTAGTGTATTTGTTCCCCTAAAAATGAAAATAATCATTTGTAATTGATTATTTTTAAGTTTAAGGCCTCGTTTGGTTCAGCTGACGGGAAGGGATGGGATAGTATAAACACAATAGGATTACACTGTACTGATAAGGGTAGATCAATCCAACCTCATGTTTGGTGTGGAAGTTTACCCCTGAAGATTGCTCTACGGATTATGTCAATCTGGTATTTGGTTCGAAAGATTGAGTGGGATAGGCATAGTAAACCCCTATTTTGCCCCTGCTTTGGTCTTTATAAAAGGAGAATATTTTCGTTCCTAATGTATTTCACATTTTATGTTTGTGCTGTTTGTCTAAATTTCCCTATTTGTTTTCCCGTTCTTCCCATAGCTTCCAGTAATTACGATTAAGTTTATTTGTCTTTTAATAATCACGATTAAATTACTTTAATTCATTTAAAAACATGAGTAGCAGCAGTACAAGTGCATTTTAGGGTGGTCGAAGCGTCGCTCAATGCGGTGTTGGAGGCGGTCATAATCATCCTCTCATCTGTCTTTGCGGTTTTGATGTCGTAGTCCAAACTTCATGGACTGTGGCGAATCCAGGCCGCCGATTTGTTACATGTCCGACCAGAGGTGTAAGTACTAGATTCCGTATCTAATATATCCTCCTCCATTTGGAAACATCGTTAAAAGGTGTGGTTTCCGGTTTTGTTTTTTCTCTTGCAGGCTAATAAATGCAAGTTCTTCTACTGGTGTGATTCTGAGGTTTGTGATAGGGCTAAAGCAATCATTCCTGGATTATTGGACAAAATCAACACATTGCAATTATCATTGGCTACTGAAAAGAAACGTTTGAAAAAATGGAAAAACATTGCAATGTGTACTTCGACAGTTCTTGCATTGTGTGTGTTGAAATATGCTTTATAATTCGGTTGGCCTGCATTTTAATTTTTTTATTTCTTTGTTGTTGTGATAAATCCCCTCAAGTTGTATTGTGTGATCTACTACGAACGCGTTGTAATATCTTTATCTAGCTTCTCGAATTTTGTTATTCTTTGATGAATCGGGAGATTTATACATATCAAGCGTGGATCATTTATTGAACGTGCATGTAAAGCCTGCAAAACCATGTACATGAAGCATGGATAATTTTTCACGGCTACAAATGCAAACTGGCCAACCAAGATTTTCTAATAGGAAGCACAAACGACTAAATGTGTTCGTATTCATCCTAAGATTTTTATGACAGATTGAATCATTCAACCCAACTATGTATGTGAGATCTTTGATTTGGTCAGGGATCCTACTTTTCATACTGTATGACCTAATCGTACCCATTCTACTAGACATAGAACGACGAAGTCTAAGCAAACGAATTAATTGTGTGAGCATCAGTAGAAGTGTTTTCATCTGGTCAACTACATTATACACTGCTACGACTAATACCTCTCGTTCAGTTTCGTTCGCCATTAAATCGGGCAAATAGAGCTGTCACCACATGAAAAATTGAACAAATAAGCCCACCAATTAAGCAATTCAAACAGGACCATGAGACTACACACATATGGTCACATTACACTAATTATAAACAAATAGATCCAGAGTAAATAATTATACACATGTCAAACTTTTATTTAATAAACGAGTTAGACCTGCATACAGCTATACAAAATTATAACAGACAAAAAAAAATTATGAAACAAATACAGTATCACAACAACATATATGTCAGTGGGTATACTCGTGTATTTGCATACAAAAAGAGAAAGCTCAACAAACCTATGCAGCTCAGCAATAGAGACAATGGAGACCCCCAATACTATAGCTAATCGCAGACGCGTCGAAGGGTAACTTTAGCCGGACAAGCTACGACCGTCAACCAGTCGTCGGAGGGGATGTAGACATTTCTAAACAACTTGAACACGAAAATTGAATGTAATTAGAAGAGTCGTAAAAGAAGTAAAATTGTAAAATGATTGGTAGATTGATTTACGGGAAAGCAATTTGATGTTTGAGGGAGGCGACCATAGCGAGAGAGAAGAAAAAAACGACGATTAGGGCTTCAGCAATCGAGTTTGAGGAGAAGGTATAGTTATATACCCGGTAATTGAGCAATTTACGAGTTGTAGACGGGGGCAAAGAGTCATTTCACATTCTAATTATGTGGGGACGCCAGATGGGATTATCTCAACCCACCTTCCCTGGCATGATGCTGAATCACGGAAATGAGGGATACAAACACGGGCTGAGGATCTATCCCGGGTTTATAACCCACGAACCAAACGCCGGTACATGGTGGATTAGGAGATCAATCAATCGTAATCAATTGAACCAAACGAGACCTAAGTGTATTAGTAATGATATTAAAGTCATATTAAGGTTGTGTTTCAAATGCTTTTTTAAAATGATTATGAGCTTTTTTATGTTTAAAAAAACTGATTTTGAAACAAAAAAACTCATAATCACTTTGTAAAGTGGTTGCAAACACCACTTAAATAAAACAAATTCAAATAATTACTTATTTTATAGTCATTTTTCCAAGTTGTTCCAGAAAAAAAATTGGGAGCGCTGTCCCTGAAGCCCATAGATTCTCCGGTAATTGTTTCCAAACTTTCGCCCCCCTACAAATTGTTGTTGGATCCGTCCCTGGTTGAAGGTAGACACGACCACGGGTCAGATCATGTCCGGGTCTGGATCCGACTTTTAGGGGACCCGAAACCGACCCGTGGGGAGGTGGGTCTGGATCCTAGGTATCCACCCGGGCCGAGTCCAGGTTGGGTTCGGGTCCAAATTGATTTTTTTAATTTTTTTTCTCCAAATAATTAAAAAAAGTAAATTGAAACTTAAAAAAATTTAAGATTAACTTTAAATTCAAAATAAAAAAAGGTTGAATTTAAACACTAAACAATTTTAGAAAAATTTAAACGACTAAGACCTCGAGACATAAACTAAATAAAATATAAAAATTTATATTCATTTTGACTCCATACTTTTGGTTCAACTATTTACACAAAAAAAAAAAAAAGAGTAAATTAACATAAACCACATATTATTCGAACTTGACTGTTGCTTCAATAATAAGGGTCCATTTGATATACACCCCTAGAATGGAAAATATATAGGGATAAGTCCACCCCTAAAATTCTTTCTTTGAGATACCCCCTGGAGGGGCAAAAGTACTATTGTGCCCTTATTTATAATTTTTGCCCAACTGCATTCAGCATTTTGACAACTGCATTCAGCATAATAGCCAACTGCATTCAGCATTTTGCCAAATGCATTCAGTATAATAGCCAACTGCATTTAGCATTTTTGGAGCTGCATTTATCATTTTTCAGAATTTTTAATAAAAAATTATAATTTTTTATTTTATTATTATTTTTCATTTTTTATTTTTTATTTTTATTATTTATTTTAAATTTTTTTATTTTTAAAAATTTTCATATTTTCTAATTATTTACTTTTTTTAATTATTTTTTTAATTTTTTAATTTTTTAATTTTTAATTTTTTAATTTTTTTTTTAAATTTTTTTTATTTTAAAAAATATTTTTTCTATAAAATTTCCTGTACATAACTTGACTACATGTGCCTATAGTATATATAGTCACGTACCTTTTTTTTTACTCCAAAGTTATATCTAGTCATGTACCTTTTTTCACCCCAAAATTATATAGTTATATATAGTCGACCAACTATGTATACCGCTAATTATATACAAAAAGTAACTTCATCGACACCAACAACAAAAATCACAATTTAATTATTGATATTATAAATCAACTTGTACAAATATAGATCGAAATAAATATTGATATTATATATCAAATTGTACAAATATAGATCGAAATATACAATCACATGCATATGTTCTTCAATAAAGAACAAAATCATCATCATCACTCAATATTAAAAACACACATAACCCAGACATGACTACATGTTACTATATGTTACTATATATGACTATAGTAACATATAGTAATGTTACTATATATGACTATGTAACAAATAGTCAGGTTACCATATATGTAGTAATGTTACTATATATGACTATAGTAACATATAGTCATGTTACCATTGATGACTATAGTAACATGTAGTAAAGCACTTCTCCCCGTCATTTCTTACTGTATAGAAGTGGCAAAAACAACAATCCCTGTAGCAAAGAAAATACCAGTTAGAGAAAACGAAAAGCAAAAAGTCTTGCGACAAAAAAAATACAAGTTAAAGAGAAAAATGGAACATGCGAGTTAGATTACACGAAAAATACAAAAAAAATGTTAATTTTTTGTACTGAAATCGACTACAAATGACTATAGTATACTACAAATTCTATAGTCATATATAGTTATATGTAGCCATGACTACATATGACTGTATATGACTACATATAATTGTACATTCACCTGACTCTAATCACCCAACTACTGATTAAGTTTCTACTACTGATAAACAAAGCCCTCTCACTTAAAGCATTTCGCATCATCTTCAAATAAATTAACCATATTCCAGCATCGACCCACACATTCAACGAATTAGGTCAAAACTTCTGCATTGGAGCACCCACTGAAACTGTACAATCTCAAAACCGAATCAGAAACATAATCGGACAGAATAAGAAACTATGAAAATGTCATTATCAATCGAATCTCATCTAATCCAAATTAATCTAATATAAAGTTGATTAGCAGACCAAGCAACCCAAAATTACATATTAAAAAATAGATTAAAACATGGAATGGTCTTGTAAGTCATTCTTCAATGCACAGAATTCCACCCAAGTAACAATAATAATTAGGGGATATAAGAAAAAAAAATTGGATCAAGAAATTTTATGCAGAACTTGAACAAACCTTCATCCATTAACACTTCAAAATTGAGTGGTGGTTTTTTTGTGGAACAACATCCTTTTCTTCTTCTTACCAAATGAAGAACAAAAATTCAAATAAAAATTAAACTTACAACAATAGATCGTGTTGGTAGAGTTCTCATAGGAGAAGAAGGAGGAGGGCCGCGTCGAGGTCCCGGAGTTTCATGTGCGCGACGGGGTGCAGCGGTGTTGCGGTGGCGTTGTTGTCTCGATCAAAGTGGTGGAGCACGGTGAGATCCGAAAAGAGGTGGCGGCCATGATAATTTTTGGTGGAGGGACAGAGACTGGAGGTGACGGTGAGTGAGGGAGAAGAAGTTCGGGAGAGGAAAAAATTATCTCAGAGATTTCCATGGAGAAAAGGGGAAAACAGAATAGAGAATGGCGAGAGAGATAGAGAGAAGAATGGAGGCGGATGTTTAGAGAGGCGTAGGATTAGGTCATTTATAAAAAGGGCAAAATAGGGAATCCATATATCCTAGGGGTCTCACAAATTTCTGATATCAAATTTGCGACATATTCAAAGTTTTCTCCTCAATAACACTGTTAAAGCTAATAAATCAGAGTGTCAGCTGGGTCATGGTTGGACCGGTTCAACCAGGGTCCAACCGGGTTTTTACTTATTTTGTATTTTTTATTAGTTATAAATAATTTTTAAGTGATTATCATAACATATTTTAAAAATAAAATACTTATCTTTAACATGAATCTAAAAGATTTAATTTAATTATTAATTATGTAAATATCATTGAATATATGGAAAAAATAAATAAATAATTATACGTAAATTAATTAAACCATTTGAAGAATTTATTTTTTCTTTCTAAGAGGAACCAATGGAATAAATTAGAATTGATTAATATACATTAAGACCCACCTAAATTTGTATGAGTTGTATGTATATATTTGTGACTATTTTTTTGCCACTTACTTTTTCACATTTAATTTTTGTAGGGCAAATGGCAAAAAGGCCCATCACATGGGACTTAAATGTATTTTAGTCCACAAAAAAAACAGTCTCTCAATTAAGCCCATTCCCATGTCTTTAGTCTAAAATACCCTCAATAATATAATTTTTATCAATTCCACCCATTATGATCTAACTTTCTTAATATTACACATTGACCCCGGATTTAAACAAATATATCACATTAACCCCCAAAACTTTTTTTTTTTCAGAAAATAATTTTTTTTTTGAAATGTCCAGATTCCGGCGTTGACTTTTTTTTTTTTTTTTTTTTTGAAAACTTTTTTTTTCGTGAAATTTTTTCCGGTGGGTCAACCACCATTGACCGCCGGTCTCCGGCGTTGACTTTTTTTTTTTTTTTTTTTGAATTTTTTTTTCTTAGAAGAAAAAAATATTTTAATTAATATTACTGTTTTAGCTACTAAATTACTGTCTTAGAAAGTAATATTACTGTTTGGGACAGTAATATTATGAATATTATTATTTCCGAACAGTAATATTATGAATATTATTTTTCCGAACAGTAATATTATTAATATTATTGTCTAAGACAGTTAAATTACTGTTGAAGACAGTAATTTAGCATCTAAGGCAGTAATATTAATTAAAATATTTTTTTAAAGAAAAAAAAATGAAAAAAATCCAATTAACAGTTAAATTACTGTCTCCGACAGTTAAATAACTGCTGGAGACAGTAATTTAGCAAACGAATACAGTAATATTAATTAAAAATATTTTTTTTTAAGAATAAAAAAGTCAATTAACAGTTAAATCAGTGTCTCCAACAGTTAAATAACTGCTTGAGACAGTAATTTAGCAACGAATACAGTAATATTAATTAAAATATTTTTGAAAAAAAAAAGTCAATTAACAGCTAAATTACTGTCTCCGGCAGTTAAATAACTGCCGGAGACAGTAATTTAGCAACCAAGACAGTAATATTAATTAAAAAAAAATTAAGAAAAAACAAAATTATAAAAAAAAAAAAAAAAAGTCGACCGGTCTCCGGCGGTCAACGCCGGAATCTGGCCGGAAAAAAAAACAATTCAGAAAAAAAAATATTTTCTGAAAAAAAATAAATTTGGGGGTTAATGTGATATATTTGTTTAAATCCGGGGTCAATGGGTAATATTAAGGAAGTTAGAGCATAATGGGTGGAATTGATAAGAATTAGGGTTAAAATTGGGGTCAAAATTGAAATTAGGGTTAAAATGGTTAATTGATGAAATTGGGCTAAATTGTGGTGTAAATTATGAAATTGGAGTTGAATTGAGTTTCAATGAATTGGGGATAATTTTGGTATATATAAAAGGATTTTCCTTATTTGCAAATAAGTTTGAATGGGTTGAATTTATTTGAAAGACAAAAAAATTGGATGTCCCTCTTTTAATTAAGTGCCCTTGTCATGGGCCTATTTGCCATTACCCCATTTTTGTATTCTCTTTTAAGAAAACAAACAAAAAAAAAGTAAAAGTAAACCCTACAACTATTTTTCATCCGCCGTCAACTACACAGGCCACAACACTCTCTTCTTCTTCTTACCAGATATGAATATTTTTGAAACAAAATAGCAATTTTCACAAAAACCCGGTTATTGATCCGGTTTCCGGTTAAACCACCGGTTTCCCGGTTTTAATCCTTCAGATCCCGGTTTTGATATTTTCCCGGTTGAACCGGTCAGACCGGCCGGTCCGGTTTTCAATCGTAATTGCACCTTTTAGACACTACGACGTCGTTGAAGCCCCCTCTCTCTCTCTACTTGAGAGGTACTTGTCCCTTTTCTTTCTTCTTTCAACTGCCCAAGAATTATTGACTTCAAAAGAACACATTTTGGTATGTGGGTTTTTGTAAATTGCACAGAACTAATTATGATTCGTTACTACGTTTTTTTTTTTTTTAATTTTTTTTCTTCTAGGTGGTGGATTGGCTGTAATTTTGTTTTTGGCTGATGAGATTAAGATTTGGTGGGGGAAGGTGAAGAAATCAGTGAAACTGTAATTGAAGATGTCTGGAAACGAGGATGTGAAACAACTGAAAGATTGCTCTGTATCAAAGTTGGTATTCCTTTTTATCTCTCTCTGTTTTATTTTGTGTAAATTACGAAAAAGCCCCTCCTTTTTGGGTAATTACAACCACCCTCGACTACGAATCTTGTTATGCGTCCATCCACCATGCGGTGTCAAATTTAGTTGAATTTTCTAGATTACGTTGGAATATACTCTAGTTTGTACCCGTTTTACCCCATTCGAGCTCCACGATTTGAAACAATATGATCGTAAAATGTGTCTTTAGGCTTGTAAATATTGCATCAGAAACTGCATTTTTGCAGAAAACGAGTACAAATTAGAGAATATTGCACGGAATAATGAATTTGACACCATAAGGATGGACGTGTAAGAAGATTCATAGTTGTTGATGGATGGTTGTAATTACCCAAACAAGAGGGATTTTTTATAATTTGGTCTTACTTCAGAGATGGTCGTAATTTACCCTTTTATTATTGTACATTTTGAAATTACTTTTTTTTTTTTTTTTTTAGTTCATGATGAGTTGCAAAATGTGTTTTCTACGATTTTGAAATTACTAATCCACTTTGTGTACGCAATGTTTGTGTTGAACAATTTCAAATTCATCAACCCTTGTTGTTGGAAACTATCTTTGCCGTGCTTTGTACCGAAAAGAAGTTCCCTTTCATATTCAATGAAATCATATTTGCCGTATTGTTCGAGTGAATATAGTATTTGTTATATACTCGATTTGTTTTTTTTTTTACTGAGATTTTGTTTACACGAACGTTTTGCAGTGCATTGGGCACATGGGTATTTTCGGTGGCTGGTGCTTTGATAGCAATACCGGTTGGTATTAAACGGAAATCTCTTGCACCACTTGTCTTCTTTGGGACAACTGGCACAATGCTCGATATTATCATGGGAGTTACTGCCTGTGAAAGGGAACACGCCGAACGCCAAATGCAGCTTTTGGAAGCTCAAAATTCTGCTTCTTCGGCTGCAGCCAACGACGGTGACGAGTATTGACGAAGTTAAATTATATGCAATTTAATTAATTCTCCTCAAATTAGTTTGTCTTAATTTGTTGTAAAAGACCAATGGCCGGGGATTATAAGCTGTAGATTGAGATTTTTACATGTTGATTTTCCATTCTGAATTTCAATAAAGTGTAATTACGAAAAAACCCCTTATTTTTGATAAATTACATCCAACCCCATGCAGTTTATAAATTTCTTACATCCACCCCCTACAAAAGGGTGTTAATGTAAGAAACCTACAAATTGCAAGGGGTGGATGTAATTATGAAGACATGAGGGGTTTTTCGTAAATAGACCTTACCTCTGATGGATTGTAATTTACCCCTTCTTTTTTTGGTCCTTATTTTTTTCATGACTGAAAGTTGTGTTTAAAATATTTTTTGCATACATCAGATTCACATGAATGAATGAGTGTAACACCCTGTAATTTATGCTTATTATATAGGGATTATTAGTGAGAACCCCAATACATTAGGATATATTATGATGGATCGCTCCCTTTTCCAATAATAGTGAAACCCCCCTTAATTGTTTAATTAAATTAATATTTATATAATTATTAGGTGTTATACCTATATTATCCCTAATTAACACATAAAACCCTAGCCACATCTTTTTTACTCAACAGCCGTTGTATCGTCAAATATTATCTCCATATCTTCTTCTCTTCTTCTCTAACTAGAACTCTGCAGCGTCGGAGGCGGCAGCAAGCAGAGGAAGAAGGCGGCACCACATCTCGGCAACGATGAGAGAAGAACCCCACAACCGCACTGACGCCGCCACTCCTCCATTACACCTCCGCCTGACTTCCACTCCTCCAATTCAGTTCTGCACCGTTGCCGCCATCTCATATCTTCCATGCGCGCGATTTTAGGGTTTCGTTTGGTTGAAGATTGAATTAACAGGTTGTGGCAATCTATATTTTGTTTTTTTATTCGTTCTAGGATTTCTCTCCATTGTCGAGTTGAAGGGATGATGTGAGGAGGGCCATTCTAATTGATTTTCTGGCAATGATTCGTCATCCTCTAATGCTTGGATCTTGTTAATTGAGGAGCAATTCTCTGAATTTTTTATTTGAGGATTTTTTTATGTTGGGTATGTTACACAATAATATAGTTGTTTTTCGTTATTCCGCTATTTTGTTTATAGTTGTTTTTGAGAGATTCTAGTTGTTTTCGACATTTTTAGTTGATTTTTGGATTTTTTGGTAGTTGATTTTAATATTTTTATAGTTTTTTTTCAATAATATGATCTGCTGGAAAAATTAAATTGAAAAACATTGGATTAAAAAAATGAAAAAAAAAAATTGTACTTGATTTATTTTTAGTTGTTTTCGACGTTATTTAGTTGATTTCAATTTTTTATAGTTGTTTTCAATAATATGTAGTAATTTTTCCATTTGGTTAATCAGTTGGAAAAAAAAGTCGAAAAAATAAATTAGAAAAATTGAAAAATTAATAGTAGATTTTGCAAATGATGTAGTTGTTTACGGGAATATTATATTTGATTAGGGAAATAAACAAACAAAAAAAGTAATTTTTTCAGTAATTTATAGTTGATTATGAAAATAGTTAATTTTTAAAAAAAATATAATTGTTTTCAGAAATTTTATAATCGATTTCAAATAAAAAACTGAAAAAAGTTCAAAATTAAAATCAAAAATAAAATTAAAATAAATATTTATAAATAAATAAATGAATATTATAATTAAAAAAAATTAAATAGGCATTAAAGTAGTTGAGAGTGAAAAATACGGAACAAAGGGTAAATTCGAGAATAAAAAAAAGTTGGATCTATCACAAATAAAAGAAAAGGCGCTGGACCCATCTTAATTAAAAAAATGATAGAGGGGGATTATGGTACTAAATAATAAGATTAGAGGGGTGTTGTGTTATTGTGGGATAAAGTTGGGGTATAGATATAATAATAATTTTAACTTGGCAATCAATCTTAAACGGAAAATTGTGCAATTAATGAGAAATTAGAGAGAGCCACGGTAGAATAATTGATGAGTCAGACCTTCATCTTCTTCAACTTCACTTGTGCTAGATAAGCTAGGGTTCAAATAACAGAGGGAAAGATGTTGACTTGACAATTTTCTTGCCGGGTTTCAGCGATCGGGATACATCATTGGAAAGCCCTCGACGTAAGCTTCAATTTGGTGGTAGTTTCCGGCTATTGTCTTCGGTGATGGTCGCCGGAGTTCAACGAGAAGTCCAGCATGCAGCTCAAGTTTTAAGAGTCGATTTGAGGTACTTAGGCTTCGAATTTCGGATTTATTTCTTCTGGGAAGTTATAGAACAGACTAAATACTATAGGAATATCGATTTTTCCCCAAATTTATACCTCTGTACAAAGTTGATTTTTATCCGACAGTAGTGACAATAATTTCTGCATTTAATAAACCTTATGCCGCTCCTGTTTTCGGGGCAGATTTTGGGATTTGAATTTTAAAGCAGTTCCTTCTTATAAATCGTAGAAGGATAATCTGAATCTTGCCTGCTTTGATCGAGTTTTAAGGTTTGTTTGAAGGGGGGAAAAAGGTAGTTCCATCTGCAAATTCTGGCAGTTCATATGACTTATCTTTCGAGACTATGTCCTATGCATTCTAGTCATAATTTGAGGCCAGTGTCTTCTGTTCAGTTGTAGATGAAGACGTTATGTTCGATTTGGTATGTGACTTGTCAAATTTGGATAATATTTCGAATTATTATGATTTTTCAAAACATACTGCCAGAATGAATTTTTGTCAAATCGGGTATCATTTTCTTGGGCTGTTTTAGCTACGTTTCACTCATAATTTGAAAGTGGTGTCTTCAGTGAACTTGTAGATCTTGTTGTTAGCTTTAATTTGGCATATCATTTGGTCTGTTTCGATATACATGCAGTTTGTTATGGTTTTTCAAATAAGCTGTACCAGAAATAATCTTTCCAAAATTCTCGCAGTTCTGTAATGCTGGTTTGAGGCTGTTTCTGCTATTTTTGGTTCAGAATTTGGGACTAAAGCCTTTTGTGAACTCGTAGGTTTTTTTTTATCTTTCATTTGACGTATCATGTGATCAATTTGGATTAACGTGGAACCTGTTATGGGTTTTCAAGTGAACTGTGGCAGCATATTAGTTTTATTATTAGGTTGAGAAACTCGTGGAATAAAATGAGTTAATTCTATGGGTTTGCGGCCCGGTTCGGCAAATGAAATAATTATGTGTTGAGCTTAGGTGTCGGGTTATGGGATTAAATTTAATTAGAATTAGTAAGTAAGTTTTTTTGGCCTTAAGGACATAAAGAAAACTAGGAAATGTCGTATGTATACGAATTCATTTAATAAGTATTTGGAATCTTATTAAGTGATAAATATTTTTATAGGTATTGAGTGTAGTAAAGCTCTCGCTCAAGATTTGAGAGTCGCTTGAGCATAAAGATAATTTATAGCCCTTGCATTGGACTCCAGGTGAGTATCTCTATTTATTCACTATTATTTCTTGGAAAAACAAAATGCACACTGAGAATAAGATATCCGTTATTGCTTCTTGATCACTTAAATGTGATATATCTTACCTGTTGCCTATCGTATTATATTTTGATTCTTGAATTGTTGAAAATAATGATTTATTCGGAAATCCTCTTGATGGTTCTCGTATCTCCTTTCTCGAACTATTCAAATAAGTTCTCATCTTGATTCGAAACTTATTCCAATAATTTATCATCCATTTTCTTTGGCTACTCAATTGAGTTCGTTTATTGACCTTGAATAAATCAACGAGTTTCAATCTGATTCTTTATAAATTTTGAGTCGTTTCACATCTTGACTCGTATACTAGTTGGAACCACTTCTATTATGATTCATTAAATCATTCGATTTGTTTCTACACTGGTTCAATGAACGTAAATCGTTCTTTTCCCGACTCTTGGACCACTTAGAATTATTGTGTTTATACCATTAATCATTCGTTTCGTACCCACTGTGAATTGATGGATCGTTCATATCTTCACTTCTCATTGATCCTTTGAAACCACTTGTGTTTCGAGCTATACAACTACGGATTCAATTTTAACCGTAGACTATTTTTGATTGAGATCCATCTTCATCAATTGTTATATGATCCTGAATTGTGGGCAAAACCGTTGATTGTACCTTTCTGGACTTGTGATTTCGCGACCATAAAATATTATCACTTGTTATTTCTAGATGGTCCAATTTCAACTCCAATTCCAAGTCTAACATTTCTATTATTTTCTTCTTGTGATTATTATTCGATTCCACTGTTTTTTCCTTGTACTCCTCACTAAGTCCATTTCGACTTCCTCCTCCTGTCCATTTGGACTTAGTCTTCCTTTATTTTCCATCTTATTCTCGGTAACAGGTGCTTTAGTGGACGATTATGATGAAGACTCTTAGGAATAAAGTTACTTAGAAGTTTTATAGAGTTTGATCTATTTGTATTCTAGTTCTTGAATAATTGTTGTTCAAGAAATATGTATACGAGATTTGTAGTTGTGGACTTTGGTTGCCTATTTGTATTTGATTTTAATAATGATAAATTAAGTTGAAGTCAGTGTATTAATTTCTAAAACAAAATAAAAATTACAGTGTATTTCGGCAGTGAAAGCCACAATGAGATTTAATTCAGCCAAATATCTTAATGCACCAGTTTTTTTAAGGTTACTCTTAAATTACTAGCGCCCCATTTTTTCAATCGAAATTAATTTATTAATATTATTATATAAATATTATAGTAAGTAGAAAATTAATTAATTATGGATTCATCTAGACCAAAGGAGCTTTATTTAACCATTTCTTTCTCACAGAATCCCTAAATTTGGATACCCTGTTCCAATCTGCATCTTCACCTATTTCTCTCTCTGTGCGTAAAGGCTACAACTCATTGATTTACCAGACGGCACGGAGAAAAATTATAAACAATTTTTTTAATTTTATTTTTGGGGAAGAAATTGAAACGGAAAAAGGAAGAACAGAAGAAGAAGATGGAAGAAAACCTAACGGAGCACGGCAAGTCATTGGCAGCTCCGGCGATTTTCATCCTCGTTTTCTCTCTCCACTTCGTCTCCAAATACCTCGAATTCCACAAAAAGAAGGTTCTTTTTTTTTTTTTAATTATTGTTATAATTTGTGTTTTTTCACGATGTAAATATCGGCATTTATCAGAAATTAGGTCATTGTTGTTGATAATTTTGTTTTTTTTTTTTTTCTGTTTTAAATTGTGAAGAAAGGATTGATGAGTGAATTGGACGTTCAATTGCGAGCAGAAATTAAGCAGCTTTTGAAGGAAGCTAGCTCCTTAACGCAGTGAGTGCGATTATATTTAATTACCGTATTTTTTTTCGTTTGATTTTGATGTATTAGATTAAAACTCTCTGATTTAATCTTCCTGTGTCTGATGTTGGAAGTTATTCTATATAGTTTTATATCGTGGCTTATTTTTTTCGACGGGAAAAAGTTATTAACATCAATCGTTTCGGATTGCTTGAGTTCACCACCTCTGGTTATTTATTGAAGAATCGATTTTCCTTTGTTTATTTTCAGACCTTCAACATTTGCACAAGCTGCAAAACTAAGAAGAATGGCCGCAGCGAAGGAGAAGGAACTTGCAAAAAGTCCGATTTTTTTTGGTTTTTTTTTTTTAAGCGCAACGATATTGGCGTGAATTGTTATTTAGAGTGTTTTTTTTACGTGTTAGAAACAAGTGTTTCATTTTCTATGTTTTGCTGATGTTTCAACGCAGATCAAGAAATGCACGACAAGGATATGAAATTGTCATTTGGCACATACGAGAAGCTCTTAACAATATCAAAGGTTATTTATTTAAATGTTTGAGAGGATCGTATTGAATTTGTTTGTGGAAGTTAGTAAGCTGTTTTTTTTTTGACAGGTTGTTACTTACGTTTTGCTGATTTTATGGTTCTGGAAGATTCCTATCACTACAATATCTGATCAACTCGTGCAACCCTTTGGTACTTGTTTTCGTCTACCCATTATTACATCTCGGTTTTTTCTGTAAATCAAATTTCACTTCCATAATTCCAGTAAATGCACATTTGAAATTGCATTAAGCTTCATATTTATATATACAGTCCTCTTATTTTTGCAGGTAAGCTGCTTTCTTGGAGATCGGGAGCATATTTGAAAGACAATGTTGTGGTAATAATATCTGTACTTCATTTTTTTTTTTCGTTTCTTCGTATTTTTGTTGAAAACTAAGATATAGATATTATATGCATGTGCAGGTTGGAATCATACCATGGTTGATTGTATCCACCAGAGTTAGTAGATTTATTTGCAGGAAGGTTATGGAATAAATCGAAGATTAGCGAGATGACTTATATCATTGTTCTCCAGTTTTTAGTTCCTTCTCTTACACATACATACATGTTTATTTAATGTGTCTTAGCTAAATATATGTACAAAGTTATTAGCAATGGATTCATCCGGAAATGTTGATGTTTCTAACCAAGTGGATGCGGTTCGATTTTTGTATTTGTGGTTTAAGTTAAATGTACGATGATATAATAAAGGGTAAATTACAACCATCCCTGAGGTATAGTCAAATTACGAAAACCCCCCCTCTTGTTTGGATAATTACAACCACCCCCTCAACTCCTCAAATTTAGTGGAATCTTCGAGATTATATGGAATATTATCCCTTTTGTACCCATTTTATCCCATTCGAACTCTACATTTTGAAGCAAGATGATCATAATATATGTTTTTTGGCTTTTTATATCAGATTGTGGTACATTGGAAATTGTATTTTTACACAAAACGAGTACAAACTAGAGCACATTCCACGAAATCTAGATGATTATGTTGAATTTGACACTATAAGGGTGAAGGTGTAAGAAAAAATCGTAGTTGAGGGGTAGATGTAATTATCCAAATAAGAGGGGTTTTTTCGTAAATTGACCATACCTCAGGGGGGTGTTTGTAATTTACCCTATAATAAATGATGCATTATGTGGGGTTGTCATTTGTCAATGCTGCATACACTAATATTTATTGATGAATTTATTTCGTAAATCATTCGAAATCTAGGCTGAGGGGATCGGAATTGAGACTGATGTCATCTCAATTCTCCCGTTTTCCCAATCTTTATCTGTATCGACCGTTACTTTGAATTTCAAAGGGCTGTTCTTTTCATGCTGAAACAACGTTTTCAATAAAATCAACCAAATCATGTAGAAATTTGTGTTGCCGTTTCTTGATAATTATTTTCCTTTCATTTTCGAAGCAAACAATGTACCGAATTGTATTTCACCAGAACTAGTCATCTTGAATGCTGTACGATTTTTTCGTTGGCTTTTATAGGAAGTATAGATTTTGTCAGCAGAGATGTTTGCGAACAAAATTTCAGCTTGCCTTGTTTGGGACAAAAATCGGAAGGTATTTCGAGTCATCCCACACATATAACTGCAAAACAGCAAATTAAAGACTAAATCGGATGAGTTCAAAAAAAACATTAGAGGAGATATAGTTCAATGAATCATATGGTAAGAAGAAAATCTGTACCAAGAAAGGTCTGTATATGGTGCCTACTACATGGAGACGGTTCGACGTATTTTGCTCAACATCCGACCTGCCAACATCTTTTATTACCCATCCATTAAATTGCTATATATAATCCCACAAAGAGAAAAATACAAAAAAAAAAAAAAAAAGGCCACCCAATTCTTGAATTTATTGGAATACCACATATCTGACAGCCAGTAGTGATGAAATCGTCGACCAAACAATCGTCACCTTGTGTAAACAGCCTCCTACAAATAAACATCCGTTCAGATTCCATTTCTCGAAGATTGACCCAAGTAATCGGCATAAATATTTCACGGCGGACGCATGAAAATTGGCATTACAAGAATTGTCACATTTGCATAATTCCGATAGAGATGAGCAATCTTGGGAATGTATCTCTTCGTGCAGTTTCCAACGGAAAAGGTTTAGCTCACTTCATAGTAGTTCAGTACACTGCCACAGTGAGCAAGTTTAGCTCGAAGCAGCCATCCGACCACTTTCTGAAGCTTGTCTCTTGTTGCTATGCCCACACGATATTCATTGATCAATTCATCTAAACCTACAGACGAAAGAAAACGAAATAATAGTAAGGCTTTGTTACATAACGTGCATGAAAAAACGCAATTTTCTTATGATGTTTCATATATATATATATACATATATATATATATATATAGAGAGAGAGAGAGAGAGAGAGAGAGAGAGAGAGAGAGAGAGAGAGAGAGAGAGAGAGAGAGAGAGAGAGAGAGAGAGAGAGAGAGAGAGAGAGAGAGAGAGAGAGAGAGAGAGAGAGAGAGAGAGAGAGAGAGAGAGAACCTTTCGATGAAAGCTTGATTCCGTTAGTTTTAAGAGATATTTGACGGAATGGATTGAGTTTATGAAACTTGGAGGATCAAATGTATTTTTTGTGAACATGGAGGACTAAATGTGAAATCAGTGCAAACTTGAAGGATAAAAACTGCATTTTCCCAAATATAAATATAAGTACATACCCGATGATTTCGAATAGGTCTAGTTCGACGACGGCGTTCAGAGTCATCGGGAGCATATAAGAGCTGCAAGCGGCCATTGCCAAAACAGCTGCTTCATCTTCCTCCGCATGCTTGTAGTTGTTAGTGAACGCCCCCTCCCTTTTTTTTTCTTCGAAAAAGGATATATTAATATAAGGGTAAATTACAAACACCCCCTTGAGGTATGGCCAAATTACAAAAACACCCCTCTTGTTTGGATAATTACAACCACCCCCTCAATTCATCAAATTTAGTGGAATCTTCGAGATTATATGGAATATTATCACTTCTGTACCCGTTTTATCCCATTCAAACTCTACATTATGAAGCAAGATGACCATAATATGTGATTTTTAGCTTGTATATATCAGTTTGTGGTGCATCGGAAACTGTATTTTTTTACACAAAAAGAGTACAAAGTAGAGCACATTTCACGGAATCTAGATGACTATGTTGAATTTGGCACCATAAAGGTGAAGGTCTAAAAAAAAATCATAGTTGAGGGGTAGATGTAATTATCCAAACAAGAGGGGGGTTTTTGTAATTTGACCATACCTCAGGGGGTGTTTGTAATTTACCCTTAATATAATTAAGGGGTTATTTGACAAACACCCCTCATTGAATTTTGACTTCTTGATAAATCCATTTTATTTAATTGATATTTGTTATAAATCCAATTGATTCTAATTATCCAAAATGCCCCTATTTACTTTTATTGAAAATTACTATATTATATTATTGTGGAAAAATCCATTAAATTGTTGGTAGATATGCAAATCCCCCTATTCTCTCCCCCATCTCACACCATCCCCTATTATCTCCCCTATCTCATCTCACGTAATTTTAGTTTATGTTTTCCTAATTTGGTTTAATGTTTTTTTTTTTTTACAATTTAAAACAAAAATTGTTTTTTCTTTCTTCAAATTTTTAAATGGTTCATATTTAAAAGCAAATTGAGATCCGCTATATAATCATCGAAAACCACTAAATTTATCGAAAGTCACTATGAAATTAAAGTAAAATTTACTATAAAATAAGCATAATTAACATTAATATTAACGTAGTCCACTATTAAATTAGTGTAATCCACTGTTAAATTGTGTGTAATCCACTACATGTTCATCGAAAACCACTCTGTGTATAACAATTATGTAACATGAAAACCACTATGTATAACAACTATGTAAACATGAAAACCACTCTGTATAACAGCTATATAAACATGAAAACCACTATGTATAATTATAAATTTGTTTTTTTTCTCGAATAAACAACACATAACGTTCAAGCAAAACAAACATATTCATACATCTAAGCAAATACAAACAACAGATTAATATATATATATATATATATATATATATATATATATATATATATATATATATATATATATATATATATATATATATATATATCTTGTCTTCTTAGAGTGATAACCGCACGTCTGCAGAAAACTTCAAGAGAGAGAGAGAGAGATAAAGAGGGAGAGAGTGAGCGAGAGTGGAGGTCATTAAGATGAGTAACTAACTCCCTAATTATTAGAATCCCTTAATGGAAAATGGAAAAAATATTATATATCTTTTAATATTAAAATTAAATATACATTATTTTTTAAGAGTGGTGCTATTTCCACTTCCAAATTATCTCAATTCACCACCAAAGATTATAAAATGTCATAAATACCCCTCAAATTTATAATTCACCACCCTTTCTTACATTAATTTAATCCTCATGTGTTCTATTTTATTTAATTTTATTAAAAAAATTTTTTTTTATTTTTTTATTTTTTACAATGAAATATTTATTACAAGATATTTAAACTTTCATAACAACACATTACGTAATTGTTTTTTAGGACACGAAATTATATTAAGCCAAACTGGTCAATTTTTTAGGAAGTTCAGGACCTTCCATACAAGCAATCTTAATTATTTCTCAAAAAACGTAAATTCCTGCTCTTTTTGACATTCGGAAATGTTTTTTCTCTGACGAAAGTATTATTCACTTAAGGTGAATTTCAGTAAAGGGAATTCGAAGTTTTTTGGGACATGCATGTTTCTATAGGCGGTTCATCAAGGATTTTTCTAAGGTTGCCAAACCATTGTGCAATTTGTTGGAGAAGGAAATCAAATTCGACTTTAATGACGAATGCCTCAAAGCCTTCGACGAATTGAAAACAAGGTTAGTAACCGCACCTATTATTGTTGTGCCTGATTAGGATGAACCCTTTGAACTTATGTGTGATGCCAGTGATTATGCAGTAGGTGCAGTGTTGGGCCAAAGAAAGAATAAAAATTTTCATTCAATTTACTATGTTAGTAAAACTCTAAACGATGTGCAATTGAACTATACCACTACTGAAAAAGAATTGCTAGCAGTTGTTTTTGCATTCGAAAAATTTAGATCATATCTTATAGGCACAAAGGTCGTTGTCTTTACAGATCATTCGGCCTTGAAATATTTGATAGAAAAAAAAGAAGCAAAACCTATACTTATTAGGTGGGTCTTACTGCTGCAAGACCTTGATTTGGAAATTCGTGATCATAAGGGTAGCGAGAACCATGTGGCCGATCATTTATGTAGGCTAGAAACGGAATTAAAAGATAAAATTTGCATTAATGAAAATTTTCCGGATGAACAATTACTTGTTGTGGATAATCAAGGAGTACCATGGTATGTGGATTTTGTGAATTATTTTGTTAGCCATGTACTTCCACCTGAGCTCACTTTTCATCAACGAAAAAAGTTTTTACATGATGTGAATTTCTACTTTTAGGAAGAACCCTTTTTGTTTAGACAATGCAGCAATTTAGCCATTCGAAGATGTGTACCGGAAAGCGAGCAAAGAGATATACTTTTTCATTGCCATGGCTCGGATTATGCGGGGCATTATGGAGGTGAGCGAACAACGAGGAAGGTACTTCAGTCAGGTTTCTTTTGGCCAAATCTGTTTAATGATTTCTATAAATTTGTATCATGTTGCGATAGATGCCAGCGAGTAGGTAATATTTCTAGGAGGCACGAACTCCCATTAAATACAATGATCGAAGTAGAACCCTTCGATGTATGGGGAATAGATTTTATGGGGCCTTTGTCCCATCATTCAATAACCTATACATCTTAGTGGCCGTCGAGTATGTATCGAAATGGGTGGAGGCGGCCGCCTTTCCTACTAATGATTCTACAGTGGTTTGTGCTTTCTTGAAAAGACAGATATTCACTCGATTTGGAACACCGCGAGCAATTATTAGTGATGGAGGCACCCACTTTTGCAACAAACAATTCGAGGCACTCTTGGCCAAGTATAATGTCAAGCATAAGGTCGCATTGGCCTATCATCCACAGACGACTGGGCAAGCCGAGGTTACGAATCGTGAAAGAAAAAATATCCTCGAAAAAGTTGTGCGTCCTACCCGGACAGATTGGTCGAGAAAATTAGACGATGCACTTTGGGCATATCGTACAGCTTACAAAACTCCACTTGGGATGACACCGTTTCGATTGATTTGTGGCAAGGCGTGTCATCTAGTGGTTGAATTGGAGCATAATGCGTTTTGGGCGGTTAAGAAGCTAAATTTGGATCCTGAGGCATGCAAGGAGAAACGAAAGATGCAACTCAACGAGCTCGATGAATTGTGATTGAATGCTTATGAAAGCAATCGTGTTTACAAAGAAAAAACCAAGAGATGGCTCGATAATAAAATATTGCATCGAGAATTTCACAAGGGTCAATTGGTAGTCCTTTCCAACTCCCGTCTCAAGTTATTTCCGGGAAAACTCAAGTCAAGATGGTCCGGACCGTTTACTATACTCGAAGTATTTCCGCATGGCGCAGTCGAGTTATTGGATTCCGAAACCGGAAAATCTTTCAAAGTCAATGGGCAGCGCCTCAAGCATTCTTGGGGAGGAGAATTCAATCGCGAAGTGACTTCGGTCACTTTAGCTTGAGTAAAGAAGCAGACAAAATCTGGCTAAAGATTGTAAACTTAGCACTTCTCGGGAGGCAACCCGAGATTTTGTTTTTTTTGTTGTTTTTATTAGTTTTTTTGTTAGTTTTTGTTTTTATTTTTATTTTATTTTTATTGAAGTGTGCAAACTAATGAACTAAGCAATTTTTTTTTATTTTCAGGGGTAAAAATGCAATTTGGAATACCACATGGCCGCATGAAAATTGAACTAAAAACTCACTCGGACGTGTGGAAAGCAGAGAAAGCTACTGCCCAATTTTCACTTTTCGCACGACCGCGCGAAAAATGAACTATAATCTCACACGGTCGTGTGGAAAGCAGAGAAAGCTAGTGCCCAATTTTCACTTTTCGCACGGCCGCGCGAAAAATGAACTATAATCTCACACGGCCGTGTGGAAAGCAGAGAAGGGAGGGTTCAAGAAGATGCCAAATTCTCAAAACACCCATTCAACAAAGAACGACCACAAGGTGTTCGACGATTTGCCTGAGTCAAGTTTGGGGGAAATTTTACACACCAATTCATCTCAAATACCTTCCAAAAGGCATACTCAACACCATGGGAAAAAGAGGACGAGACAGAGAAGGAACCTCGAAAGGCGGGAAAGAAAGCCGCCCAAATTCCAACTCCCAATGACAATGCATTTTGTGTTGAAGGCTCCAAAGTCCTTTTTAACAAACAAACGGTGAAGAAACTTGTAACGGAGCGAGCATACACGGTTACCTTGTCGCAATTTGAACCATATAATCAAGAATTCGTGAGACGAGGGTGGCACTCATTGCTAGAACCGGCGGATTCGATCAATTTGTCCTTAGTCCGCGAGTTCTATGCCAACCACCGTATCCACCAAACTTCGGATAGGATGGCGAGCAAGGTTCGAGGGAATAAAGTGGATTGGAGTGCCAAGGCCATTAACTCCTTCTACAAAATCAAATATGAGGCGTTCAATTGGCAACAATTGCAAACCGAAGTAACAAAAGACCAACTCGGAGAGGTATTATGCGATGGGCCCCCAATTTGGTCCGAATTCTCCAACGATGAGGAGTACGAGTTAGAATGGAAATGCATCCACCAATTTTGGACTTTTAATCATACAAGGAAACCTAAATCTTCTACCAAGTTGAGATATCTATAAAAGGGCAAAGACCAAGCACAAATTGTGGGTACTTTTCACATAATCTAGGAGCAAGAGAACGGAAAAACGAAGACGAAGACTTGACGAATCTTCATCATAGTTCTTCCTTTACTCTTCTTTTCGACTTTTATGAATTTTCTTATTTTTATTATGTTTTTCGTAGAGAACACGAGTAGCTAACCTTTTAATCTATGATTTCGTCGGAACCCTATGTGGTGATTCAAACTTATTTTTCTAATATTATGCAAGTTTAAATTCCATGATTATTTCTTCTATTTGATCTTATTTAGCGCATGAACCTAGCTAATTTATGTTGCTATATGTTATTATTAGAATTGATTGACAGATCGTTTTAATAATTAGAATAGGGAAAGAAGAGCCTTCGAGTAGTTTTC
This sequence comes from Erythranthe guttata, assembly GCF_000504015.1. The sequence continues at coordinate 274,684 of NW_012194586.1, forward strand.
ACCGGATGAGTGTGTTAATTGCATGTATTTTCGTAGACATATAGATAATACCTTAGGTAGCCGTTTACGAAACTTGTTATTTAATGCTTTATTCATAATTGATTTGCATAGACATATAGTGAATCGGTTATAAATAATAGACTCGTAATACACGCGACAGCGGGTTATGAGTAATTGAGTGTCTCGGGTTAATAATCGGGAATCGTAACTTGCATGATAGAGGTTTAATTAGGTGAAGAATTATCGCATAGAGGGAAGATAAAATCCTAGATCCGTTTTTATATTGATATTTTTCGTGATTATTTGCTTTCATAATTAGTTTAATTATTTAGTTGATTAAATTTGACAACCTTGCGTAGGCTGGATAAAAATCATAATTGTTAGAATTTGGTACTTAGGATTAGATAATTTGAGTATTCCATGTGGGATCGACATCCGACTCTCACGAGTCCACTTTTACTACTTGTTTGCGATACGTGCACTTATGTGTTAGGTATTTAGCCCAACAATGTCCACCCGTTAGAGGATGTTCTAATTTTGGGTGGAGAGATTATACTCATCTCTTGAGATGACATGTGAATCCCTTTGGGTTGTTGCATTCAAGACTTATGGTGCGAAGTGGATGCTCACAACACACTTGTTTGGTGGTCGTTCCTCTTCGGTTATCTGAACCGTTCGAGGAGCAAAGTAGAAGTTGATCCTATTGAGGATCCAATGGGGCCTCGCGAGGGCGAACTTGTGTTGGATCCCAAGTGCGGGGATTTATCTGGACATCATGAGGTGGATCTCGATTACGAGGAGAAAGTGGCAAGTCAGAGCCTCCGCGAGGTTGGAGGTTGTTAGAATTGACACGTTCTCTCCGAGTAGATGACTCAGAGACATCATGAGAGCTACGTGATCTTGTATGCCTTCCCACATTCGGCGCCATTATGATGATACTAGAAATAGATCACCTTAAGTAGTTGAGATAGAAGGAGCTGGGAGAGCAAGGTGGATCAATGCTCGCGCTAGATGGCCCTGAGATACTTGGGAATAGAGAACACGTGAACTAGGCCGGAGGTTGATCCAGCGGAAACCCCTCCGACGCTCAGGTCAGACGTGCGGATATTGAAATAATTGAGAGATTACGAATTGTCATATTACTCACATAATAGGGCGTACCTTTAATAAATGAATTAAATCGTTATTTATACCTTATTTGTGATTGTTGGGCTCAAACCTTATTTGAAGGTGATTGAGCCTCGGTGGTAGTGGTCTTCAATATTGGGCTCGTGACCCAATAAGTAAATAAATTGGTAAATAGATTGTAGACCCATTGAGTTGGCTCAATTATGCATATCATCATGATATTTTATTTCTTCACATCAAATTATGTTTGTTAAATTAAATAAACTTCTTGCTTATATAAATTGGGTAAATTACAAACACCCCCTGAGGTATGGTCAATTTACAAAAAAAAAACCCTCTTGTTTGGATAATTACATCTACCCCCTCAACTATGATTTTTTCTTACACCTCCACCCTTATGGTGTCAAATTCAACATAATCATCTAGATTTCGTGGAATGTGCTCTAGTTTGTACTCGTTTTGTGTAAAAATACAGTTTCCGATGCACCACAATCTGATATATACAAGCCAAAAAAACACATATTATGATTATCTTGCTTCAAAATGTAGAGTTCGAATGAGATAAAACGGGTACAAAAGTGATAATATTTCATATAATCTTGAAGATTCCACCAAATTTGAGGAGTTGAGGGGTGGTTGTAATTATCCAAACAAGAGGAGGGTTTTCGTAATTTGACCATACCTCAGGGAGGTGGTTGTAATTTACCCATATAAATTTTGTTGTTGAATAAATGATATAACTATTTTTTTCTCAAAGAGTGTGGGGGTCTATTGTTGGTAGTCGACCTCACAATTAATTTCAATAAAGTAAAACTGAAAGCTAAGTTACGTACTATGACTGTCAGCCTTCATTTGGATTTAGCCAATGGAGGTGGTGACACAAATCATATTTATGAAAGCCAGTGACTGCAAACTCTATATAGGTTTAAACTTTAAATTCAAAAGAAATAAGGGTAAATTACATTCACCCCCTGAGGGCTGGTGTAATTACAAAAAAAACCCGTCTTGTTTGGATAATTACAACCACCCCTCAACTACAAATCTTTTTACACGTCCACTCTTGCGGTTTCAAATTTCATGGAATTTTCGAGATTATATGGATTATTATCACTTTTGTACTCGTTTTATCCTATCCGAACTCCACATTTTAAAGGAAGATGATCATAATATGTGTTTTTAAGCTTGTATATATCAGATTGTGGTGCATCAGAAACTGTATTTTTACACAAAACGAGTACAAACTAGAGCATATTTCACGAAATCTAGATGATATGTTGAATTTGACACCATAAGGTGATGTAAGAAAAAATCATAGCTGAGGGGTAGATATAATTATCCAAACAAGAGGGGCTTTTTCGTAAATTGACCATACTTCAGGGGTGGTTGTAATTTACCCAAGAAATAATGCAAATAACTTAATAAATTCAGTGGGGAAGTCCATGTAGAAAGAGATGGCCATGGCCCCCACTCAATTTGTTTTTTTCATAACTATTATACATGTATATATAATTTATAGTATTTGTATTTTGCTCCTGTAATGTTTAATAATTTTAATATATATTTACCTCGAGTGATGAGATCCTGGCTTCGCCACTAAATAAATTAGTGCTTAAATAAAACATAAACAAAAAACAAAGACATCTTACGTAATTTGAGTTTTTTTGTATCTAGTAACATATTTTTTTTCTAATTTTCGAAAAAACTCACGTGTTATAAATATTAGCAAATTCTGACGATTATTCAATTTTATTAGCAAAATATTCCTAAACATGCACCACTTATGGATTATTTGCTAAAGAAATTGTACCATAGTCGGATATAAATTAGATTTACTAAATACTGTAATTATGTAATTAAAAGGTTATGTGTCGATAATAAGACGCGTTAGCTTGTGACTGCTGATGAAAGCAACTATAATAGTATTTGCATTTATCGGTGTCCTTATCATTGTTAATCAACTGCACAAATCTTTGACGAAAGATAAATTCGAAATAAAAAACTCTTTCAGGAAACATAAATTGGATAAATAGACTAAGAGCAACTTCAATGGAGTTATTAAATGTGGTATTAAAACTCTTAACTACCATTTTTATAATTTAAGTTAGAATTTTTTCACACCAATGGAGTTATCAAATAAATTTCTATTTTGATATTTTATTTTTTGGGATGTAAAAATACATCCGGAAGAAATAATATCAATTGGAAGTTACATAACTTAACCACCTTAATAACCAATTAGAAAATGACAAGTGTTAATTAAAATATATAATCATGTTATTTATTTTTAATTAGCAACTATTTGATAACTATGGTTGGAGCAAATTATTTAGGTATGAAACTAAAATATAAAATATCAAATAAATATTTAATAATTCATTTTGATATTTGTGGGTTGGAGTTGCTATAATGGAATACAACAAAAAAGTTAATTAAATGCTGTCGATGCCCCTATAGTTTTCAATTGTGAAATCATCTCAATTATTATTATTATTATTATTATTATTATTATTATTATTATTATTATTATTATTATATAATAATAATAATAATAATAATAATAATAATAATAATAATAATAATAATAATAATAATAATAATAATAATAATAATAATAATAATAATAATAATAATAATAATAATAATAATAATAATAATAATAATAATAATAATAATAATAATAATAATAATAATAATAATAATAATAATAATAATACAGGGGTGGTTTTTGCAATTTTTTGTGTTAGCGAACCGAACTTCAGCATATACGCGCTGCAATCGGCGTGATGTAATTGAAACCAATTATCGTTACAAAAAATTGTACTATTATCTAATTCACTACTGCAAACAAATGATTAACATTTGGTATCCGATTTAACCTTTAACTACTCTTTGATGACTTCCATTATTTCTCTTACACGACGTGCCAAATCATCTACTTGACTAATTTTCAAACTTTAGATATTTATAAACGCATATCTATCCATATATATATATTACATTGCCACACATAGTGATCTTGTTTGATTTTAATGGCTTCCTTTTCCCATTTCTTGATCCCAATTTTTCCCTTAGCTTTGTTCCTCATCTTCCTTTACAAATGGCAAAGTTGCAATAATCAACAAGCCAAGAAAAGGCTACCGCCATCTCCGAAAAAACTCCCCGTGATCGGAAATCTCCACCAAGTGGGCCCATCCCCTCACAGATCACTCCAATCTCTCTCTACAAAACACGGCCCGCTCATGCTTCTCCGTTTCGGCCGTGTACCGGTCCTTGTCGTCTCGTCGGCCGATGCAGCACGTGAGATAATGAAGAACCAGGACTCAATCTTCTCAAACCGTCCCAAATTAGCAATTCCGAATAGAATATTCTACGGCTCGAAGGATGTGGTGTTCGCTCCTTACGGAGATTACTGGAGGAAGATGAGGGGCATATGCGTCAATCAACTTATGAGCCCGAAGAGGGTTCAGTCTTTTCGCAGCGTGAGGGAACAAGAAACTTGTCTCATGGTTGAGAATATCGGTCGACTATCGGATTCTAATTCGGTTGTAAACTTGAGCGATATGTTGGCTTTGCTAGCGAATGATGTGCTTTGTCGGGTGGCGTTAGGGAGAAAATATAGCAATAGTGACAAGGGCAAAGAGTTTAAGAATATGTTGACCGAAGAAGTTGAGATGTTGGGTACGTTTTGCGTCGGGGATTATATTCCTTGGTTGGCGTGGATCGATCGGGTGAGTGGTTTAAATGGTAAAGTGGAGAAATTGGCTAAGTGGTTCGACCGATTCTTGGAGAGTGTACTTGAGGAGCATAGATCTATCGATGTTGGAGGGACGAGTAAAGATTTTGTGGACATATTGCTCGAAATTCAGCAAGAAAACGAAAAAGACGGAATATCGACGATTGGAGATGATGCTATCAAGGCTATCCTACTTGTAAGAATATATACTCTGTTTCTCACTTTATACCTCTCTATGTTTATATCTGCATTCAGATACATGTAGATTAGTTTAGACAAAAAAAAAAAAAAAAATTGCCTCCTTTGGGAATTTAGACGAAAAAGAACCGTAAATCCGGGAAATTAAATTGGGACGACACACGGCAAAATTAAGGCCCGTTTGGTAGGGTTGTTTGGTCTTAATATATTGCTATAGCCTATAATCAAGAGTCAAGACTAGGGGTGCAAGTTGGAACCGAAGTTCCAATTTCCACCGGTTTCGATTTGAAAAGTTCCGATTTTGGAACAATATTTTTCATTCCGACTTTCGAAATTCGAATTTCCAAATTCTTCCGATTTTTTTTGGATTAGAATTATATATATAAAAAAAATGGAATTTTCGATTTCCGATCCGATTTAATACTGAAAAATTCCGATTTTCTTTCGAAAACTACACCTATAAATAATATATATTATATAATACTTATTTGAAGTTTTTTTATTTTTGTTTTCTGAAACAGTATTTTGATTAAGTTTTGTTTTAAGATTTTGACATATTGAATTGTTTTTAGATGTTTTATTGGATATTATGATGTGGTTTATTAATTTATTTATTTTTGAACTGAAATTTAATAGTTATTAACTTATTAGTTTTACTTTTATTCACGTGGATGCTCTTATTGTTGGAAAATTATGAATTTTTTAGAAAATTTCCGCAAAGTTCTGAAATTTTAAAAATTAGTTGATTTATGATTTTTTTCACCGTAATTCCTAAATTTCCAGGTCTTTTGGATTTAGAATAAATTTTTAGATTCCGAATTTTTTTGAATTAGAATTGATTTTGTACTTTCAAAATTTTTTAAAATTTTTATGAAAAAGATAGTTTTGATCTGATCCATCCGGCTTTCATCTCTAATCGAGACCGATATTTCATTTAGGTTTTCTTGTCGTAGTTTGAAGCCCGACTTTATTTTAGGATCCGGCAACTTATAATGGAATAATTTGCTTATTAAGTAATTAATCACTAATTAAACGAGGCCAAAGGGTATGACATTATCTTATAGGTAAACCTTTTGTTTGAGATTGTGACATGAACTCTATTATTAAGCGAAAAAAATAAGGCTCCATTGCCAGTGAAAGATTCTCCCTAGTAAATTAACAATTCCTTTTTTTTTTTTTTTATGTAATTTTTTTTTATTTAATTGTTTCACTATCTTCCAAATAATTTTTACAGAACATGTTTGCCGATGGAACCGACACAACATATTCTGTGATGGAGTGGACGATGGCCGAACTTCTAAAACATCCAAATACAATGGAAAAATTGCAAAAGGAAGTGAGAGAAGCAGCCGGAAACAAAGAAGAGATAACAGAGGATGATTTAGAGAAACTACACTATCTCAAAGCAGTGTTCAAAGAGTCTCTAAGACTACATGTACCGGTTCCATTGCTCGTCACTCGCGAGTCAACTCAAGACACAAAAGTGATGGGCTACGATGTTACAGCTGGCACACAAGTCATAGTCAACGCTTGGTCGATTGGAAGAGATCCATTGTTGTGGAAAAATCCAGAAGATTTCAACCCCGAAAGATTTCTTGATAACAACATAGATTTCAGGGGTATGCATTTTGAGTTGATTCCATTTGGGGCGGGTCGGAGAGGCTGCCCGGGTATTGCTTATGCAACCGTACTTAATGAGCTTGCAATAGCAAAATTGGTGCACAAATTCAACTTTGATTTGCCCGATCAGGCGAAGAAGAATGATTTGGATGTGTCTGAATCCGCTGGAATAACTGCCCATCTGAAATTTCCTTTGCTTGTAGTCGCGACACATTATACTTGATAGTTTTGTTAGAATTGGAGAATCTTAGGGTCCATGGAAATAAAATCCTTATCTGGTTCACTAATAGTTATCGTTTGATATTTACAACGCATTTTGTTTCCTTCGAAGATCCATGAAGCATGTTTTATTATCATTTCGTACTTTATGGATCTTTGAAGGAACATTTATTAACAACCTAACAATACAATTATTAATAATGGTATTTGAGACAATCTATATCTATATTTATACTCTATACTTGTACCTTTTTTTTTTTTGTTTTTTTTTTTTTTTACTTATAACAATGTGAATAGGTAGGATGTTTCTTCCATTTTTTTTACTTCCCAAAATACCCCATGCAAGAATAAAAGGTCAAATATGTAAATTCATTAACATTATTTACTAATTTATAAATTGTTGATACATTTTATAAGTTATTATAGTCCAATATTAATTAAATTCATCAGTTACGATTTATTGAATAACAAACATTTAAAAAATCATATAAATAAATCATATTAATACATATTTAGCATTTGATACAACATGCAAGGTATACAAACCACTTCACTTTTAATCTTTACAACTTCTTGTTTTTTCTTATTTTTGGCTATTCCTTAGATTTACGACTCTTTTTAATCATGTTCTCTTCACCAAAAATTGGCAAAATTCCTTTTGACATTCACGAAAGTTGTCAAACAATTGTTGGCTACTTATTATTTTTTTTTCTTCCTCGCATAATTTTATTAAGATTTCATGTCTTTGTGGGCATATACATATATTTTTTTATTTTTTATTTTATCTCGGTGGCCTTATTATCTTATACCTTTGTAAATTGGCAACGCAACTTTTATTTGGTACATATGGGCAAGATTCTTCCATTTGCAGGTAACTCCAATTCAAGTCATTGTTCTCAATGAGGGTGAGTGGATTTTGGGAGTTGGAAAATTTCGTTGCCAGGTTACCTTCTTCAACGTTTTTGCACCTGAACTTTTTCCGTTTTTGCACTTTGCCACCTTAACTAAAAAAAGTTGCACGGGTACACCAAAACCTTCATTTTTTACGCACATAACCACCTCAGGCGAATATTCCGGCAAATCTTCTCATATTCCGGCGCACGTGCGTTGCACATGCTTAATGTAAGGATTTTTTGTATTTTCCACTCCAAAAATTTGTGAGCCCTGTTCTTTTCTCTCTTTCTTTCTCCTCTCTCCTCTCTTTCTCTCTCTTTCTTTTTCTCAAACGCACAGTCTTACAAACGAAGCAGCAAAAAAATCCTCCCTTGCCACCAGGTCCCCTTGGGCTTTCAATTCTCGGATATTTGTCATTTTTCGGCAACAATTTTATTTCAAAATTTCTTAGATTTGAGGCACAAATATGGTACAATATTCAGGATTTCTCTTAGGAACAAACTGTGTGTTGTAAAAGAGGTGGTTCGAGATCAAGACTCCATTTTCACTAATCGGGACATTCCTGTTGTAGCAATTGTTGCCACTTATGGTGCAAACGACGTCGTTTTCTCCCAGCTCAATCCACAGTGGCGAGCGATGAGAAATGTATTCGCTCAAGAGATGATGAACATCAAAATTCTCGACTTATTCTATAATGTTCGCAACGACCATGATGAAAAACCCGTCGAAATGGGGCCCTTGATTTTCCGAACCGAACTAAAGGTTATGATGAACATGTTGTGGGGTGGGAAGTTTATAGGTGAAGAGGGTGAAGGAATTGCATCTGAGTTTCTGGTCGTGGCACCAAAGATTGTTGATTTGTTTGGAAAGCCGAATATTTTCGATTTCTTTCCACTTCTTGCTGGGCTTAATATTCAAGGAGTAAAGAAACAGATGAATCATAACCTTTGTGATGAGAAATGTGAATAAATTCTTGCTCATGATGAATTCTTTATGTATTTCTTTTTTACTTTTTTTTGGAGTAATATTTGGAGAAACAGAGCATCAATCTTAAAAATCAGAAATTCTTGACAAAGACAAGGAGTTAAAAAAAGAAATTGTTAACAATGTTCTCCAAGTCAACTTATTAGAGATAAACTAAATTATAGTTCAAAGCAAATTGCAGAAAGCATCAAACTAAATTTCATGAGTAGAAAGATTCAATTATTAGAGAATAAATGTTTGTATGTGTGTGCGTATGAGGGAGAGAGACAAAGAGAGAAGGAAAAATAAAGGGAGAAAAGAACAGGGCCCACAAATTTTTGTATACCGAGTTTTCTTTTCAAAAACAAAACTGAAATTATTGAGTTTTCTAGTTTTCTTTTCAAAATAATGAAAATAAAGAAATAAATATATTCCAAAATTATTGAAATAAAATCATAAAAAAACATAAAGTCAAAAATTTTAAAAAATGAAAAATGCAGATTTGGTGGTTGGTGGAAGTATAATCTTTAAACACGTGTATTTAAATATAAAAGAAATTAAAATGTAAATTTTGAAATTCAAAAGAACATATTATAAAATATTAGGAAAAATATCCAATTTTTAACATAAACTAATATTTATATTTTGTAAATGTAAAACATTAGAAATAACAATATTGTAATAAATTATAGTAAAATAAATAATTATATTGTTATCATATTAATTTCCATGTAGATCATAAATGTAAATAATTTTATTTTATACATAAATGTTTTGAAATAAGGTAAACAAATAAAGAATACAATGTAATAATGTTAATTAAGGGAATAAGTCAAAAAATGAAATAAATGAAATAAATATGGGTTAAAATTGGAGATTTGAAAACATCAATTGTGTACCTTGTCTTTATATATTATATATTATATAGATATAGATTATTCTATTTTATATTCAAAATTCATGTTAAGTGTGGTTTTTTTTCTATAAAATAAGTATTGGATTATTGATTATAAATAGATAGAGAATGTGATTGACAATTTTCATTATGAAATAGCAATTATTGTTACTTTATTTTTTCATATGTTAAGTTTTATTGAAAAAGAATATTTCTAGATTAGCTGCAAGGCGTATAAGTAATTTATTTCAAGGGTACATTAGATATACGCCCCTCATATGGAAAATATATAGGGATAGATCCACCCCTAAAATTCTTTTTTTGAGATATCATTTGGAGAGGCAAAAGTGTTATTGTGCCTTCATATGCAATTTTCCTCCAACCGCATTCAGCATTTTCACCAACTGCATTTAACATTTTGAACCTGTATTTAGTATTTTTGTACTACATATATCACAATTTTTAATTTTAATAATTTTTTTTCATTCATGTATATATATTGTATTTTTTTTTTAATATTATTATTGTAATTTTTATAATTTTTTTTATATTTCAATTTTTTATAATTTGTTTAATTTTTTGTATTTTTTGTATTTATTCAAAATTTGGTAAAATTACTGTTAGAATCCCTTGGATTCTAATTATACGAGAATTAGATGAAACTTGTGCCACAAGTTTACATATACCATGAGCTAAAGAAGGGAAGAGTCCTCGAAACTTTTAATTCTTTTAATTTGTCATTAATTGATTTATAATAGGAATTATTCTTCTAAAGAGTTTCTTTGTATTGAAAATATTATTTCCTACGTGATTAAGAGTTTCCTAACCCTAATGGACTCTGGTTTTCCTTGTTGTACAGTGAATCAAAAAATGTAGGCGAGCATATATACGAGAGCAGCACGGGATCGTGATTATTAGAATCCGTTGGATTCTGACTTCGCAAGGAAACGTGTAAAAGACTTGTTCCATAAGTCTAGATATGTCGTAATATAAGAAGGGAAGTTTCCTTGTGTTTTAATTCTTTATTTTATCATTAATTAATTAATAATGGGAATTATCTTTATACAAGCATAATTATCTTTTTTTTTTATATATTTTATTGTTAGTAATTGGAATTAGATTAGGAAGGAATATCTTGGAGATTTACAATTCTATATTTAATATATCTCTTGTACGTAACTCCTACCTAATAGGTCTCTTTTCTTGTACAGGGAATTTTCAATCTGACAACTATATAAAGGAAAGCTTTAGACGTCTGTTCGTGTGTCTGCTGGAGAGAAAAATATTGCTTTTTCTTTGCTGCTCTTCTAGCGTCTTGTTTATCGAGAGAAGTTCAAGAGAAAATATTTTTTTCCTCTCGTTTTTATTGCTCCATCGTGATACGTGATTTTCATAGAAAATATATCGGCTTCAAGGCTTTGTGGTGAAGACACCAAGATTCAAGGAGTATCACAAGTTTGCTTCTTCTATATAAAAAGAAGATCGGTTCTTCGGGAGAGGGGCTTAAACAGATCTCGGGAGGAGATCGATCCGCCGACTGAGGGATTCAGCGTTGAAGGGAGTTCAACCGTGCGGAGCAAGGGACGTGCTGCAAATTGAAGATTTATAATTCAGCGTAATATACAAGAACGGCGTCAACAAAGAGGGAGTCTTTGTATTTTGATTAAGTCCTATTATTGTATTCGTAAAACTAAAAATTACTAAATTTTATTTGCAGGTCCCCGTGGATGTAGGGTACAATTATATCCGAACCACATTAAAATTTGTGTCTCGTTTATTTATGTTTTTACGAACTGCTTCACGAACTGTTGCAACACTTCACGCAACAGTAACGAAAAACTGAATCTGACACAAATAATTTATATCTGCACGAAATAAATTCTAACAATTGGCATCAAGAGCCTATCACTAGATACACTTAGTGAGATTTTGGGATTTAATTTTTTATGTTTTTGTGCAGAGATATGAATAATCATCGTGAAGGCGCATTCCTACCACCTCTCTTGGGTGAATTGAACTACTCTGATTGGAAAATAAGGATGAAGATGTTCATCAAATCTATTGATGAATGGGCCTGGCGCGCGATTCTAATTGGTTGGACACCTCCTACCTCAATGAATGAGTCACACGAGATCATTCAAACGCCAAAAGAGAAGTGGAGTGATGAAGAAGTACGGATAGCAGATTATAATTCCAAGGCAACCAATGCTATCTTGAGTTGTATCGATGACGATCAATTCAAATTGATATCAATGTGCAAATAAGCAAAGGAGGCATGGGATGTTCTACAAGAGGCCTACGAAGGAACTACTCAGATAAGCGAGTACAAAGAGACTGTCGCTGAAAATGTTGCAACAGTTGGACAGACAGTTCAGAGAGACCTTAGGTATGATAATTTGCATTCAATACATGATAAAAGATCAATTCCGTTAAATCTTGCAGGTGATGATTGGGATTCAGAAAATAACAGCGATGATGACGTGTCAACCTTGGAAGAAATAAAGCAATGCTATGAAAAGATGTACGAAAAATTTCTTCAGGTGTGTGAGTCAAATAAATTCTTAGAAAAAGAGAAGCTTGTCCTAATTGAGGAAAACAAAGTATTGAAGGTACGAATTTCTACTCTTGAACAAAATGTTATTTCTGCTAGTAGAGAAACAGATAGCTTGAAGGCTAAATTTGCTCAAACCCAAGATGTTATTTCTAAGTTTAATACTGGTAGAGTAACTTTGAATGAAATTTTGAACAAAAATCAGCCGAACTACTGTCGTATAGGTATATGGGGTAACCACCTATCTACTGGTGCATCGAAACAGAAAGAAAATCCTAAAAGAAAAACCAATTTTGTTAAGCAATCCACTGTTTCACAGACTGCTGCGACAGTTGCACCAACACAGCCATTTCAAAGAAAATTTTGTGTTCCTACCTGTCATTTTTGTCATGTTCCTGGTCATATACGACCCAGGTGTTTTAAGTACTTGAAAATGGTTAAAAGAATAATGGCCCGCTCACCACTTTCCGCTAAAATTGATCATACTTTTGTGTCGTCTCAAAAACCCAAGATAAAGGTTGATTTAGTGAATAAAACTCAACAAAAAATCTGGGTAAAGAAGTCTGATCTTAATTGTTTATCTGCCATTACTTCTTTGAACTCTTGTGATGATAGTACTAACTGTTCCAACAGTTCTGGTGACAAAGCTAGTTTGGGGAATAAAAAACTTGGTAATCTGAATTGTGATAATTTGTATGCGAAAAATAAGTTTATGAATCCAATTCAGCATTCGAGAACTAAGCTTACTGATATTTGTCATCTTTTCATAAGGGGCTTGGTCGAAAAGGGGGTTGTCTCAATTGATTATGCTGCAACGGAGAATGAATTAACTGATGCTTTTGCAAAAACCCTTGATGCACAGAGATTTGATTCCTTGCGAAAATCGCTGGGAATTTATGTTGCTTAATCTGATGCAGTTGCATGAACTGTTGCAACAGTCTGTGTGTCCAGACTTGCAACTTTTAGTGGTAGGACACTTCATATGTTTTTGCATCTCATATAGGACCTGCATTAAGCATACTGCATATGATTGAGACAAATGTGAATTTGATACTTCATGTTCTTCTAAACTTTGTGGGGGTAGAACTTCACCAATTCCCGAAATGATTACTTAAAAGGCTCCAACTTATTTATTTCTCTGAATAGTCTTGTCATGGTTGGATGTTTTTATAGGGAAAAGCTGCCTCTTTTAATGAGTGAAAGCTACTCTTGAACTACTGTTACTAATATATATATCTACAACCATTTGGTCAGTGAATAGTTCGAAGCCTTTTTGAGTCGAGTCAGTAAATCATGTGGCCGAAAGCTCGCTACACGGCTCAATTAGAAAGCCCAGGGGACTACACATTGCACGGCCAATATAAATTATACATATGGTTAGTGAATAGTTCGAAGCCTAGTTGAGTCGAGCCAGTAAACCACTTGACCGAACACTCACTACAAGGCTCAATTAGAAAGCCCAGTGGACTACACATTGCACGACCACCATAATCTCATTCCTTTTAATTGCTCTGTTTTTCATGGGAAAAAGCTACCATTAGACGCGTGTGTACGCTACCTAATAAGAGCATCTTTGTGTTTGACTTGGGATTATTAAGTTTATTGGTTGCATTGGCAGTCCGATTTTTGGGGATTGCACTTGTCGTAAATGTGAAGATAAATCCCATATGTTTTGTTTGTACATGCAGTATCCTATTCACATATGTCTCTTCACTCATGTTTATTTCTCATGTTTACTTCTTGTTTTGCATTCGGCATTATTTTAAAAAAAAAAAAAAGAGAGAGAGACGTGATTTTTGTTTATGTGCCGGTTAAATTTGATCTTTTGTTGCAACCGGATCTATTGGGCCTACTACTCACATTTCCACGTTTCGTATGAAGTTTGGCAAAGTCTGTAGTCTTTGTTATTTAATGTTGGATTTGATATCATTATCCTTTGATTTTCGCATTGCAATTATCGTGTGGTATTGAGTTGTGAGTTTGTGACTTTGTGTGCACGTTATGTATGGTGATTCTTCTCACTTACTTTCAAGTTTCTCTCTTCGTTTGATCTTTTTGTTAAGTGTTTGAACAGATTGCTTGACACATCAAGATCATTAGTCCATGTTGTTTTATCTATGCATGGTGATTGCCCAGAAAGGGGGAGAAATGAACAGTAACGATGGCATGAACACAGGGGGAGTTCCGACAACTGTTGCGACAGTGCATCAGACAGTTGATGGAACAGTGCAGGAATGCAGGGGGATTTCAGATAACTGTTGAGACAATGCATCATACAGTTGTTGGAATAGTGCAGAAATACAGGACAAATAAGGAGGAATTCATTGTAAAGGGAAGTTGATTCTGCTACTGCATATTTTTTATTGTTCTTTGCTTAATTGAACAGCTGTACACTATCTGCTGAACTGTTTGATAAACTGTTGCAACAGTTTAAATTTGCAGATGTTATTTTGAATTTGCTGACCCTTGTTCATGCATGTATCATATATTTAGGGGGAGTAAATGTTCTGACCAATCAATGCCAAAGGGGGAGAGTGTTAGAATCTCGGTGGGATTCTTAGTCCACAACACCAAGTGGAATTCTGTGGAGATGTGTATTAATATGAGGAACATATTTTCCTTAGTTATCTCATTAGATAATTTGAGAAGAAATAATTTATCTCTCCACACTAACACCTGAACGTGTGTATTCAAAAGAGAAGGAATTTCACTTTTTCTAATATTGTGTTTATTGTCATTAATTGGTTTAGATCTTCACAAGAATGAAGTCATTTACAAGAGGAGCTGCCTAAGGATCATTTACAGGGGCAGAAACACATGCAGGGGGAGCTGAATTCATTGTGAACCACCTGCCGAAGCCACTACTGTGGGAACAGTTGCTGAAACTGTGGCACTCACTATTGCAGCAGTTCATGGCACTCTTGTTGCTGAAAGAGATGGAGATGATGAGCTGTTCCTTTAATGCTGAGGATGATCTTTAGTTTTATTGTTTCCGTCTATCCTCTGATTGTTTTATTTTCAGGTTTTTACTCAACGGGAGAAAATGATTATAATCAATAAACGACAAAGGGGGAGATTGTTAGAATCCCTTGGATTCTAATTATACGAGAATTAGATGAAACTTGTGCCACAAGTTTACATATACCATGAGCTAAAGAAGGGAAGAGTCCTCGAAACTTTTAATTCTTTTAATTTGTCATTAATTGATTTATAATAGGAATTATTCTTCTAAAGAGTTTCTTTGTATTGAAAATATTGTTTCCTACGTGATTAAGAGTTTCCTAACCCTAATGGACTCTGGTTTTCCTTGTTGTACAGTGAATCAAAAAATGTAGGCGAGCATATATACGAGAGCAGCACGGGATCGTGATTAGTAGAATCCGTTGGATTCTGACTTCGCAAGGAAACGTGTAAAAGACTTGTTCCATAAGTCTAGATATGTCGTAATATAAGAAGGGAAGTTTCCTTGTGTTTTAATTCTTTATTTTATCATTAATTAATTAATAATGGGAATTATCTTTATACAAGCATAATTATCTTTTTTTTTTTATATATTTTATTGTTAGTAATTGGAATTAGATTAGGAAGGAATATCTTGGAGATTTACAATTCTATATTTAATATATCTCTTGTACGTAACTCCTACCTAATAGGTCTCTTTTCTTGTACATGGAATTTTCAATCTGACAACTATATAAAGGAAAGCTTTAGACGTCTGTTCGTGTGTCTGCTGGAGAGAAAAATATTGCTTTTTCTTTGCTGCTCTTCTAGCGTCTTGTTTATCGAGAGAAGTTCAAGAGAAAATATTTTTTTCCTCTCGTTTTTATTGCTCCATCGTGATACGTGATTTTCATAGAAAATATATCGGCTTCAAGGCTTTGTGGTGAAGACACCAAGATTCAAGGAGTATCACAAGTTTGCTTCTTCTATATAAAAAGAAGATCGGTTCTTCGGGAGAGGGGCTTAAACAGATCTCGGGAGGAGATCGATCCGCCGACTGAGGGATTCAGCGTTGAAGGGAGTTCAACCGTGCGGAGCAAGGGACGTGCTGCAAATTGAAGATTTATAATTCAGCGTAATATACAAGAACGGCGTCAACAAAGAGGGAGTCTTTGTATTTTGATTAAGTCCTATTATTGTATTCATAAAACTAAAAATTAGTAAATTTTATTTGCAGGTCCCCGTGGATGTAGGGTACAATTGTATCCGAACCACATTAAAATTTGTGTCTCGTTTATTTATGTTTTTACGAACTGCTTCACGAACTGTTACAACACTTCACGCAACAGTAACGAAAAACTGAATCTGACACAAATAATTTGTATCTGCACGAAATAAATTCTAACAATTACTGTACTGAAAGTCTACTAAACATGATTGTATTCATGTACTGTTTTTTTATCCCAAAATTCATCTACACCAACAATAAAAATCACAATTTAGACCTTGATATTGTAAATTAACTAACAAACAAAGATGAGAAAATACTATTACATGTATATATTCTTCAAACATGAACAAGCATTAGTGTACATTAAAAAAGGGGTTTACTATTCATAGTGCGGTTTTTTCCAGCTACAGTGCGAAATAATTCATTTGTCAAAAAACACTTTAACCTTTTACAAAATCCTCTCAACCTCCAAATATTTTGAGGTTGTAGATTGTGATTTGTTTTCGTAAAAATCAGTTAAAAGCCAACGATTATCAAGATGGCCAACATCGATCCCGTAAATGAGTAAAAAATTACGTTTTAGTGTGATTTTTTTCGATTTTCAGTCGTTTCGTGTAGAATATCACGAAATTATTCAAGTCGTTTCGTGGTGTTTTGCACGAAATTAACACCTTATTCATGTTTTCCAGTCATTTCGTGTACAATACTACGAAATTATACGTCTTATTTCGTGTAAAGTCACACGAAACAGCAGTAAACAGTTTTGTTACTCATTTCGTGCAGTACTACACGAAATGTATGCATGCATTTCGTGTACTTTTACACGAAATACCTAGTAATTTTTTTTTTGTGTGTGCAAATATCTAACATTTTTTTTGTATTTACGCAGCCATATGACGACAATTTGTATTTTGATCCCTCGGTTTTGGATCAAAATGAATATGAAGATTTCTCTCACTTCTTCCAAGTTGATATTGTGTTCGGTAGTAGGGAAGAATTAATCAACTGGGCCAAAGCAACTGCAGTTAGTCATTGTCACCGTTTGATTTGTCAGTCTAGAAGGGAGAATGCACAGTACTTGACGTGTGACAAATACGGACATGGCCGACAAACGAATATCGATGTGGAAGATCCTAGAAACACAGGAACAAAAAAATGTGGTTGTCCGTTCAAATTGATTAGCAAAAAGTCAAGGTTTGATGAATTATGGCGGTTGACTGTCAGCGATGGCAGGCATAGTCATCGTCCGGCTTTGTTTCCTCACAGACAAGGTACGACTAGTCGTATAACTCCACAACAGAAAGCAAGAATTAAAGAATTGCGAAATTCTCACGTGAAGCCAATGCTAATCATGGATAGATTGAGGAAAGATGATCCGACGATACAAACCTCTATGAAGCATGTTTACAATGAGTTGGCCAAGATTAAATCTAAGGAAATGGAGGGCATGACTGTTATTCAGTTTATGATGCATAACTTTCAACAAGGCGAGTACTGCATCGCGTCGATAGTGAAACGAGCAACACGAATGTTTGCATGTCTCGAATCTATTAAGTTACTACGGCTATTCCCGTATGTTATATTGATGGACTGCAGATACAAAACCAATAAGTAAGTAAAATTACGATTGTTTAAATTATGATTATTGTGTTTTAATGTCTTGTATTGTTTAAATATGTAAAAACAACATTGTTGTAGGTATGCTATGCCTCTTTTGGAAATAATTGGGATAACTCCAGTTGAGATGAATTTTACAACTGCTGTTGCATTTATGTCGCATGAAGATGCAGACACCTACAATGGACTTTGAATTGTTTAAAAGAGTTGCTAGATGGTGTCGAACCTGATGCGATCTTGACAGACAGGGAGTTGGGTCTTTTGAAAGCACTGTCAAATGTCTTCCCATTTTCGTATCATATGTTGTGTATATTACATATAAACATAAATGTTGAGGCAAATGCGAAGAAATTTATGGGAGGCAACAAAGACCAAGGTCTAATATTCCGACGTGTGCTGTGGGCTAAGCTGGTGAAATCAGAAACCGAAGAAGAGTATCATTACAATTACAATGAAATTGTTGGACGGTATGCAGGGTATCCTAGGCTGATACAATATTTGAATGATACGTGGTTGATATACAAGGAGAAGTTTGTTCGAGCCTATAGCCGCAATGTGTATCATTTTGGCAACACGAGCACCAACAGGTATTACATGTTTTAGTTATTTAAATGATAAAATATTATATAAAAATAATATTTATTTTGTAATTTGATAGTCGTTGTATGATTTGATTGTTGTTGTAATTGGATAGGGTGGAGAGTGCTCATTCTTCAGCGAAGGGTTGGTTAAATGCTTCGACCGGAGGTCTGGATAACGTGCAAGGCAAACTTCGGGACCAAGTTTATAGCCAAATTAGTCAGCTGAAGTGCGATTTTTCATTATCATCCAAGATAAGGAAGAATACTGCAGCATGACCGTGTTTTCAGGGTTTGGTTTGTTATGTTACACATCTGGCATTAGAGAAATTGGATCAAGAGATGGAGTCCCCGGCGATGCAAGATCCGAGTATTTGCACACACTATCTTTGGAATACTCATGGGCTCCCATGCGCGTGCAAAATTGTGCAGAAAATGGAAGATAATGACACGTTCGTCATTTCAGACTT
The DNA here is from genome assembly GCF_000504015.1 of Erythranthe guttata. The sequence goes on from NW_012194586.1 coordinate 293,721, forward strand.
GCATCCATTCTGGAGTACCATGGCAGTTGAGCCTTCGGAGCTACCTGAGTATCAAGTAAACCGCGGGGAGATTGTGGATAGACAGATTGATGACCTGAATTGCAATTTGAAGAAGATGAATTACACGAGTAAAATAAATGACGTGGCCTCATTGCGTGGCATCGTTTATCCGTCTACGTCGCATCTGTCCGAGCCATCATTTGTTAAGACCAAAGGACGACCAAAGAATAACTCGACAAAGAGAGACCCTTCCGGAAGGCAGTATCATATTGATGAGGAGACAATTAAGTCGTCTTGTGGTTCCATGTGTCGCCAAACCTCATCTGGTGCAAAGATTCCTAAAGCAAAGGTTGAGAGAAGCACTGATGGAACGCCTCAATCGAAGATGAAAGGTCGTGGTTCTCGTATTCCCACACAAGAATCTGTTGCCCCTACAATACATGCACATGAAAGAATTGACTTTTATTCTTTCGTGCCCAGATTTATGGTCTGTCTTATTCAATATTATGTTAACGTGATGGCGTATGACAACTGTGGGTACCGGTGCGTTGCTCAAGCCGTGTACGGGGATCAAGAAAGATGGCCGCAAGTGAGAGGGGAGTTGCTTATTGAGTTATACGAGCATGCTAATGTCTACAATTATCTATAGTTATATATAGTGACATAAAGTCTAGATTACTGCAGCATGAATCCGACTTCACAAGGGACTTCACCACATCTTATTCTATGCATATCATAAAAATATATAAAATGCAAAACATGTGACAAAGAAATACGGGTTAACATGCAAGTTAGATTACATGAAAAATACAAAAACAAAACATGATTTTTTTAATTAATTTACTATACTGAAATCGACTACAAATGACTATATATTGTATACTACAAGTTCTATAGCCATGTAAAGTTATATGTATCCATGACTATACATGACAACATATGACTGTATAAGACTACATATAAACTGTATATTCACCTGATCCAAATCACCCATCTAAGTAACCACTACTTAAATTTCTAATACATACAAAAAAAGCTCTCTCACTTTAGGCATTTCGGATCATCTTCAAATAAATGCAAAAAATAAATTACATATCATTTATAACAAAAATGAACAAGATAAGAATAAAAAAAATCAAATAATCTAAAGAAAAAGATTTTAATATTAATTGTTCATTGATCTTTAAAAACATAGTAGATATGGGTTCTTTTTTTTATTTTATAAGAAATAGTAGATCTGGTTTGAGTCATCCCTACAAGATAAGAATCAAACAAAATCAAAAATCAAATTAATCAAAGAAAAAAGATTTTAATATTAATTGTTCACTAGATCTTCAAAAACATAGTAGATCTAAGTTTTTTTTATAAGAAATAGTAAATCCGATTTGAGCCCTCCTTCAACCAAAAAAAAACAAGAAATAAAACAATAACTTAGAAACTATTGCATCAAACAGAAGTAGAAGAGATATAAAATAATTTTAAAACAAACAAACCCTCATCTATAATGTTTTTGGCATCATCGAGTCTACTCGATTTGGACGGGTGATTCAAGGTGGCGATTTGAGGAGCAACAACGGCGGCGCAAGACGGTTGGGGAGCAGTGGCGGCGGGCGGCACAAGACCGTGGGGGAGCAGAGTCGGCGCTCGGATGGTTGTGGAAAGCGAGAGATATAGAGAAAAAGACGAAGAGTGATAGCGAGAGGGAGTATGTTACGTGTTATGGGTCATGTGAGAGGAAGAGAGAGAATGTTAGGAGGATTAAGGTATTCATTGAATTGAAATTAAAAGGGAAAAACAGGTACTTTAAGTTGCCCATGGGGTCTCACAAATTAAGTCAGAATTTGAGTTTTTGACTAGGGCGGAAAAAACCATTGGACCTATCCCTATATATTTTCAAAACTAGGGGTTCACTCATTTATCCTTATTTCAATTATATTTGTAAGCGGTGTATTACACTATTTGAGAATTAGAGTTTTGCCGAGCTGGAGTTTTGGCTGAGGATTTTGGTTGGGTCTAAACCCGCGAATTGAGAATTGGGATTGGGTGTGGAAAGTTTTGATAAGTGGAATTGAGAATTTAAAGTTTTGATTAAATCATTCATCAATATTATATTTTTATTGGTTGATCTATAAAATTCTTATCAATATTATCGGGACATGATTACAAATTCACTATAACTTACTAAAAACGTAATGCAGCATAGACTCAAAATTAATAAAACTCAAAAACATAAACATTCGAATTTTATTCTACAAACCGAGACCTCATATTAGCGAATATCGGTATTTTTATTGATATGAATAAGAATTCGAGTACTACTCGAGGATGAAATACGGGAATTGTTTAAAGGATTCGAGCTTTATTGGTTGTTTTTTCACCCATGGTTGGTCTATAACCACTATTTCATACCTTTGTGGACCTACAATGGTGTTGTCTTTAACTGAAATTATTAGATGGTATAAATCGCTTCGGTATCCAGAGCGTGAAACTGTATGTTGTTTTCCCTTGATAATAGTTATAAACTTCAATGGTGCATCTTCATTCTTATTATACTCTGTCACTGCAAATTTTGCGATAGACACAACTGCCGGATCTTTAAGGTTATGCATCGCCATTAGACCAGTTGGGAGAAATCCTATTTTATTAGAAAGGAGAATACTAAAAGTCAACAAGTATACAAATAAAAATAATTATGATAAGAGTTTCATCTATTGGTATATACTTTTTTTTATTATAATTATCTCAAAATCCAACTTCTAATTATTTAATGCAAACATTATAAAAAAATAAAGAGAAATTAATTGGTAATCATCACTTAGCCTAAGTATATCAGCCAGATGGGCCAGGTGTACAAGTTGTCATGGACATGCGTGAGTTTTTACATGATGCAATTACTCCAATTTCATTTTGACAAATTATCAAATCATTTATTTTTTTAAATGTTGAAAGACTGATTTTTTTTTTCTAATAGAGAGAGAGAGAGAGAGAGAGAGAGAGAGAGAGAGAGAGAGAGAGAGAGAGAGAGAGAGAGAGAGAGAGAGAGAGAGAGAGAGAGTGATAGACGCACATAAACATAATATAGTTAGTTTAGACATCTCTTGAGTCTTGCATATTCTAAATAATATAATAAAATATGATTTATTTTATAAATAGTAATGAATTTGAATATAAAAGCACAAACTTTACTTTTATATATTTCGAAGAGCTTGACTTCCATGGGGTGCTCCTTTCTTTGTGGTCTGTACAATATAGATGCTCTAAATTTTTTGGATCGAACGGTCATTTCAAGTTTAGCTAAGATTATTAGTTTGACTTCATAGCCGGTTTCAACTTCGGCTTTAATCACCGAATACGTTGCATCGAGTACATTCACCAAGTAAAAGCTTTTACCGAACTTCGCATTGCGATATGCCAATGCAAAATTTGCGAGAGCTACCACCTTCGGGAGTTTTAGGTCCCATATCGGCCATTCTCGCACACCACCACCACCACTTGAAGGCGTTGTTGCTTCATTGGTAATAGAAACAACTAATATTAAGAAGAATATCAGTAAGATTGAGCAAGAGATACGCGGCATATTTAATTTGATAGGTAAATTGTGGTGTAATCATTCCATTTTATAGGGGTGCCAAAATTTGAAACTAATGTATTTTGTGCTTTAGATAACATACAGATTAAAGAAAACTTGAATTGATGCTTATCTTGGATTCTCGATGCATAAGTGACAAATATCTTTTTAATTAAAAAATGGCAAATAGCATTTTTGTAACACTTATCTTCTTCTTTATCAAATATTTTATAATTTAATGAATACTAGCCCATATAAGAATCTTCTGTATTCAATGGCCTAATTGTACTGTTAATATGCTGATATTTCTTTTGTTTTTTAGAAACAAATTACTAGAAAATATGCCCGAGGATTGGACCCGGGGCCTGGATATTAGGGGCTATATACAATCAGTACTAGCCCATATTTTTATAACACTTATCTTCTTATTTATGTCACTAGATATTTTATAATTTAATCAGTACTAGCCCTAATAAGAATCTTCTATAATATGTCCGAGGACCCGACTCGGGACTGGATATTAGGGGCTATATGACAAACACCCTTCATTGAACTTTTACTTAATGAGAAATTCATTTTTATTAATTGATATTTGTTATAAATTCCTCTGACTCGAATTATCCAAAATACCCTCATTTTATATTACTGAAAGTTACCATATTATATTATTATGAAAAATCAATTAATTTCTTTTAAATATGCAAATCCCCTCAATATCCTCCATATCACGTCATTTCAGTTTCTATTTGTTTTAATGGGTTTCTTCATTTCAATTCAAAACAAAAATTGGTTATTTTTGTTATTTTTTAATTTTATTTTTTTTTTTCGGTTTTTTATTTTAAATTATTTTGTTCTTATTTATATCATGTTTTTCATTTTGATTTTTTAAGAAATAGTTTTATTTTTATTTTCATTTTTTAATGGTTTTTTTTCTTAATTCTGATTTTTTTAAATGATTTTTTTTTATTTTTTTTTCCATTTTTTTGGAATAAAAAATGTTTTGTTTAATTATTTTTTTATTTCAATTAATTCTTTTTAATATTTAAAAAAAAATCCAGCAGGTTTATCAAAGTGGAATCCACTATAAACTTATCGAAATTCGCTATAAATTTGTTGAAACCCACTATAAATTTGTTGAAACCCACTATAAATTTATCGAAGACAAAGCCTAACATTATGAAAACCACTCTTTATAAACAGCTATATAAATATGAAAATCACTTTGCATATAACAGCTATATAGACATGAAAACCACTTTGTATACACAACTATATAAACATGGAAACCACTATGTATAAACAACTATATAAACATGAAAATCATTTTGTATACACAACTATATAATGTAAACCACTACCGAATTAACCTAATCCACTATGCAGAATTATTAAAAAACACTAGAAAATTAATGTAAACCACTACGGAATTAACCTAATCCACTTTTGCAGACATGACTCCCCTGCTCGTGAAATAAAAGAAAACAAATCAAACAAGTTCATTCGAAATTTTCTTCTTTTAAAGGCAATAACTTAAAATCCACTATAATTTATTAAAAACCACTATAACTTATCGAAATCCACTAGAAAAACAAATGTAATTTACAAGTGCACAAGATCAACAAAAATTAAATCCACTATAACTTATCGAAATCCAATAGAAAAATAAATCAATTCCACTCACTCAATTAATGGATTAAATTATCCATTGCACATCGCAAGAAAATAGAAATGGGACAGAAACTCCATTTAGCTAATACAAATGTACAAAAAAAATTATGAAAAAAAAAACAAAGAAAGAATTCAAACTTAAACGAGCATCTTCTACAAAAGAGATGCAAAGGCTGTGCGGAGAAAAAAAGAGAGGAGATGAAATAGACGATCGAATTGGAGAAAAATGGAGCTAGACAAACAACTGCTTTACATAATTCTAGTTTTGAATTTACATATATTCCCTCTCCCCATTATGTTTTTTGGATTCAACAATCCCAAATAATAAATAAAACCTAATTTGCATATGTCATTACATAGTTGTACGATTCACAAAGCTAGCCAGCACAAAAGTTGGCACATGGATTAGAACAATTTCTTACCTCATAATTAACAGGACAAAATCATATATTTAGAGAATATGCAGTGAACCGATCTTCGTTCTCCCGCTGGTTTGGGCTCATCAATGCAGCCACCACAGGCTGCTGTTATATCCACCTCATGGGTCCTCCACGGGCCTGGCCAGAAGAACTTTGCACCGCAATAGGGGCACCCGAGTATTTTTGGCGGGGAGAAAAGAAAGGCTCGTCGGCGGTGATGAAGAAGATAGAGAGTAGGGCAGCAATATTAAGGAAAAAGCAAGATAAGAAAGAGCTTGTTCAACCGAAAACCCCTAAGATTTGAGCGGCGGCGGCGGAGAATAGAAAAGGGGAAGAATTAGAGAATATATATTTGCCGCTTGGGTTTTTGACAACCGCGTAGAGATCCCGCTGTGAGCGGTGGAGAGAGAGAGAGAGAGAGAGAGAGAGAGAGAGAGGGGAGGCTACCATGGATGGTGAAGAAAGAGGGGCGGAGAGGTTTGGGAGAAATCGAAATGAGAAAAAAAGGAATAGAATGAGTTGGTTCGTCGATATAAGGCTTGGGAGTTTAGATGGAATTATAATTCAATTATTATAAATTAATATTAAATGAGAGTCAAATAAAAAGAAAGGTATAATTCTGAAACTATAATAATTTTTATTAATTAAAAGTGTTTTGGATTCAACTTCAAAATGAAATTTTTTTTTTGGTCTCATTGTAATTGGAGGAGTCTAATGAGGGGGGTTTGTTAAATACTCCCCGAATATTAATTGGAGCATTTTTGCCTGGGATCGGATTCGAGACAATGGAAGGAGTGGACAATACTTACCACTGGGCCAAACAAGATGTTTGGAAATAATACAACAGATTTTAAAAAATACTATGGTGTACTATATACTATGGTATGCTATGCTATGGTATACTACGGTAAACTATGGTGTACTATTCCGAACTCTATCATTCAACAACTCCCAGCCACCGCTAAACCCTAACTTCCAACATCTTCCTGCCACCGTTAAATCTTAATAGCCAACAAATTTGAGCTGCCGCCAAACCCTATCTACAAAAACCTAGTCGTCCACCAGCCCTAGCCGCCGACCAAATTAAACCCTAGCCATCGACCACATTAAACCCTAGCCGCCATAGTCGTTGACCAAATTAAACCCTAGCCGTCGACCAAATTAAACATAGCCGCCATAGCCGCCACCACCCGCCATAGATCTTACCTCCGTCACCATAGTCGTCGTCGCCTCCTGCCTCCATAACTATTCCCTTATTGTCGCCTCCTCCACCGCCATAATTGCGCCATAGTCATCGCCCCCTCAACAATGGAGAGAGAGAGAGAGAGAGAGAGAGAGAGAGAGAGAGAGAGAGAGAGAGAGAGAGAGAGAGAGAGAGAGAGAGAGAGAGAGAGAGAGAGAGAGAGAGAGAGAGAGAGAGAGAGAGAGAGAGCGTGACTGAGAGAGACCGAGAGAGAAGAGGGAAGAAATAAGAAAAATAGATCTGAGAGAAACGTGACTGTAGAATTTATGGATTTAGGTTGAGAGAAAATTTGAGATAAAAAAAAAAGTAAAGGATGTGAGTCATATTTGTTTTGTAAAAAGGATTTAGTTCAGAAAAAATATTAAAGTTGTATCTCACATCTAATTATGTTTCCAACAAGGAACCTCTAGCATATTAATCCTTAGTTTTATTAGCTGAATACATCATTATTAAATTTCATTAACAAGAATATTTCATGAAAAAAAAGTGTAGAGGGTATTGAACATTTCACATATATTATAGGAAATATGGGATCAAAAACCATTTAAGAGAAAAAACCAATTAATAAATTTTTTTTTGGGTAATTTGTGAAATTGATAATTTAGTTATGATGCTTAATTATTTCAAGTTTTCAGGGTTTTTTTGGAGTTTTTTGAAAAAAAAAACCCCTCAAATCTTTAATTAACTAAAAGAGACTCAATTTATATTTCTTTATTTGATATAAATTCATACTCTTTCACCTTTTCTCTAATTCCAAAATAATCATTCCATTATTTCTTTCCAACTACTTTCATCCCCATTTTCGTAAAAGGAGGAATTCTATGGTAGTTTCTTTCAATTTTTTTAAGAGGCAAAAATATCCCTTGGCTAAGTCAAACTTTGAAAGACAATTGTGTAATTTAAACTGATTATTAACTATTATAAATTAATAGTTACTTAAAACATTAAATAATTATATTATTAACTATTAGCAAATATAGCATGGACAAGTTTAAACTAATAACATCAACTTTTGTAACAAAAAATCTAGATGCACGTACAATAGCATTAATGAAAAAGATAATATCAACATATCATTTTAAAATCAATTTTAATTATCTTAACATATTGTTCAGTTGAAGAATTTGGTCCTATCACCAAATTTTGACAATCTATGTTTACTAATATAAAGATAATTTATAAACTTCATGATTTTATTTATGCCAGTCACTAATTACTATGACTATAATATGTAAGATTAGAAGTACATGTAATACAAATAGATAAATAAGCTAAATTTATTTAAAAATTAAATTATAATCTTTCATTGAATAAATTTTGCATAATTTAGGAATACTCAATTATTGTTATAGAAAATATAAATATCATTAATTACTAATTAATTTAAAAAGAATTCCAATTTGAAATGATTGTTCAACCAATTCCTAATGTATTTATTAATATTTAATTAATGGCAACTTTATTTAGTCGGGAATTTGTGTAGTTTCCAAGTCTTTAATGTACGTTCATAATAACCCAAGCAATTTTTGTTTAAGAGGGTATTTGGCTAAGCTTATTTTAAACAGTTGATAAGTTCCTACGTCTGATAAAATGTTTTAAGAGCTGATAAGCTGTTACATCTTATTTTTATGATTAATTTTTAGAGCATTTGGATACTTATTTTATTTCGTATTTTTACTTATTATAATATCTTAAATAAAAATATGAAGTAGAGGTAGTTTTTTAAAAGGGGCTGTTGGCGCCAGATTTCCACGAAGGAAGAAATCCGCCTCACTTGGGAAGTAAAGATTGGCTAAAGATTTGTTCCCATGTTTATTTTGGAAATTTAGAGTCCTACCTTTGTAATACTTTAGGACTTAGATTTATTTCCTAGTACTTCATTCTTGTTAGGAATCTTTTATGGTTATCTAGATTAGAACTAGATATTGACTAGGATTCTGTTTCCTAGTTATTCGATTCCTTTGGAAGACAGGTCTTTGGAGGCCCATCTCACGCCTATATAAGGCTCCTCACCTCACAAAGACCGGGACACTATTTTTTGGGAGAAAAATCACTCCGTTGCTTTGAAGAATCGCTGAAACGTTCTGCTGAACAGAACTGTGCCATCGTTGGATGTGTCAACATATACAGATTGGCTGTATAGATCTCTTGGGAGATCAACCGCGTCACTGAAGGGAGTTCAGGCCACAAAGGAGTTCTAGGCACGCGGTGTGGAGCTGCTGTTGGAAGAAACACGAAGTTCGAGTTGTGTACAAGAACGGCATATTACATAAAGAGGGAGTCTTTAGTGTTTTTAATAAGTCCTATTAATGTACACTGTAAATCTGAACTAGTGAAATCGTGTTTGCAGGCCCACGTGGATGTAGGGCACAATTGTGTCTGAACCACATTAATTCTTGTGTTCTGTTTATTTACTTTAAGTAGAATATAACTGTGACAACACAAGATTTACAGTTGTAACTGAATACTGTTTCCACAACTTAACTGTTACAACTTAGATCATCTGATTTCTATAGGCATATAAATCAACAATTGGCATCAAGAGCCTCTCACTAGATATACATAGTGTGTGATTTTGGGAATTTGATTTATTTGCCATTTACTATTCGTAGGTACTATGAGTTCTCATATGGAAGGAGGTTCCACTACTCGCCCACCACTGCTCACAGGAACCAACTACTCCTATTGGAAGACTAAAATGAAGATGTTCATAAAGTCAATGGATGAAGATGCATGGCGAACAGTGTTAACTGGATGGAAGAGACCAGTTGCCACAGATGAGAAAGGGATTGAAACTGAGAAGCATGAGAAAGACTGGAGCAAAGCCGAACAAATTGCAGCAAATATGAATTCCAAGGCCTTGAATGCTATATTCAATGGAATTGATATCAATCAATTCAAGATTGTCTCGGCGTGTGAATGTGCTAAAGAAGCATGGGAGAAACTCCAAACAGCCTACGAGGGAACTGCCTCAGTCAGATTATCCAAACTTCAAATGCTTGCCACCCAGTTCGAAGATCTTCGTATGGAAGAAAATGAGACCGTGAGTGAATTTAATTCCAAATTATGTGACATATCAAACGAAGCTCACGGCCTCGGTGAAACTTATCCTGAAGTTAAACTTGTACGAAAAGTACTCAGATCCATGCCAGACCGATTCGCGTACAAGATCACTGCCATAGAGGAAGCAAGTGATGTGGACTCATTGCGACTTGAGGATCTGATTGGGAATCTACAAACTTTTGAAAACAAGTTAAACATCAGCAGAATGGACAAGGAAAGGAAAATTGCTCTGCAAACTGTATCGGACACCACAACATCTGTGTCTACTGGTCCTATGTCAGCTCTTGAAGTCAAGCTCACAAAATCCATGTCCTTAATAGCAAAAAATTTCGGGAAATTCATCAAGAGAAATGGACATCCTACAAACTCTGAGAGAAAACCTAGGACCTCTACAGACAAGCCAGAAGTCAAAAAGAGAATTCGATGTAGAGAGTGTCATGGTTATGGTCATATCCAAGCAGAATGTGCTAACACTCTGAAAAAACAAGGAAAATCACTTGCCACAACTTGGAGTGATGACACCTCAGAGTCTGATGATGAAAGTGAAGCTAGTGACGATGATACAAACAATGATTTCTGTGGAACTTGCAGAATCACAGAAGCCACACTCGAGGACATCACATGCACAGAACCGCCACATCTCAGGTATGTCACACAGGAAAACGAAAATTACGAAAATCTAAATATGCCTTTTCTGTCCACAGGGAGTGACGAATCAGAAGATGAAGGTGAAGAGTCCATCCAACAATTTCAAACACAATTGGATGATCTCCTGAAGCAATGTCATGAAGTTAGTAATGAAAATAAACTCCTGAAAGAAAGAATCAAAGAACAAGAGGAAGAAAACAAAGGAGTTATCACAAAACTGAATGACAGGATTGATGAACTTGAGATGGAGATTGAAGTCTTTGAAGTGGAACAGGACTTCGCACAAAGAGACATCGACAATCTCAAAGATTTGTTGAAATATTGGCAGGACTATGATGGTGAAAGAGCAAAAAGGGTGAGGAAAAATCTTTTTCCAAACGTACATGCAAATGATCACCAAGATGCTTCACCGCCTGTTAGCACAGTGTTTGATGCCTCTGTCAGTAAGTTAAATCGCAGTGCATTTCTTCCCTCAAATAGATTAGATGAAATCATAAATGCTCATCCTTCCAATTCCAAAAGAATTGGGTTAGGGTATACTGATGGACAATCTAATGCTAACACTGGGTCAAACCAAAAGATCAGATTTGTCAATTCCACATCTTCTTGTGTGAACAACCAAACCTATCCTACTAAGTTTATTCCTATCTGTCACTTCTGTCACAAAATAGGGCATGTCAGGCCTAAATGCTTTAAAAGATGGAAATTGATAAATAAACAGTTAGCATATCAGACATCCAAATCCGCTGCGTGGGTTACTTACTCTCAAAGTAACAACTCTCATAAACAAAGGATGACAAATGATAGTACTAACTGCTGGTCAGCTATTTTATCTTTAAATGCATGTGCTACTAACTCTTGGTATTTTGACAGTGGATGCTCCAAACACATGACAGGTGAAAGGAATTTCTTATCAAATCTGCATAACATGTCTAGTGGACAGGTTACTTTTGGAGATGGAAATAAGGCTTATGTAAAGGGAAAAGGAGACTTAAATGTTGGAGGGTTGCCAAACTTGAACAATGTTCTGTATGTGGAAGGTTTGAAATCAAATCTTCTGAGTGTAAGTCAGTTGTGTGATCTATACGACTCTGTATTGTTCACAAAGCGTAAGTGTGAAGTATTTGATGAAAACAAAAATTGTGTTCTAACTGGATACAGGTCATCAGACAATTGCTACAAAATTGATCAGATTGACAAATCGGATCAATGTCATCACACTTCTTCTGATCTCACTGATCTCTGGCATCGGAAACTAGGTCATTTAAATTTTCATGATCTAATCCGTCTTGTTAATACAGGTTGCGTGAAAGGGATACCCCAACTGAAGACTGACACACCTGAGTCATGTGGTGACTGTCCTCTGGGAAAACAAGTACGGACATCTCACAAGAACACAGATCATGCAGGGACTAGCAGGACCTTGGAACTCATTCACATGGATCTAATGGGACCAATGCAAACCGAGAGCATTGGTGGAAAAAGGTATGTTCTAGTTTGTGTTGATGATTTCTCAAGGTTTACTTGGGTACGCTTCATTAGGGAAAAGTCAGATACCTTTTATGAGTTCAAAACTCTGTGCAAGAAATTGCGAATTGAAAAATTCAGCAATATTGGAAGAATTCGAAGCGATCATGGGAGAGAGTTTGAAAATTCTTCATTCACAAAATTTTGTGATAAACACGGTATCTCCCACGAATTCTCAGCACCAAAGACACCACATCAGAATGGTGTGGTAGAAAGAAAGAACAGAACTCTCCAAGAAATGACTCGCGTAATGCTCATCTCAGCAAGAGTGGCCACAAAGTTCTGGGCTGAAGCTATGAGCACTGCCTGCTACACCATAAACCGTGTACACCTCAGACCAGGTACCAAGAAAACTCCATATGAAGTATGGAAAGGTAAGAAGCCTAACTTAAGTTACTTTCATGTCTTTGGGTGTGAATGTTACATCCTGAACGATAGAGAACAACTCGGTAAGTTCTCTGCAAGAGGAGACAAAGGTACCTTTCTTGGTTACTCTTTAAACAGCAGGGCATATCGCGTTTATAATGAACGTACAATGACTGTTATGGAATCCATTAATGTAACATTTAACGAAGTTTTATCTGCAGAAATGGATGAGGAAGATGTTAATCTTGGAAAAACCATTGTACCAGTACAAACGCCAGGCGTCAGCACAGAGGAAGTGACGGCAGTGAAGGAAAGCACAGAAGGAGTGCCAGCAGCGAAGGAAAGCACAGAAGAAAGAAAAAGACCATCAAAACGAGTTGTAAAAAATCATCCTTCTGAACAGGTGATAGGAGAATTTGATGAAGGTATGAAAACTCGAAATAAGCCCAAAGTTGATTACCAAGAAATGGTCAGGTATGTTTGCTATACTTCTACTATAGAACCAAAAAACATCAAAGAAGCAATTCTTGATGAGTATTGGGTACAAGCTATGCAAGAGGAACTTGAGCAGTTCACTCGACATGAGGTGTGGGAACTTGTTCCACGACCCGACCAGGTAAATGTTATAGGTACAAAATGGGTGTTCAAAAACAAAACGGACGAACTCGGTAATATAACTCGCAACAAAGCCCGTCTTGTTGCTCAAGGATACACCCAAATTGAAGGAGTAGATTTCGATGAAACATTCGCTCCGGTAGCACGTCTTGAGTCAATACGTCTTTTACTCTCAGTTGCTTGTGCTTTAAAGTTTAAACTCTTTCAAATGGATGTAAAAAGTGCGTTTTTAAATGGTCTCTTAAATGAAGAAGTATATGTCGAACAACCAAAAGGTTTCGAAGATCCACTCAAACCTCAACATGTCTATAAACTTAAAAAGGCCTTATACGGTCTCAAACAAGCCCCTCGGGCTTGGTATGAGCGACTTACGACCTTTCTAGTCGAAAAAGGATATAGAAGAGGTGGGGTAGATAAAACACTATTTGTCAAAAATTTTAAAAACGAAATCCTTTTGGCTCAAATCTATGTGGACGATATTGTTTTTGGGTCTACTTCTGACCACAAGAAAGATGAGTTTATCTCTCAAATGTCAAACGAATTTGAAATGAGTATGGTTGGAGAGCTAACTTACTTTCTTGGCTTGCAGGTAAAGCAGATGAAGGATGGAATTTTCATCACACAAAGCAAGTATGCCAAGAATCTGGTAAGTAAATTTGGGTTAGATAATGCAAAACCTCTAAAAACTCCGATGAGTCCTACTGAAAAGTTGGGACGCGACTGTGAGGGCACAGACGTGGATCCCACATTATACAGGAGTATGATTGGAAGTTTACTTTATCTTACTGCCAGTAGACCTGACATTTGTTTCAGTGTAGGAGTATGTGCTAGGTACCAATCAAATCCTAAAGAAAGTCACTTAAGTGCAGTCAAACGCATCATACGATACGTGAGTGGAACTCTTGAACTAGGGATATGGTACTCCAAAGATACTAATACATGTCTTGCAGGATACAGTGATGCTGACTGGGCAGGAGATGTGGATGACATAAAAAGTACTACTGGAGGCTGTTTCTACATGGGAAACAACCTAGTATCTTGGTACAGTAAGAAACAAAACTGCATCTCTTTATCAACAGCTGAATCTGAGTACATAGCTGCAGGTAGTTGTTGCACTCAACTTCTTTGGATGCAACATATGTTGAATGACTATGGCTTTCATGAAAAACTCCTTCATATATTCTGCGATAATGAAAGTGCCATAAATATCTCAAAAAACCCTGTCCAGCATTCTAGAACCAAACACATAGATCTTCGACACCATTTCATCAGGCAATTAGTTGAGCAGAAACGTGTGACTATAGATTATGTGTCCACAGACAATCAATTAGCTGATATTTTTACAAAGCCCCTCGATTTCCTAAGGTTTGATTCCTTGCGTAAAGCGCTTGGGATTTGCCATGTGCACAACTGAATTTTCTATAATAAGTGCAATTAAAGTTTGTGTCCGGATTGCACTTGAATTCTTTAATCGGACATTATATGTGTCACCTACAAATGTGACATCTCTGTTTTTGGACTAGGAATGATTGGAGGTTCATTTTGACTAATTGTTTGTGTGTTAGTTTTTGTGAATTAATTTTTGTTTCCACAGATAACCATGATAGAAGTGTGCTGCCCCCTCTATCGGGAGTGATCAATGACTATGACCTCATTCATCTCAAAGATCATACCTCTATTGGGAGAATTATGCTACCGCATATGCATCTCTGACTTCTATTTAAAAGCTATGTGGATTCTTAAGGAAGTTGCCCTCCTAATGTTTGCTTGAACATCATATCAACAAAAAAAGGGAGGAGAAGAAAAATTAGTTCGAATTCAAAAAAAAAAAAAAAAAAAAAAAAAAAAAAGGGGGTTGGGATGATATTCAAGCATATATTAGGAAATTCTCCTTGAAGTCCACGATCGAATTGCTGTGCTAATCGCATACGCATTCATAACCCTTAAAAATTACCTAAATTATGATTTCTTGAGTATGGTTATGGGGTTATAGTTATATCGTGCATCCAAGAGCTTGCTTGGTGGCCTTCTATTGTGATTCTCTTTACGATTATCTAATTAATTCATGAAAACCAAGCCCTCAACTCTGAATCTTGTGATCTTCTTGATTTTCTTTTCCTTAAAAGTTTTTTTTTTCTTTTAAAATTATAAAAAAAAAAAAAAAAAAAAAAAAAAAATCCTTTTTTTGGGCTTTGTGAATTTTTGGCTCTAGTTGTCTCTGGCCACGTGGCTATAACCATGTCATCTGCCTTCTTTATTTTTTTGATGTTTCGTGTGGAGAATATCTTGCTTGATATTGGTGGCGGATTTTGTGGGATCTTATTCTGATTTGAAAATATCCAGTATCCGAAGAGTCCTCTCTTTTCCTGCCTATTTTCTCGGTCCCTATGCTTTAAATATCCGCCTCTTTTAGGGTTTGCTTCTCACACTTTATTCTTTCTCTTCTTTTCTTCCGCCGTTCCTTTCTTTTTTGTTTTTCTCTGTGTTCTCTATTCACAATGGGCAAGAATCGATCTGCTGAGGGCTCCAAGAAACGACGCCACACTCCATCTGCCTCGCCTGCTGAGAAGAAGTCCAGAAAATCCTCAAAGAAAGTCCGCCCTACTGTTGTGGATGTCTCTCCTGCTCCTGTCACCACAGATCTGGATCCCGTTTCTACTCCAGTGGCTTCACCTTCACCAAGTCTCAAGACTAGTGATGTGCCTGACCCTGTCGACACCGGCGTGACTGCTCTTGACGGCGATAGCCTCTCTGCAACCCCACAAGAAGATCTGCCCTCAGATCCAGAGGTTACCCCCCGCAATGTTGAGTTTCCTGTTCAACTCCGCCGCTCTAATCGAAAACACGAAGGCCCATCTGCCTCCTCTCCTGCCTCCGTGTCTGAAGGTCAACAATCCTCTTCTTCTGAGCCTATTCCTGAGGATGACCCTTTGCGTTCTGAATCCTCTGATTCATCTGTGGGCTCTCAACTCTCTGCTGGTAACTGTTTCTCTCCTCTCTTCTACTCCGTTCTTGCTAAAGAAAATTGGGATAGCATGAGTAAGCGTGCCTGCTCTCCTGAGCGTGTTTTGTCTAGGTCTGTCTTACCTTTGTCTGGGATTTTCCGTCTTCTAAAAACTCAAGGGTTGCTTGGCACTATTGTGAGTGCACAACCTTTTGAACGATCTGTTATTGTTGAGTTTTATGCCAATCTTTCTGATCGCTTTTCTGTTGTGGGGTCTCGTGGGTATGGGAAAGTGTATGTGAGGGGGTCTTTCTATTCTGTGACACCTGCCTTGATTAATGAGTTTTATAAATGTCCAAACGAGGTTTCTTCCAAACCCTCTGTTTCCAAAGACACTCTGGCCTCTGTCCTCACTGCCAAAGTTCTGAAAAAATGGCCTGGTCCAAAGTCGGCTTTTCATGTGTCTAAGCAGACTCAGCTGTACTCAGTCCTCTTTAAAATAGGCATTTCCAACTGGTTTCCCACTACTCACAATGCTACTCTCAATCCCACCCAAGCTGAGTTTTTATGGTGCATCACTCACGACCTCAAGATCAATATTGGTGAATTAATTTTCACTCAGATTGGTGCCTTAGCCAATTCCCGCACCGAGCGTGAGCATCTGCCGTTTCCTTCTCTGATCTACCAGCTTCTGATCAAACAAGGCCTGCCCAGTCGTGATGCCACTTTACTGGACCCTCCTGGCCGTCCAATCACTATCCACGGTAAGGTCCTTTCTGAACATTTTGCTGATCTGCCTCCTGTCGATCCTACTGTTGTTCAGACGGTCCCACGTGTGAAGAAGGCTCCTATAGTGGCTGCCTCTGTTCCCATTGTAGCTGCCTCTATTTCGCCGCCAGTTGATGTGGTCACCAAGGATGAGCTCACTCGTTTTCAGGAGTCTATCCAGGCTCAGCTAGCTCAAGGGTTTGCCTCTATTCAAGATCAGCTGCTTAGGACTTTGGCACATTCTGGTCAGAAAGGGGGAGTAGCAACAACTCCAACTCCTGCGGCTTCCACCAAGACCAAAGATAAAGGCAAAAAACAGGCATCCCTCCTCACTCCTCCACAGCCCAGCTCTCGTGATGAAGATGATTTGTTCTCTGGCTTTAGTTACTAAAGCAGAGATTTATGTTTTTCGTTTTCATGTTTTTTTTTTTCTTAAAAAACTATCTGCTATTACTTCTGGTCTGTAATAGCTAGTATTATTTTCTTTTTGCATCTTTGACTCTATATGTTATCTCTTTATCTGCATTGATAACTATTTTTGAGTTAATTTTGGAGTGATTCTATATCTCTCTTATTTGTCTCACTGCAGGAAATACTTAAGTAGCACTGCTACTGTGCTAACAGTATGTGATATTATGTGCTAACAGTCTGTGATGCAGGGGGAGTGCTAACAGTCTGTGATGCAGGGGGAGTCTTTTCTCTTTCCGTCTTATCTGCAGGAGGAGTTCTTGTTAAACATGGGTTCTGACCAAATCTATGCCAAAGGGGGAGGAGATTGTTGGCGCCAGATTTCCACGAAGGAAGAAATCCGCCTCACTTGGGAAGTAAAGATTGGCTAAAGATTTGTTCCCATGTTTATTTTGGAAATTTAGAGTCCTACCTTTGTAATACTTTAGGACTTAGATTTATTTCCTAGTACTTCATTCTTGTTAGGAATCTTTTATGGTTATCTAGATTAGAACTAGATATTGACTAGGATTATGTTTCCTAGTTATTCGATTCCTTTGGAAGACAGGTCTTTGGAGGCCCATCTCACGCCTATATAAGGCTCCTCACCTCACAAAGACCGGGACACTATTTTTTGGGAGAAAAATCACTCCGTTGCTTTGAAGAATCGCTGAAACGTTCTGCTGAACAGAACTGTGCCATCGTTGGATGTGTCAACATATACAGATTGGCTGTATAGATCTCTTGGGAGATCAACCGCGTCACTGAAGGGAGTTCAGGCCAGAAAGGAGTTCTAGGCACGCGGTGTGGAGCTGCTGTTGGACGAAACACGAAGTTCGAGTTGTGTACAAGAACGGCATATTACATAAAGAGGGAGTCTTTAGTGTTTTTAATAAGTCCTATTAATGTACACTGTAAATCTGAACTAGTGAAATCGTGTTTGCAGGTCCACGTGGATGTAGGGCACAATTGTGTCTGAACCACATTAATTCTTGTGTTCTGTTTATTTACTTTAAGTAGAATATAACTGTGACAACACAAGATTTACAGTTGTAACTGAATACTGTTTCCACAACTTAACTGTTACAACTTAGATCATCTGATTTCTATAGGCATATAAATCAACAGGGGCTATTAGTGAAACCCCCCTCCAACATTTTTTGTACTAAGGATAGGTCCTATCACTTTTCCTTTATTAGAGATAGATCCAGTTGTTCTCTTATTCCAAATACAAATATACCCTCGCTACTTCACTACTCACTACTTTAGCCTTCTTAATTTCTTTTAATTATAATTTTCATTTATGTTATTTATTTTTAAAAAATAATTTTTTAAATATTATTTTTTGAAACAATTATTTAAAAAAAAATATATTTAAATCATTTTTTTTTTAATTTTCTATTTTTGGGTTTTTAAATCAACTATAAATTTTTTGAAAGCAACTATAATTTATCGAAATCAACTACAAATTTATTGAAATCAACTATAATTTTTCAAAATCAACTACAATATTATAGAAATCACCTGTAATTTATCAAAACTAACTACAATATTATCGAAATCAACTACAAAAATATAGCAAAACCAACTACAAAATCAACAAAGATAACTATAATTTATCAAAATAAACTACAAAAAGAATTGCATAAGACTATTTTGTTACTAGAGGTATACGAAGAAAGAACAAAAATTCGCAGATAGGTTGCAAGGGATCCTTACCATGGCCATGTATGCAATTTCTATCCAAAAGAAAGTAAAGGAAACACACACACACACACACACACAAAGACAGAACACGGTAGGGGTGAGCAAGTCGGATCCATCAACAAGTTGAACCCGTCAAACTCGGTAAAAACCGCCCGCTAGGACCTGATGGATAGATCCATCTATAGGATTGGATCCTGAAATGGACAAGATCCGCGGGTTTGGGTCTAAGACGGGTTCAAAAAGAATTAATACCCTTGAATCCCGTCCCGCCCCACTATACAAAACGACATCGTTTTGTATATATTATGTAGTATAATAAATTAATATAATACATGAATAAAATCTCTTACATGTCAAAACTTATATCTATAACGACGACATCGTCTTGTTTTATCTATGATTAGCTATTTTATTTTAGACCTTGTCTTATAACGGTTTGAATTTAGTTCCTCTTTTTTGGATTTATGGTTAAAACGTATTAATTTTGATTTACTCGTGATATTCATCATTGATGTATTTCAGATTGTTTCAATTTAAATTTTTACGCTTGGTCCTTCATTTTAATTTCTAAATAATTTTTCGTAAAACTTATAAATTATTAAAGAAAATAGCTTTTTTAAATTACGACGGGTTTCAACTCGTGAAAGTTGGGTTCTACTTTAAACCCGCAATAGACCCGTCGAAAACCCATACGCTTGGTTCTTTAAATTCAAGAACCGTTGGTTGACTGGACGATCGCGGGTTTTGCTAGACCCCTAGAACACGGGGACTTGAACAACAGGAATGAACATTCTACAAACTAGGTGGAAACAGTTTGTAAACTCGTTCTCAGAATCACCAATCCAAGTCAAATTCCGCACAATTTTGCCCTAACCGTTCCCAAATCGTGCTCATTTTTTTTGGCTAGGGTTCGGCGGCTTGAGCGGTGGCTAGAAGAGCGATAAGTGGGAGGGGTTTGAAGTTTCTCCTCCCAGTTGGCCTCGCCCGAGTAAACAGCGCCGCCGCGTTCCACCTTGATGCCTGCATATCTCTCCTCGGCCCGCAATTGTTTGTATGTGGAGATGGTTAGCAATTTATTCGCGTCAGATTTAATTTCTTTTACCGTCGGCTTCCTCGATCTCCTTGGCTGCCGCCCGCTGTCTTTTACTCGGTCGTTGCCTCAGCCGCCATGGAAGAAGAAACGTCGGAAACAGAAGAAGATAGAAGAGTGTGGAATGAGAAATACACGTTTGCTATAAAATGGGCGTTGATAGGGTTGACCAGGAATAATTTACGTATAACGAATAATAATTGGTTTAATGTCTGCTTAAATTGTCAACTTAATACTTAAATTGTCAAAGTTAGTGGGGTTTCACTAAAAATGAAAAAAAAGGCTGGATTCATCATGATTTAACCCTATGAATGGGGTGCTGTTAAGTATATATTTTTACACTTTATCGTACCTTTTTATTTGAGCTTTTGGTGTGATTTAACGATAATTGGTGCTTAAAAAGTTGATTTATTGTATTTATACCTAAAATACAATAAATCAACTTTTTAAGCACCAATTGTCGTTGTAGTATAGTGGTAAGTATTCCCGCCTGTCACGCGGGTGACCCGGGTTCGATCCCCGGCAACGGCGCCAAAAACTTGTTGACAAGTAGTAAAAGTGGACTCGTGAGAGTCGGATGTCGATCCCACAGGGAATACTCCTAACAACTATGATTTTTATCCAGCCTACGCAAGTTTGTCAAATTAAATCAATTAAACAATTAAACTTCAAACAAATTATGAATAAAACATTAACTAACAAGTCTTGTAAATGGCTACCTAAGGTAATATTTGTATGTCTACGACACCACAAGCAATTGACACGCTCATCCGGTGAAAACTACTCGAAGGTTGTTTGTCAAATTAAATCAATTAAACAATTAAACTTCAAACAAATTATGAATAAAACGTTAACTAACAAGTCTCGTAAATGGCTACCTAAGGTAATATCTGTATGTCTACGACACCACAAGCAATTGACACGCTCATCCGGTGAAAACTACTCGAAGGTTCTTATACTTACCGTCTAATTATCAAAATAGCTCTGTCGAGTCAATCCCAATAATCACAGATAAAGCACATAAATTGATCAAGTTCATGCACTAACAATCATAACAAGTATAAGAAATAATCATAAAATCATAATTGCATAATCTCAAGAAAACGGGTTCAGAATCCCCACATAGGGTTCCAATAAAATCCTAGATTAAAAACTTAGCTACTCATAACGAAAAACATAATAAAAGTAATAAAAATCATAGATTCAAGAAAAGATAGGTGAAAGAAGAATTTTGATGAAGATTCGTCAGGTCTTCGTCTTCGTTCTTCCGTTCTCTTGCTCCTCTCGCTCCAAGGTTGTGTCCAAAGTCTTCTAATTCGTGCTTGGTTTGTGCTTAAATAGATGTCCCAACTTGGTAGATGATTTTAGGTTTCCTTGTGTGATTAAAAGTCCAAAATTGTCTCCAGCGTGTGTTGGCACGGCCGCGCGAAAATCAGTGCAATTCTCACACGGCCGCGCGAGAATCGCCGAAACCTTCTGTCCAATTTCTGCATTTGGCACGGCCGTCCCATTTTTAGGTGTAAATTTGGGACGACCGTCCCGTGCCAATTTCTTCATATTTTTTATTATTTCACTTTTGGCCCATATTTTCTCCAAAATTGCAGTTTTGACCCCAAACTTTTCCAATTCTTCAATTTATACCTAAAATACAATAAATCAACTTTTTAAGCACCAATTATCGTTAAATCACACCAAAAGCTCAAATAAAAAGGTACGATAAAGTGTAAAAATATATACTTAACAGGTGCCTAAAACAACCATTAAACCCCACATCGGCGGAGGCAAAAGCAGCTCTTTTGGCCATGGAAATGGCATGTGAAAATAATTGGCAGCGAGTTATCCTTGAAGGCGATTCATTGGTGGTCATTACAGCTATTCAGTGCAACTCGGGGTCACGAGCAGATTATGGTCATATTATTGATGATATTCAGCAATTGGGAAAGACTTGTGTCGAGTTTAAAGCTCAACATATTTGTAGGGAAGGGAATCGAGTGGCACATGAAATAGCAACGTTGTCAAAATATGAATCGTATAGTTGGGCTGAGTTACCTACTAAGATCCAGTCATATGTATCTTCTGAGATGTTTTAATGAAATCTAATGCGTTTTTTTGGTCTCAAAAAAAAAAAAACCCCATGAATGGGGGTTTCGCTATTAATCCATTTTTAAATAATCTTATTTGCTCTCCAGAAGTTTATTTTAAAAAAAAAATAAGATTTTTTTTTGAAATTTAACAAAAACATTGGAAGACTCTAAAACATCTTATAAACTCTAAAACATCTTATAAGATTCTAACATCTTATAGGCTTAGTCAAACACCCTCTAAATCTTCCGGCATAAAAGACAAAATAACATATGTTTTTCTAATCTATTTTATTGGAAAATTCTAGAAATAACAAAAAATAAGGTTACGCCATAATCCACCACGGCACCACTGATACGCGTAAAACCTACGTATGAATAACCGCAAGTGTACAGTAACGCGTTTTGTAGAATAGTGAATTCCAGATATCGATCCACATGGAATTAAGTTCCTAAATTTACCAAGCACCTTAATTATAGTATCCTAAACTTTATCTAGACGAACGAAATAATGGGAGATGAAATGAAGCCAAAAGGAAACAAAAATAAAAACAACGGTCCGCTAGGACAAACGAGGAATTCCGACGTGTGATGGCTTCTAGGGTAAAATCCACCAGTGTACTATCGATAAAGATCTACAAATCCGAATCTAAATGTCAATTCTATATTCGCTAACCCAGACACTAAAATAGCCTAACCCCCGTCTCCAGTGTAGTTAGAGTCTACCCACAGGTCCGACGTCTCCGTTCAGAACCTGATATTAAGAGAGCATTTAAGTCAAGTCCTTAAGGGCTACCCGAGGAGCATCACGTCTTCATTTCCACAACACGAGCTATGTTTTCCTAAAATCAAACGAGAAATCCTCTCTCGAGTTCATCCCCATTTAGAATCAATTCAACTGTTGGCCAAATAATCGAAAGCATTTAATACAGAAAAACATAAACAGAATCAACGAACAACAAATAGATCACAGATCTAGAAATCAAAATCAATATATACAAGGTTTCATTTACCTAAAAGAAAATGCTTAGTTCATTACAAACATAGCATCAAAATGAAGAACACGATAAATCATAAACTAAACGTAAAGAAAAGCTTATGAAAAACCCGAGTCGAAACCCTCGTCGAAGCTTCCCACGAAGAAATGGCGAGAACCGAAGAGAAAACCGAAGAAAAGGGTCGAGATATCGTCGAGAGGTTGAAAAATGAAAGGAGACCTTCTATTTATAGTGAGGAATCAAAGAAAAATATCTAGTCTCGATTTCTGTTCCCAGATCGCGATCTGGGCTTCTTGGATCGCGATCTGGAAGCCTCGAAAACTGCGCGCCGCCATCCCTGATCGCGATCCAAGAATTGCGGATCGCGATCTGCCCCAATTATTCGCTGCTACTGGAATTTGCCACCAGATCGCGATCCGGTGGTTCTGGATCGCGATCTGGCCTCTACATCAACTTCAAAAACCGTTTTCACCCTATTTAGCCCGAATTTGACAATTGTGCATTCATGAAAGTTGTAGATCATGCAGTTAGCTTTCGAAGGCCACTTGAATCAGCTCAATCGGAGGTTGCATGAGAAAGTTATGCATGAAATACCAAACACTGATGCAATCCGCGAGAATGCACTTTTGCACGTGTTTGGTTTGGTTCTCGGCTTCGCTTCCAAAATCGTCTCGAATCGGCAAAAATAGCTTATCTTTACCTAAAATATAAATAAAACAAAAACAACATAATATATACAAATAAAGCCGAAAACTCGGACGAACGAAGACCAAAACTCGAAGAATTGATAAGTGAAAATCATGCAAAATGAACACCTATCACACCCTCAAACTTAGATCTTTACTCGTCCCGAGTAAATCAAAACAAGACAACAACATAAAAGAAAAAAAAAAACAAACTAAATCTAGGCCACTAACGTAGGGAATCACGATTGCATTTAGCATATGCAACAAGCCTTTGAACCCCTGGGTACCCCCAAAGGACGAGTTGTGTCTCGTGAGGGTTTTCCGACATCACACCCACAAAGTTGCCGGATTAGTCAAAGCATTGCAATTAATTTCAAAGATAAAACGAGCTAGATAACCTAAAATCTCAGAATGGCATACGTCTTCATATATTCGACTTTCCCACCGACGCAATTAGTTGTTTCTACACCAAAATGAAATAAAGACTCAAGAATCCGTAATTAAACAATAAACACAATCATCGAGGGTTTTGAGTAGAAACGTGGACGAAAAGTAAGTTTTGATTCTGAAATTCAAAAATTTCAATTGGCCATAAGTAGGTCAATTTATTCAATAGAAAAATGACGACAACAACAACTTTTTTGGTGATTTTCATCACAACTTTTACTTTTTCCATTTTTTTGAAACGGGAATAATCGTGACTCGTGCAAGGCTCAATACCACTGTGTTATCTCTCTGACCCATGTATCGAACTTAAGTCCAAGAAACCCCCAAGCTTGACAACTCGAGAGACTAGGCGACGAGGTGCACCCAACGAGTTAAGCTCGAGTCAGAAAGGCTGGAAATCAGAGCGTGAATCACAACAATACCATATATTTTTTGTTTTTCTCTTTTTTTTTTTAAACATAATAACATAAAATAAAAACGTAAAGACCATTGATAGAACTTTTAGCCAACTACTCGAACTGTGAACACATAATTCAATTCTAACTCGCCCCCCAAACCTCAGACTATTATACCCCTCAGAGAAGTGCGCTCAAGCATAATTAGAAAGGATTCGAAAGGTTATCCACAAAAGTTGCAAAAACGCAGTCGGAAGGTTCATCTATTATTAGCCGGTTATGCACAATTTTAATTTTAAAATCAACTAGCCAGTCCACTAATTCATCAATTGCTTTGCTTCAATAGAATCCGGAAATGCAACTTACACTCGATCTTAAATGAGATGCATGTGAAAAACATAACACAATTACGGAAATCGAAATACATAAACGAAACTAAATTATATGATACGCATGCAAAAGACCAAATCAAAATAAGCTAAACTCACCCCCAAACTTAAATCGTGCATTGCCCTCAATGCGAAAAATAAAAGATATGAGAAAGAAATACGTTCTGAACAGTCGTGCCGCAGATTGATCAGTGTTCTACGGTTGCGAAAGTGTTCTTTGGTTGCACGGGGTGCCGTGAATTTTGGCACCGAGGGCGAATTGCCGGAGTTGTCTAAACTTCCCGACTTCTTACTCTTGTTTCCTTGGGGACGAGATACCGGCAAAAATCAAGAAAAAATGGGTGAAATTAAACTTTAAACCAAAAAAATGCAAAAAGGACTAAAACAAAGAAAATAAATGACGATAAATAAATAATGGGTTGCCTCCCATTCAGCGCCTGTTTTACTGTCGACGGCTCGACACAGTTTGGACGGATTATGTCCAATCCAAAGCCTTGTAGATTGCGCATCCATCCGTCAGTATTGATACATACTTTGCAATCATATCATGGATTAGATTGCAATCTTGTACTGACCATCCCAACCCATGGTACTTTTCATTTTCTTGGGAAATCAGTCGGTAGGAAACTTGGATCGCGATCTGGCAGTCTCGAAAACTGCGCACCGCCTTCCCAGATCGCGATCCAAGAAGTGCGGATCGCGTTCTGCCCCAATTCTTCGCTGCTACTGGAATTTGCCACCTGATCGCGATCCGGTGTTTCTGGATCGCGATCTGGCCTCTGCATCAACTTCAAACACTGTTTTCACCCTTGTTTAGCCCGAATTGGACAATTGTGCATTTCACAAAAGTTGTAGATCTTGCAGTCAGCTTTCTAAGGTCACTTGAATCAGATCAATCGGAGGTCTGAGAAAGTTATGCTTGAAATACCAAACACTGTCGCAATCCGGGAGAATGCACTTATTCACGTGTTTGGTTTGGTTCTCGGCTTCTCTTCCAAAATCGTCTCGAATTGGCAAAAATAGCTTATCTTTACCTAAAATATAAATAAAACAAAAATAACATAATATATACAAATAAAGTCGAAAACTCGAACGAACGAAGACCTAAACTCGAAGAATTGATAAGTGAAAATCATGCAAAATGAACACTTATCAACTACCACCTAGCTACGATCATAAAATGTCGAGAATTGGACAAGAACCTCCGGTGGCCACATAGCATCTTACGTCAATTTGTTAAGAGATAGCTCTTTGCATTTCGGGCTTCAATAATGTCCAGCAATGTCGATATGCACGGTGACCGGAAGAAATTTGATAATTATTATAAATAACTCAAGTAACACTTATTTAGTAGTTATTCATTATTTTACCTTTTTATGTTGGCTTCTATTTGTTATATCTTCTTTTCTTGGGTGACTGATTTTGGCTTCAAATTTTCTAGATCACATGAGTATTTGTTAACAACAACAAATACAATACACATGAGGGTGGACTCAAATTGCAAATTTGGATGCAAGTTCTCGAAATTTCAGTACTTACAATTTTAATCGATAAATTTGACGAGTTTCCGTTATATTGATTCTTCAATTATTGAGGATTTTTTATATTAATTTCGGAAGGTTTAATTCCTGTTTCTCCCTCGAGATGTAGCATTTTGGCACTTTGCATTGGCAAAAAATAATTTAATATCACTTCACCCCAACATAAGTTTTAAGGTTAATGAAGATATTTTCATCTTTTAGTAGCATTTATAAATGAAAATTTTCTTTTATGTGATAAATATAATTAAAATAATGGAATTCCGATAAATAAATTACAAATTTATTGGACATGTACCTCGTTTATTGGAATTCGTAAATAAAATGATGATTTTTTTTGTATGAAACGGATTTTTTTATGTAATTTGGTGAAACAAATAGTTGAAGGGTGGAAAAAATAAAAAATTAATATTTTGCACCAAGAAAATAAATATTTTTGTATGGGTGTATTCACGGATGCCATTTTCATCTTTAGTGTCAAGTTAAATTGTAGTTCTTCCCAACATTCAACCATTTTCTCCTTATTTTACTTGAAAATTTCCGCAAATATCTTTATTTGCCAAAGATCTTCCAAACAAATAATTTACTTCGAGAATTTTGCTAAAATATCAATTGGAGTGCAATGTGAATGATTAGTTATCTTTTGAAAGTGTAGAGGGCTATTATTTTTTTATGGGGGTGCAAAGTGACAAATGCTATATTTTGAGAGAGCAGAGTTGTAAAATTTTCTTAAAATTTCAATAAATTTGGCTGACATTTTAGAATTTAGAGTTAACATTTACCTCTCTGCAAATATTGTGAATTTACTCATTTCTTGATTTATAATTTCATTCTTTCTTTTTGGGTTATGAATATGATCACAAGTGGGTGGTATTATATCACAAAAAAATGAAGAAATTTTGTATAAAAAATAATCATGCATGCCAGTGAAAGCATTACTACAATCATATTTACCAAAAAAAAAAAAGTTATTTCACTCACTTAAATTTAGTTGACCGAAATTTAGCAAGAAAAAAGAATGAAAAAGAAAAGAAGTGTAAGGGCAATGGATCAATGAAATCCCTGTTCTTGCATATTTTTGAAAAGTTTTCTTGCTTACTATGAAAATGAGAAGTCTTATTTACTTATAAATTAGAAAAATCAGTGTATTGACTCTGCTTCTATTCCAAGTCCACATTGTTTCAGTGGAGCAATTGAACAACCAAAATTGTTTCATACATTTTAAAAAATTTAAACTTAGTCCCCAAATTGTAAGATTATTATTAAAATAAGGAGATATATTAATAACTTACACTTTCACCCCTCAATTGGGATTTTCTTCATTGTTTCACCATTTCACAATTTGAAAGGTTTTTTTAGGTGTTGTTGCAATATTAATATTGTGATATAATTTTTGGAGTTCACTTCAAGGTTTGAAAACAAAAATCAAGATAATGAAAATTAAAGATGGTAAATGGAATCATGAATGCAAATACAAGGCAGAAGCTGATGCTTTCGGTTCGACGAGGGCGTCAAACACCGTTGGTGGGGGAGGTCTGTTACCCCTCAGTCGGTGCCATCGGCTATAACTCAAGTGTCGCCAAGTCATGGCCGAGAAACGATGTCAAGCGAGGGTTGGCACAAGATAGCCACTCAATCGGGCAATGAGTGGTCGAGTGTTGGGCAAGCACATGGGGTGTTTGTCCGAGAAAAAAATGGAACAGACTGATTTAAGTGGGAACAGTGATCGAAAGTACTTGGCTGATAGCACAAGTGAGTACCGGTAATACTCGGCGTTCGGCACGGGCGTGTCTCGGCAAATGGCATGAGTAATTCTCGATAAGACTTGTGACTGGTACGAGCGTTGCTCGGTAGCCAATGCGAACAAGTGTGGGCAATAATCGGCATGTGGCCAAGAACTTGGGAAAGCGAGCGTTCGGAGGAAATTGACATCAACTTCACAAGTGTGGGTAAGTTAGCACGACCGGTTGGCAAGTCAAGGAAGGCAACCCAATGAGCGGGTGTGCTGATGACTGTGTAGGGAAAGAACTCGCAAGTGATTGACAACGCAAGCAAAGTGTGCGGGCAAGGCAATGCAGGGTGCTGCCTAGCAACCGACCGGGTTGTTTGGTGCCCGCGCCCAAGCAAGGTAGGCGTCCGACAATTCACTAGCTGGGTGGTTTTTGAGGGAAGTTGATGATCGGTTGAGGCTTGGAAAGCATGCGGAACTACCCCTTATTACTTGTAATAGTTAGCCAAGTGTCAGGCATGTGTGCCGCCAAGTATCCCTAGGTAGTTTAATTTGTAAGCTACCTTTTTCCTTATACTTATAGGGAGATGAGTGCACAAATCCGACCCATCTAGTATTCGAGAGTTCTGATTGGAATTGTGGGTATTCTGACTGAGGATTTTCTGTATGCACCTTCGTCTCCTCTGTATTCGTTGTTAGGAAATAAATATTAAGGTTGGAAGATCGTATTTGTGTGTTGTTTTCTGCTGCATACTCTTGTTTATGTTTACGTTGGCTTAAAAGACTTTGTATGTGTGCGTTTGTGTGAACAGAATCGAGAGCAAGGCTAACTCATCTTGCGAGGAGATCAGGCCGCACGGGTGAAAATTTCTTGAGTAAAGAAACCCTGTGACAATTACCATGATGGGGGTTCCGGTGAAGATGCTGATTTTTTTTTTCATAGAATACACGAGCAGATGGAGAAGAATTAGAAGAAAAACAAGAGCTAGTTGATCAATTTGATCCCAAATCTGATACAAAATACCAAAGACGTGAATCCAAGAAGAAAAAGCCGCATTCAAAACGCTATCAAATTCCAACAACCCATCGTCAAACTCGTTTTTGTGCTAATATCTTGGGTTATTCTCAAGATATTTGGAAAATTTTGAGCAAAGCATGTAAATTTCTTTGAGTTTTCATTTTGAAACGATGAAGAAAAGAAGAACCAAAATCTCGTCTAGAAGACTGGGGATTTCAGCGTGAGTTTTTCTATAATTCCACTAGCAGCCTTTGGATGTGGGCATTTTGCTAATTGAGGAACTACCGATCAGTTGTAACTGGGGCCTATTTCCTATTTCTGCATTTTTTTTTTCCTAGGCTTAGTTTTTTTATTTTTTCGCCTTTTCACCTGTTGAGTGTAGATTTTACACTCAATACGTTTACTTTACGTGGATCTTTTGTTTAGATTTAATTATATTTGTGCTTTAATTGATTGATTTTGTGTTTTATAGGTGAAAAACCAGAATTAGGTTTCCATGAAGGAAAAAATATCAAAAAGAAAGGAAAAAGTTGCAAATAAGGAAACAAATCAAATTGGAAGAAGGAATCTCGCCACAGCTTTGACAGTGTCCACGATTTCGAGCATATCTCTCTCATACAAACTCCGAATTAGGTGATTTTGGTGGCATTGGAAAGCTAATTTCAAGGGCTACAATTCTTATTTACACAATATTCCAAAATTCGGACTCCAACATGGCGAAAATCGAAGAACAAGTCCTAATGGGGGAAAGTGGCGGAAATTGATTCCTATTAGGTTTCTACTACTTCCTTATCAAGAAAAGCCTATAAAAGCAACATGTCTCTACACCATAAGCACGAAATTTGACACCACAAAACACGAAGAACGAAGATCAACGAAGACTCAAGCATAGTTTTTCTTATTTCTTTTATTTTTATTTTGTTTATCATAAGAATTACGAGTAGCTAAGTTTTTATTCTAGGATTTTATTGGAACCCTATGTGGTAATTCGAACCTATTTTTCTACTTTTATGCAAGTTTAATTCTTCGATTATTTCTTCTATCTTGATCTTATTTAGCGCATGAACGTAGCTAATTTATGTTGCTATTTGTTATTGTTAGAATTGATTGACAGATCGTTTTAATAATTAGAACAGGGATAGAAGAGCCTTCGAGTAGTTTTCACCGGATGAGTGTGTTAATTGCATGTATTATCATAGACATATAGATAATACCTTAGGTAGCCGTTTACGAGACTTGTTATTTAATGCTTTATTTATACTAGGTTTGCATAGACATATAGTGAATCTTTTATGAATAATAGACTTATAATACAGCGACAGCTGGTTATGAGTAATTTCGTGTCTTGGGTTAATAATCGAGAATCGTAACTTGCATGATAGGAGGTTAATTGGGTGAAGAATTATCGCATAGGGGGAAGATAAAATCCTAGATCCGTTTTATATTGATATTTTATCTTGTTTAATTGCTTTCTTAATTAGTTTAATTTATTTAGTTAATTAATTTGAGAAACCTGCGTAGGCTGGATAAAAATCGTAATTGTTAAAATTTGGTACTTAGGATTAAATAATTTGCGTATTCCCTGTGGGATCGACATCCGACTCTCACGAGTCTACTTTACTACTTGTTTGCGATACGTGCACTTGCGTGTGGGTATTTAGCACCCAACATCACCCTATAGGTGTTTTTTAGTTATTTTGCTTTCACCCCATTAGGGAGTTTTTTTGTAATAGGCTTCTTAGGTTTCTTTTTGCATTTTTAATAAAATACTATTACTAGAGGAAAAAAATATTGTTAATCATCAAGCCGACTTGTTGGTCGAAAACTCACACGCAAGTTTACGTATCGTAACAAGTAGTAAAGTGGACTCATGATAGTCGGGTGTCGAATCCACATGAAATTCAACTATGTAATTCCAAGTACTAAATTCTCACAATTTACTATCATATTGTTCCATTCTCCTTATGTTGATGTCTCATATTCTTGTTTTGCTGAAGTTATTTAGTATATTTATAACACGTTATCAACACGAGCTTTCTCCCATTTTTCATTGAAGTTGGTAAGGAATTTTATGATTATTTTAATATCCTGGAAAAATAAAATTATTCATGTTTTCAATCAGTGGCTTGTAAAACATGTTTTAAATATTTTGATATACATATATGATTTAAGAATTAGATTAAGATTATAGATAAAAACCATTAGTACAAATAAAATTCTAGAATTTTATTTTGACTATGTGATGCTTTAAAATTTATTAATCTATGTATGATATTTGTTTAATTAAGAGCTTATATAATTATTATCTCTTTTATGGATTAACAAAGATATCAAATGTTTTGATATATAATAAGACATGTTAATTTAATTACTTTATAATCATTATTGTTAATTAAAATGCTATATTTTAAATTATTATTTATTTGCTTTATTGCTATGCAAATTATCATAAGAACTTGAAGTTCTTTAAAGAAACTATAGGCCTGAAGTCCATATCGAATATCAAATCCTGAAGCTTGGATATATTGAACAAGTTAGACTCAAACCTGAAGTTTTAAGTATACATATAATCTAAAGCACTATTAATTTTATGATTCAGTGCTATGGAAAACATCATCAAGCTTGAGTTCGCTGCTCTAGATATTTTCAGAAGAAATTATCTAACTTGGATCCTTGATGCTGAGATCCATTTGAATGCCATGAACGTTAGAAATACCATTAAGGATGGTAATGAGTAAAGTGAAAAAGATAAGGCGAAATCAATGGTTTTTATTCGCCATCATCTCCATGAGGGCTTAAAATCCGAGTATCTTGGGGTAAAGGACCCTGCTACTCTAAGGAACAATTTAAAGGAGAGATACGATCACCAGAAGAGTGTGATACTCGCTAAAGCTCGATATGAATGGATGAACTTGTGTTTGCAAGATTTTAAATCGGTAAATGAGTATAATTCCACCATATTTAAAATTGTTTCTCGATTGAGATTATGCGAAGACGATGTCACAGAACAGGACATGTTAGAAAAGACATTTACCACTTTTCATTCCTCTATTATGCTCCTGCAACAACAATATCGTGAAAGAGGTTTTACAAAATACACTGAATTGATTTCTTGCCTCCTCGTTGCTGAATATAACAACGAGCTCTTAATGAAAAATTATAACTCCCATCCAACAGGATCACAAGAATTTCCAGAAGTAAATGCAAATGTTTCATTCCCAGAAGTGAATGCGAACAACTATAATCATGGTCGAGGTCATGGCCGCGGGCGTGGGTATCGCCGTGGTCATGGTTGACGTCAAGATGGTCCTAGAGTTGCACCATACCACCCGAAGTGGAATAAAATTGGTACAAACAAGACAAGGGCAAGACTGTAAAATTTGGCCCTCATAATAATCAAAATGAGAGTTGCCACAGGTGTGGGGTGAAAGAGCACTGGTCACGTGCCTGTCGTACTCCAAGGCATCTTGTTGATTTATATCAAGCATCCATCAAGGAAAAAGAAAAAGGGAAAGAAATCAATTTTACTGATTTTAGCAATACCGAGAATGAACATATTGATCCAATGGACCTTACCCATTTGGATGTTGTTGATTTCTTTCCCGGGCCAAGTGGAGAAATTGATGGGATCAAATTTTATGGTGATGATAATAATGATGGCAACAAATAAATCAATCAGGATTGATCAAGTATTACATTTATGTTGCATTTGAATCAAATAATGTTTATCTTTCCATTTCCTAAATAAGTTCGAAATAATTTTATGTGTGGTTGATATCATGATTGATATAAGAAAATAAAATTATTATATCTTCTTATATTACCTACTTGGAATCTTATGAGTCCGTGAGAAACTTGAACGATGGAGACATTTGTTTGGTTGATAGTGGAACAATACACACAATTCTTCGAGAACAAAAATATTTCTCGAGTTTGAAATTGGCAAAGGTAATTTTTAGTACAATTTCTGGTACTACAAAAGTAATTGATGTCTCCAGAAGAGCTAATATTTTTTTGCCTGGTGGAACGAATGTTTTGGTCAAAGAGGCTTTGTACCCTAATAAATCCAAAAGAAACTTATTGAGTTTCAATGACATACGTCTCAATGAATTTCATATCGAGACTATGAATAAGGGGAATGTGGAATTTCTTTGTATTACAACCAATATTTCATGCCAGAAGCATGTTAAAGAGAAACTCCCAGTTTCTTCTCATCATGGTTGTATTATGCGACTATAAGCGTAATAGAAACAAATATTGTGATGGACCAGAAGTCCAATGATCTGAAACTTTTCTTTCTTTGGCACGAGCGACATGGTCACCCGGGATCGACCATGATGCGTCGAATAATAAATAATTCATATGAGCATACTTTAAAGAACCAGAAGATTCATTTGCCCCCTGAATGTGTGTGCATTGCATGCGCACAAGGAAAATTGATTATAAGACCATCTCCAATGAAAATTAGTAGCGAGGCACCCAACATTTTTACAAAGAATTCAAAGGAATATTTGTGGACCTATAGATCCACCGTGTGGACCAGTTCGCTATTTTATGGTTCTATTGGATGCTCATCTAAATGGTCACATGTAAGTCTATTTTCAACACGTACTGTTGCTTTTTCTAGACTTATTGCTCAAATTATAATATTAAGAGCTCAATTTCCTGATCATCCTATCAAGACTATTCGTCTTGATAATGCCGGTGAATTTTCATCTCAAGCATTTAATGATTGTTGTATGTCAATTTGTATTGATATTGAACAGTCAGTTGTCCATGTACATACACAAAATGGACTTGCAAAGTCCTTTGTTAAGAGATTGTAACTGATTTCTAGACCCTTGCGTTTACGGTCTAATTTACCCACTTCTATTTGGGGACATGCAATATTACATGCTGCTTCATTGGTCCGGATTAGACCAAGTTCATTTCAGTAGTATTCACCGTTGCAAATTGTTTCTGGCCAGCAGCCAAACATTTCTCACTTAAAAATATTTGGTTGTGCTGTTTATGTTCCAATTTCTCCACCTCAGAGAACAAAAATGGGTCCACAAAGATGACTTGGAATTTATGTTGGTTTTGATTCCCCGTGTATAATTAGATACATTGAACCCCTGACAGGTGATTTGTTTAAGGCAAGATTTGTTGATTGCCATTTTGATGAGACAATTTTCCCGTCGTTAGGGGGAAAAAAATCATCGGTGTGAAATTACATGGAATGTACCGTCTTTGTCTCATCTTGACCCACACACATCAATGTGAGAAATAAGTAAAAAGGATAATCGATTTGCAAAATATTGCAAATCAATTTCCTGATGCTTTTACCGATATGAAAACGATAACAATATCTCATACACCAGCTATAAACACCCCGGCACGGGTTGATGTCCCTGAAGGACAACATGAAGATATAATAAAACCTTGCATGAAGCGTGGGCGCCCTATTGGCGCAAAAGACAAGAACCTTAGAAGAAAAAGGGTAATAGAAGGAAATTCTCCTGAAGAGAATATTATTTGTGAACAAGAAAACGCTATGAAAATGTGACTGAGCATTCTAAAGTACATGATGCCCCTGGAGATGATCATGAGAAAAAACTTATATGTGAAGAGATATCTTTAAACTATTTGAATACCAAAAAAAACTGGGATAGAAGTAAAGTTGCTATTGATAATATTTTTGTCTATGGGGTTGCGCAAATGAGGACCCCGAACAAAAATCTGTCGAAGAATGTCGGTATAGAAATGATTGGCCAAAATGGAAAAATGCTATTCAAGATGAATTAAATTCCCTTGAAAACTGTAAAGTATTTGGACCAGCAGTCCAAACACCAGATGGTGTAAAAATTGTTGGATAAACATTGGTATTCGTACAAACACGAAATGAGAAAAATGAAATCGTGAGATATAAAGCACGATTAGTTGCACAAGGTTTCTCACAGAGACACGGGATTGGTTATGATGAAACATATTCCCCCGTAATCGATGCAATCACATTGAGATATTTGATCAGTTTAGCAGTCATAGAGAGGCTTGACATGCGCCTTATGGATGTTGTTACTGCATATCTATATGGATCATTAGATAGTGATATTTATATGAAAATTCCTTAAGGATTTAAAATCCCTAAAATATTTAAATGAAGGTCTCGTGAGTTATACCCAATTAAGTTGCAACGATCCTTGTATGGTTTAAAACAATCTAGAAGAATGTGGTATAACCGTATAGTGAATACCTTGTTGAACAAGGGTATATGAATAATCCAGTTTGTCCTTGTGTTTTCATCAAAATATCTAATAGTTGATTCACTATTATTGCGGTTTACGTGGATGATCTAAATCTTGTGGGAACTCCTCAAT
This sequence comes from Erythranthe guttata, assembly GCF_000504015.1. Next base: position 329,431 of record NW_012194586.1, read on the forward strand.
AACTCACAAAGTCCGCAAACTATTTGACAAAAATTTTTGAGATGAAAAATTTCGGAAGGACAAAATTTTGTCTCGGCCTGCAGATCGAGCATTTATCCAATGGAATCTCCATCCATCAATCAATATATACATAAATGATTCTAAAACGATTTTACATGGATAAATCTTATCATTTGAGTAGTCCTTTGGCATTGCATGAAACTAGTTGTGAGTGTATATGGTTGAGATCAATGATTCAACATATTCGAGAAAATTGTGGGTTAACTTCAATACGAGATACACCCACAATACTTTACGAGAATAATGCCTCTTGATTGCACAAATCAGAAATGGGTATTAAAGGTGATAGAACAAAACATATATCACTCAAGTTTTTCTACACTCATGAACTACAAAAGAGTGGCGATATTGACGTTCATCAAATACAGTCATGCAATAAATTGGCAGATTTATTCAATAAAACAATGCCAACTACAACGTTCAGGATGATGGTCCACGATATTGGAAAGCGTCAACTCAAGGATCTCTTGCCGACATGAGGGGGAGCGTGATCATTAACTCTCACCACTGTACTATTTTCCCGTCGTCCAAGTTTTTATCCCACTGGGTTTTTCTTGGAAAGGTTTTAGAGGATCTCACGATCGCAAACTTCACACGGATGTGTACTATTTTTCCTTTTTCCATATTTTTCCCATTGGGTTTTACTGGCAAAGTTTATAACGAGGCATATTTCACTAAGATTGACATCCAAGGGGGAGTGTTATGAATGCATTCAATATGCATTTAGTGTGGATGTCAAAACGTAAGAGTTTAAGTGGGCTACATTAATACTTTTATGTATTCAATATGCTCATTGAAAACTATAAATATATGGCATTGTATTGGATTTAAAATATACTTGAGAATACAAGAAAGAACAAAAAGAAAAGGTTATATTCTCATTATGTTTGATCTCCTATATTCTTGTTTTGTTGAAGTTCTTTAGTTCATTTATAACATGAATAAACTATATTGTCCTCCCTCATGTCTAATTATATGTTTACATTGTTATTTTTACTTTCATTATATGACCTCTAAATATAAAATTGTTTTGATCATCCACGTCTATTACTTAACTTTTTCTTTATTTTCATAAATTGTTTTTCAATATTGTTTTATTAATATTGATGTTTGAGTCCAGTATAATATTTATAAAATATACTTAAGTAAACAATAAGACTAATTATGAAGTATATAATAAGACTAATTATTACATCTAAAGATTAAAAATACATTAAACGAACAGTGCTCAATTTAAAAATGGAAAGTCATTTTTATGTGATTACCTATTTATATACATACTTTTAATATTGTAATCATTGGAAAACTCTTGAAATGTAACTTTAAAGAAAAAACATTGTTGAAATTTAATGTATAAAAAATAATTACGATAACGAAAAAATACAGCTTTTAACATATTTTCTTTTTTTTTTTCTAACAAGTCCTTTGACATTAAAATTATATATTACTAAAAATAAGTAATATACATTATCATTTATTTACTTATTATATTTTTATGCCTTTTTTTCCATATTTGACCATGGTTAAATCATGTTATTACTTATACTAATAAAATGCATAAATAACCATAGTGAATAAAATTTAAGATCTTATTTAACCTCCGTAATTATAATCAATCTTAGTCAGTCACAACCATTTTTTCTTCTTATTTCTGGACATATTTTTTATATATGACTATTATGTTTTTATGTTTTTTTACATAATTAACTATGGTTAAATCATATTCTCACTTACATTAATAAAAAGCATAAATAACGATAGTAAATAAAATTTAAGAATTAATTTAACCTCGATATTTTAAAATCAATCTTAGTCATTACAACTATTTCATCTTATTTGTAGACATTTCTTATATATTGGTTATCACTATTTATTTTTTATTTTATTTTATTGTTTCTAAATAATTCTTAATTAACTTGATAAGGTTCACATGTTATGTCACTGAAAACTATATTATGAGTTTTATATCAGATACATTTTATTTAAGAATTTAAGAAAATAAACTTCGACTTTCAAAAAAATTATAATATGTGAAAAGATTTTCATGAAAGACTTTTATTTATTTTATGCAAAAAACCTTAATCACAGAATCTTGAAATCAAGTTTATCTTAAGAACATAATCACATAATTGAGATTATCGACATACCGTTCGCCATGGATTCCGATAGAGATGATGAACAAGGATGATAACAATCTACAAGCTAAGCCTAGTCAGGCCTCCTCTGAATCTACTTGTGAGAACCTTATTCGTAGCACACCTTCTTCTCTCTATCTCTCTTAAATCACAACTCACGAATATTTTTGTAAGCGATGGAATTCTCAAGTTTTCTGTTATGTTGAGGAGAAGAGTTGTGGATTCTTTTATAGACGAGAGAAGAGGGTCACTATTGATTTGTAACGGCAGAAGACAAATCCCACCCATCATGGTCTTTAATTGCCATCAACGTTACAAATCAATTACCATAAAATCACCTTAATACCAATATTGAATTACCCACTATTTAATTAATTAAAATAAAGATTAGTGGACCAAAAAATAAAACGTTAAAAAACGTAAAACTAACATTCTCCCACTTGGTCCACTGAATCGATTAAGAAAAATAAGTTTAAAAATTATTTGACTCGGTGGGTTCTTCATACAAAACATTTGATACGTGATCACGATTTTAAAAGAAAATTAAGGTGATTACCATAATAGGTAAATATAGTACTTTAATACTAGAACTAGTTTGAGTTATTAATGTGAATCATAGCGGTCATATTATTCATTCATCATATTCCCTTCTATGTATCACGCCACTAATAACCCTTACTATTCTTAGCCATAATAGCCCCTTTAATTTTGTCTTGTTAGGACAAATCATGTTAAATTAATTCCAAATATAATATGTGCACACATAATTGGAAACATGAAAACAGAAACATTTGATTAAATAAATTAAGTGTCAATTACAATCACAACTCATCAAATCATGGATTGTTCAAAAGACCAATTCTAATAACATGTTCCTCATATGTCTTTATAGGCAATCCCTTGGTTAATGGATCAGCAACCATAAGAGTTGTACCTAAATTTTCTATTGACACTTGTTGTTTCTGGACTCTTTCTTTAACAACCAAGTACTTAAGATCCATGTGCTTGGATCCACTTGAATACTTTCCATTCTTAGAGAATAAAACGACTGCGGTGTTATCACAATATATCTTCAAAGGCTTAGCAATTGAGTCAACAGCCTTAAGCCCTAAGATAAAATTTTGCAGCCATAGTGCATGACTCGAGGCCTCAAAACATGCTACAAACTCAGCCTCCATTGTGGAAGAAACAATAATACTTTGCTTTACACCTTTCCAAGAGATTGCTCCACCAGCTAGTAGAAATACAAAGCCCGATGTGGACTTTCTACTATCTAAACAACCAGCAAAATCGGAGTTTGAATAACCAATAACCTCTAATTGGTCCGATCTCCTATAAGTAAGCATATAATCCTTTGTTCCTTGAAGATACCTCATAACCTTCTTTGCTGCTTTCCAATGTTCTATTCCCGGATTACTTTGATATCTACCAAGTACACCCACTGCATAACTAATATCTAGTCTAGTACACGTCTGTGCATACATCAGACTTCCAACTACTGATGCATATGGAATCAACTTCATTTTCTCCTTTTACAAATCATTCTTTGGACATTGCTTTTCATTTAATTTATCACCTTTCGTGATAGGATCATTAATGGCTGAACAAAACTGCATATTAAATCTTTCAAGAACTCGATTGATATATCCTTTCTGAGACAAGCCTAAAAATCCTTGAGATCGATATCTAAAGATCTCTATCCCAATAACATAATTTGCCTCACCCATATCAACCATCTTAAAATTCTTGGAAAGATAATTCTTGGTTTCGTGAAGCAAACCAAGATCACTACTTGCTAGTAAAATATCATCCACATACAAGACTAAAAAGATAAACTTGCTCCCACTGACCTTTAGATATATACACTGATCAACAGTGTTTTCCTTAAATCCAAAGGAAGTAATGGTATCATTGAATTTTATATACCATTGTCTAGAGGCTTGTTTAAGTCCATATATGGATTTCTTTAATTTACAAGCCAAGTGTTCATTTCCTTGTTTTGCAAATCCTTCAGGCTGGTCCATATAGATATCTTCATCTAAATCCCCATTCAGAAAAGCGGTTTTCACGTCCATTTGGTGCAACTCTAAATCATAATGAGCTACAAGAGCCATAACGATTCTAAGAGAGTCTTTCTTAGATACTGGAGAGAAAGTCTCTCTATAATCAATGCCTTCTTTTTGAGTGAAACCTTTGGCCATTAGTCTAGCTTTAAATCTTTCGATATTGCCTTTAGAGTCACGTTTGGTCTTGAAGACCCATCTACAACCGACTTTCTTACTGTTCTTAGGCAATTCGACAAGATCCTAGACACCGTTATAGTCCATTGATTTCAACTCTTCATTCATAGCATCAATCCATTTACTAGAATCTTTACTTTTCATGGCTTGTGAATATGAAACTGGATCATTTTGAATACCAATATCAAAATCAGATTTTTGTAGATACACCACATAATCATCGGATATGGCAGATTTTCTTTCCCTTTGAGATTTCCTCAAAGCTACCGGTTGTGGTGGTTCTACAGTATTGCCAATGATGAAATCTTCATGAAGTGGTGAATGGAGTGGCGAATCATTTGTTGCAACCTGCTGTATAGGTTGAACAGTAACTTTATCTTGAGCGAAATAAGATGGTAAAATATCCACCCTAATTTCCTCAAGTTCTACCTCTCTTGATTCAACACTCCCACTAACTTCACCATTCTCTAAGAATTTGGCGTTTCAAGTTTCAACTATCCTCATAGTATGGTTAGGACAATAAAATCTATACCCTTTTAACTTTAGTGGATAACCAATAAAATATCCAGAAATTGTTCTAGGGTCCAATTTCTTTTCATTTGGATTGTATATTCTAGCCTCTGCTGCACAACCCCAAATATGTAAATGTCTTAAACTAGGTTTCCTAACAGTCCACAATTCGTAGGGAGTTGTTGGGACTGCCTTACTGGGAACCCGGTTTAAGATATACATAGCGGTTTTCAAGGCTTCATTCCAAAGTGAAATTGGTACAGTTGAATTGCTTAACATACTCCTAACCATATCCATGAGAGTACGATTACGACGTTCAGCAACTCCATTCTGCTGTGGTGTTCCAGGCATTGTGTATTGGGCACAAATACCACGTTTTTCTAAGAATTTAGCAAATGGGCTAGGATTTTGTCCCGACTCATCATATCATAGTATTCCCCACCCTGATCTGATCGTATAACTTTACTTTTTCTATCTAATTGTCTTTCGACTTCCATAACAAACACCTCAAGCATGTCAGCAACTTGAGATTTTTCATGAATTAGATTGAGATAACTATAACGAGATAGATCATCAATGAAGGTGATAAAATACTTTTTTCTACTAAAACATGGAATAGGTAGTGAACAGATATCTATATGGATTAACTCAAGAAGCTCTTTACTTCTTGTGGCACCCCTTTTATTATGTTTGGTTTGCTTACCCTTAATGCAATCCACACACATTTGAAAATCAGTAAAGTCTAGATTTTCCAAAATTCCAGTTTTTACCAATCTTTCGATTCTTTCCCTGGAGATATGCCCCAATTGTTTATGCCACAAGATAGAAGAATTTTCGTTATTTAGGCTTCGCTTTACGCCAACTTCCGAATGAGTGGTTAATAATGATTGTTCAAACTCATGATTCAAAGATATTTTATATAAACTATCACATAAAATACCAGAACCAATTATTATTGAATTAAACATAAAACTGAGTTTTCCACAACCAATTAAATCTGAATAACCACAAACATCCAGTTTTGACAAAGAAACCAAATTCCTAGAAAACGAAGGTACATAAAAAGTGTTTTCAAGATCCATCTTGTGACCCGTCTCTAATATGAGGCGATAAGTTCCAACAAACGCCACTTTAGATTTGAGACGGTTCCCCATATAGATGTACTTTTCACTTTCCTCCGGTTTCCGAGTTGTAAGAAATCCCTGTAATGAATTTGTGATATGAGTTGTAGCACCAGAATCAAGCCACCAAGTGTAAGAAGGAACTTCAATAAGATTAGATTCATAACATACAAAAGAAACATGAATACCTTTCTTTTCGAACCAAGCCTTTCGTTTCTCACAATCCTTCTTTACGTGTCCCTTCTTGTTACAAAAGTAACAGGTGACAACAAAAGCCTTTCCATGACCCTGACTACTTTCACCAGGTTCATATCTTTTGTTTGGTGCAAATTTCTTTCCACTCTTCACAAATTTCCCTTTCTTCTTCATACTTCCATGAGTTACAGCCAATGCAAAGTGATTTCCTTGCTTTAATCTCACATCCTCTTGAATACACATACAAGTCAGCTCATTCTAATTCCACTTATCTTTTTGAGTATTATAGTGAATTTTGAATGGGCCGAACTTTGATGGAAGTGAGTTAAGGATAAATTGCACAAGGAATGACTCTTCCACTTTCATGCCAAGAGCTCAAAGTTTGGCAGCCTTATCAGTCATATTCAGGATGTGTTCCTGAACTCCCTTATCACCACCATATTTCATGGTAGTCGAGTGTACCTGCTAACGACTTGTCTGCTGATTTAAAGCGTTCTTTAATAGCCATTAACAGTTCCATAGCATTGTCAACCTCAGGAAGAGAAGTCTTAATATTAGTAGCAACAGTCATTCTAATAAGCATAAGACTAAGCCTATTGGACTTGGTCCAGGCTTCAGTTAGGCTAACTTCTTCCTCACTGTTAGCATCCGTTATTTCCCCAAGTTTTTCAGTAAGCAATGCTAGGTCTAAATCCATAACACCCAAGGTGGAACTGAATTTGTTCATACCATTCGGAGAAATTTGACCCATTGAGTGTCTTAATACCAGAAGCATGCGAGTACAATGAAGTAGGACTAGCAACTGAAATAAATATAGCAAATATAATAAGGTAAAGATAAAAGGATGCTCACATAAGACCTTGAGTCAAATAAGATGAACTATCGATATCACTACAAGTTCTCCTTTGAGTGAAATATAGTATGCATATCGTTCACTCTATGTTGGTGTAAATGATCTTTTATAACACCTAAGTAGGGTCTAACATAATTTATCTCACTCATCAATTAGTCATGTACCTTTAGTTAAACAATTCTAATTGCTAAGTAATATAAATTATGATATCCTACCCAGTTCATAATTAATTAAAATCGACTATCCTTTGAGCTAGTCTCAATTTCTTAAGTATGACTGCAATTTGAGAATATTATAATCTTTAATATCATGTAAATGATTAAACTTTCATATAGTTCTTATATTTATTAGATTTTACTAATTTAGGTCACTTTAGCAACTACAAGATTAGTAAATTTCATAAATATAAAACTAATGATATTCTCGTTAATTTAATTTGACTGATACCTTTAATTGCAAATTAGTCATGAAATAAATAATCATAACAGTAACAAATCATTTTTCAAAAGAAATAATTTACTGCATATGAGATACATTAAAAGAATGCATGTACTTCACAGAATACATACAATTCATGTATTTACTATACACAGAAACATGCATTTGGCCATACACACATATTCCATAGCATGTACCATATTAAACCCATGATATTTTTTTTAAACAATAAATTAAAATATACTTTTCATGTGAGTGTAGATAATGTCCACAGACAATTCATACAATATACATATACAAATCCATGCATTATGTAATTAAATATTAAATAAAAATATACATTAGTCAAGTAATTCAGAGAAAAATCTCACACATTCATGAAAACATCAATTCGTAGGAAAAGTTGTGTTTTGCAGAAGAGCACCCACAAATAATAATTCAATTCGTCAAAACAGATTATAAATATCAAAACACAAATACCAATCACAATCGTAATTCAATTTCATAAAACCGTATAATTAACATATAACATACTTGAGAGTTCTAAGATGAAACGATTTCAAAACCCTGCTCTGATACCAGTTGAAAGACTTTTATTTATTTTATGCAGAAAACCTTAATCACAGAATCTTGAAATCAAGTTCATCTTAAGAACATAATCACATAATTGGGATTATCGACATACCGTTCGCCATGGATTTCGATAGAGATGATGAACAAGGATGATAACAATCTACAAGCTAAGCCTAGTCAGGCCTCCTCTGAATCTCCTTGTGAGAACTTTATTCGTAGCACACCTTCTTCTGTCTATCTCTCTTAAATCACAACTCACGAATATTTTTGTAAGCGATGGAATTCTCAAGTTTTCTGTTATGTTGAGGAGAAGAGTTGTGGATTCTTTTATAGACGAGAGAAGAGGGCCACGATTGATTTGTAACGGCAGAAGACAAATCCCACCCATCATGGTCTTTTATTGTCATCAACGTTACAAATCAATTACCATAAAATCACCTTAATACCAAAATTGAATTACCCATTATTTAATAAATTAAAATAAAGATTAGTGGACCAAAAATTAAAACGTTAAAAAACGTAAAACTAACATTTCATACTTTTAATAGAACATAATATAAATATTGTTACTCGTATATATATTAGTAAATAATAATTAGTTTGAGTTTACTTATTATAGTTTCATATTTGTGGAATTTACGTGATAAAAATTATATGAGAACTAATTTAAAATTTGAAACTACTCTAGGTATCTAATGCTTAACTTTTTTTTTTTTTAGAAGAAAAAGCTTGCAATTTTATTCAACTTGCTTTTCAGCATATACAATGTTACATATTGTAGCAGGAAGATCCTCAAGAGCATAATTTTCCATCTTCGACAAAGCTGCTATTTCATGAGCCACTTGATTTGCCTCTCTGAAAATGTGTTGTATCTGAAAATGCTCGAACCACTCCCTCTTCCGCTTAATATCCTCAATAATATTCTTAACTTAAATGTTCTTACCACTCCCTCTTCCGCTTAATATCCTCAATAATATTCTTAACTTAAATGTTCTTATCTAATGCTTAACTTAAATGGGTTTTTATGCATAAGTCACTGACCAACCATCTTTATTATTCTAGATTCAGGGACTATATCTCTTTCACCAATAAGCCCATCCAATTAATATGTATTGTAAATAAATGCATAATTAATGTATATGACGAAATTATCCCAAACCCTTTAAACCCAATTCCTAATTGTAACCCCAATTTAACTTCAATTTCATCAATTTTGACCACAAAAATCCAATTTTGACTTTTTCCTTTTTAAAACTTCGGTTTTCGGTATTGATTTTTTTTATAAACAAATTTCCCCTGTTTTTTATGCCGCCTGTTTCCGGAGTTGACCAACGTTCAACGCCGGTCACCGGTATTAACTTTTTTTTTCCTAAATTTTTTATCTGTTTTTTTACGTCCGTCGCTGAACGTTGACTGTAATTGTATTGTCATTGCAATAATTGTACTGTTGTAGACAGTAATTGTACTGTCGTTGACGGTATATTTACTGTAAACACAATGATATTACTACCAACCACATTAATATTATTATTTTTTTGACAGTTTTATTTTGTTTGATTTGTTACCTAGTCGACGTAATAATATTAATGTCGTTGACGGTAAAATTATTGTAAACACAATAATATTACTCTCAACCACATACTTTTTTGGCCTTTTTACTTTGTTTGATATGTTGACCGATTAAGATAATAATATTATTCTTCACTATTGTAATATTACTGTAAACACAATAATATTATTGTGGTTGACAGTAATATTAATTATTTTAGTTTTTTATTATGTTTGTCCTTGTTGAATGGTCAACATATTAATACTACTTTATTACACAGTAATATAGCAATATTAATGTGTTAAACAGTAATATAGTTAATATGATTGTCGACCACAACAATATTATTTTCAAACGGGCCAAAAAATGTTGAAGACAAAAAAAATCAAAAAGAAAAAAGTTAACTTCTTTGGAGACCAGCATTGACCGCCGATCAGCGGCGGCAGAAAGAAAAAAAGTCAACACCAGAGACCGGCGGTCAACGACGGCGACGGGCAAAATTATTGTCAAAATTGGTTAAGAGGTCAAAATTTAATAATTGGTGAAATTTAGGGTCAAATTGAGGTTAACTTGACTTAAAGAATGAATTGGAGCATATTAAAATTTGAGGGGGTATTTTAATCCTTTTACACACATCGGAACACTGTCTGAATTTTTTTGTGAAAGAGTTTTTTGTCTGGACCATTTATGAATAAGTAGCCCATGATGAGCTTATTTGTTATAGACCCTAACTTAAAATAAAATGATTTATTTTAAAATAAATTTATTTATATATATATATATATATATATATATATATATATATATATATATATATATATATATATATATATATATATATATATATATATACTATCTCATTAGAAATCTCTTCAGATATAGTTTTATAAAAATACAAATTACATCGAAATTTCAATATGTAGAAAAAATTATAATAAAAATAAAATAAACTATCTCCTTAGAATAACTATAACACATGAAAAGACATTTGATATTTATACAACATAATTAAGCTATGTTAATTTATAAGACATTTGATATTTATACAACATAATTAAGCTATGTTAATTTATTATTTTCATTTTGTTATCACACAATTGACCATAACTAATTGATGCTATAGCTTTGTGGGAATAATAAGAAACCCAAAAATGTTAAGAAACAAAAAAATATTCATACTTTTAAGGTTGGTAGATAGATAGATAGATAGATAGATAGATAGATAGATGGTAGAGATAGAGTTAGAGATAAATGATTCATTCAATATAGTATCAGGACTCCCATCTACAGTACTCACGCAAAGGACCGGCTGGTGTCACACTACTCCCGCTCCGGTGATTTCACGGTCAAATCTTGGTACCGATAGTGGAGGCCAAGACTAGGGGGAACTCCTCGAGGAGTGAAGACAAAGAGTTTTGAAAATTTATTTGGCATTTAAGTATTCCACCAAAGATCAAGATCTTTATTTGGAGAGTTGTTGGAGATTTTATCCCGACCAACGTTGCCCTATTCTGACGACATGTCTCCTCTAATCCATTATGTGGTAGCTGTAGGACTAAACCCGAAACAACCGTGCATGCTTTGGTCCACTATAGGAGCATAACTGGGGTTTGTTTGGGCCAACCGTTCGAACTCAATGGGGCAATCAAGCCAGCATCCTTCCGACAATGGCTTGAGCGAATTAGGAAAAAGCTATCGAAAGATCTTTTCTGCCTGGCACTTATTATGTGTTGGAAATCATGGGATTCAAGGAATCGCGAGGCTCGTGGAGAGTTGGGATTAAGAGGTTGGAAGTTGAGTAGTTGGAGCGAAAAATATCTATCATTTTTCAGAGCTGCATTCCATGTCCCGCCTACGCTCAAATATGTCGTCCCACGACGAAATTGGAGCTTACCACCGTACGGTATCATCAAGGTAAATTTAAATGCCGCTCTACTGCCATCCCGATCTTTCTACAGAGATGGTATGGTGGCTCGAAATTCAGAGAAGGCTGTACTTTGGTGGAGTGTTAAACAATTCTCAAGAACTGTCCAAGCTATTGAAGGAGAAGCTCACGGAGCCCTTAAAGCGATCCAAATGGCAAAGGCTAAATGTTGGACCTCGATTATCCTCGAAGGAGACTGCCAGCAACTCAATACGGCACTTAGGGATGAAGACGCTAGTTTCTGCCTGTTTGGAGCATAGCTGGAGGACATTCGGGCTCATATTTTATCGTTCATTTCGTGTCAGTTTTCTTTTGTTCCTCGCGCTTGTAATAAATTAGCTCATTGCATTAGTAAACACAATTGAGCTGGCAAACTCGGAGGGCCAGTTCCTTCCCCTAAATTTAACCTAATAAAAGCTCCTTTTTTCCTCAAAAAAAAGAGCCCAGACCTATGAAAGATCTTGAGTTCGCATCTCACTGCCACATATTTCAAGTTCAAGGCTTCAAATGTAATTCGCCTAAAGTACATTCAAATTTACAATAAAATGGATTTGACGATTACTGAAGTCAAGTTAATTTAAGTTTTTTTCTTATTTATTTGTTTTAAAAAGAAAGAGGCTAAATTATAACAGTCGTATAATAGCCATCCAACGAAATAAAAATCTTATTGCCGTGAATCCCAAGATTCTTCGAGAAAGTATAGTGACTCAGTAACGCCTACAAGCAGAGGAAATTGGAGATGGGCAATTGCACCGGCCGTTTCAGACACATCCAAATCATTCTTCCTCGCCTGATCGGGCAGATCAAAGTTAAACTTATGCACCAGTCTTGCTATTGCAAGCTCACTAAGTACGGTTACGTAATCCATACCCGGGCAGCCTCTCCGCCCCGCCCCAAATGGAATGAACTCAAAATGCACACCCTTGAAATCCATATTGTTATCGAGAAACCTTTCGGGGTTGAAATCTTCTGGATTTTCCCACAACATCGGGTCTCTTCCAATCGACCAGGTGTTGACAACAACCATCGTGCCAGCTGGAACATCGTAACCCGTTACCTTTGTGTCTTGTGTTGATTCGCGGACCAGTAACGGAGCAGGGGAGTGTAGTCGAATGGACTCTTTGATCACTGCTTTGAGATAGTGCAGCTTCTCTAAATCATCCTCCGTTATCTCATCATTGTATCCGGCTACTCGTCTAACTTCATGCTGCAATTTTTCCATTTTATTTGGATTTTTTAAAAGCTCCGCCATCGTCCACTCCATAACAGAAAATGTTGCCTCGATTCCACCAACAAACGTGTTCTGCAAGAAAAAAAATCGAAAGATAGTCGAAAAAGCATGACGTAATATTTTTTCGTAATATAATTAAATACAATTCATATTACAGTCTCAAATCCATAGGCCTCAGTGGATTCCGAGAGACCTCCAAGCTCATATGTTTTTTAGGAGCTACCAAATTCAGAAAATTCTTGTATATTTTTCCATTGGAAAAAAATAATATTGGATGAAAATGCATCTAAAAAGGCCTAATAGTAATATTACTTTTCTTTCTATTAAAAAAAAAAGAAAATCGAATATATTAATTTTTAGTATCGCACATGGCCTCACGAACTATCGGATTGTCCCTGATTTGATCCAGTATCGAGTCAATTATTGCATAAGTTGTCGAACCCTTATGCAATTTCGGATTTCAAACTACGCTACAATATGAAAATTGGTTGCAATATATGAAAAATTGCAACGAGCATGAGTTTTTTCTTTCCAAAATAGTCTTCATTGGTTTAATTGCATTCACCACCTTTGTGTTTACTCTAATTGGTAAAAACTCGATGTGTTTTTAATTATTAGCAAAATCCACCCTACGGTTCAATTTTATTAGCAAACGGCCCCCCTAAAAATGCATCATTAGTGGTTGTGTATGCGATTAAAAATGTGGAGTTCTTTAACGACTAGAGAAGACATGAGTGTTGAATGTAATCCATGACTCGGGTTTTACGTGCCCGATTAAGTAAACATAAAGTGACAAAGAGAGTAATCTTACATGTATAACACCTTTGATATCATCGTCTCCAACGGCAAATGATCCGTCTTTGTCGTTCGATCTCTGAAGTTCAATCAATATGTCCACAAAATCTACGCTCTCTCCAATAATATTCTTAGCTCTATGCTCCTCGAGTACGGTCTCCAAGAATCGATCAAACCACTTAGCCAATTTCTCCACTTTAGCATTTAAACCACTCACCCGATCGATCCACGCCAACCAAGGGATGTGATCGCCTACACAATAAGTACTACCCAACATCTCCATCTCTTCGTTTAACTTCATTCTCAACTCTCTGCCCTCGTCGCATTTAATGCTGTATTTTCTCCCAAACGCCACCCGACAAAACACGTTGTGCGCTAGCGAAGCCAACATATCACTCAAGTTTATAACGACCGAGCTCGATTGTCGCGTCATATTCAGAATCATGAGGGATGTTTCTTCATCCCTCGCGTCACGGAAAGACGACCGATGAACGCTCATAAGATGATGGATGTATACGTCCCTCATATTGTTCGAGTAATCTCCGTACGGAGAAAAAACCGAGTCCTTTGAGCCGTAGAATAATTTATACGGAATTGTTAGTTTGGGCCGGTTTGAGAAGATTGAGTCCTGGTTCTTCAATATCTCACGTGCTGCATCGGCTGACGAGACAACGAGAACCGGTACACGGCCGAAACGGAGAAGCATTAGCGGGCCGTGTTTTGTAGAGAGAGAGTGGAGCGATTTGTGAAGGGATAAGCCGATTTGGTGCAGATTTCCAATCACGGGTAGCTTTCTTGGAGATGGAGGTACCCTTTTTTGGGCATGATTATTATTACTACTTTGCCATTTGTAAAGGAAGATGAAGAACATCACTAGGGGGAATAATGGGATCAAGAAATGGGCGAAAGAAGCCATTCGATTTTGATCTCTTCTTTTATGACTGATTCTGAGTATAAGCATAGATATATGACTTTGTGTGGCATATATATATATATATATATATATATATATATATATATATATATATATATATATACTTATGAAATTGTGCAGTATACGGAATCAGTGGCGTATGTAGCATAGTCCTAGGGTGTGCAGTTGCACACCCTTGGATTTAAAAAAAAAAAAAAAAAATTATATAATAATTTTTGGGTTTTTTTTTATATTTATAACTAATGGGGGGTTAAATTGAAATTTAGTAAAAATTAATATAACCTTACCCACAAACAGAGGCCATTTTCCAGAAGGCTTTTTCCTCTGTTTTTCACTTTTGACTCCAGTAACAAAATATAAAAACAGAGAACACAAACGCTTCACCAAAAAGTTGGAAAAAAAAAACGATCGTGGTTTGGTTTCCTTCTCCCTTCGTCAACTCCGATCAAACAACACATGATTTCCGCCACCAATCCAACTCCGATCAAACGATCGTGGTTTGGTTTCCTTCTCCCTTCGTCAACTCCGATCAAACAACACATGATTTCCGCCACTAATCCACCCCATATATCCTTTTAGTTGGATATATGCACTTTGCACGTGCACCACATTATGTAGGGATTCCATCCATTTTTAATTATTATAAAAACTTCTATTTTTATCTAATTATATTTATTTTCAGAAACTAGATCGATTTGTGACAAAGACAAAACGCTCTCGGCTAGAAGAACCATCAACATCAAATGATAATGTGAATATTGGAAGGCCAACTAATGATATCGCCCACGAAGAACAAGTTCAAGGTATTCACTCTCAATTGCAAATAGAAGTTAATGTGAACACTATTGAGGCCGACCCGGGATTAAGATTGCCTATTAGTGTGTTCTTGCTAAGACTTCAAAAGAGCTTGAAACTATCCGGAGAGCTTACTTGCAAAAAGGTCCTTGTCAACCTCGACTCCATACATTTCCTCAATCTACTTTATATGGACAACAACGTAGATTTAGTGCGGATTGGTACAATGAATTTGGTAGTTGGTTGGAATATAGTGAAAGTAAAGATGAGGTATTTTGCTTATGTTGCTATCTTTTTAAGGTTGGCGATAGTGCAAAAGGGGGTGGTGATAAATTTGTTGGTGAAGGTTATAAGAATTGGCACAAGAAAAAGAGTTTGAGAACACACGAGGGAAATCATGATAGCGTTCATCATCATTGCTACATGGCTTGTCAAGATTAAATTAATAATAAATGTCACATAGATGTTCCTCTTGCGAACAAAACTAAAGAATCTAAACGTGAGTATTACATTCGGTTGCGTACAACGACTAAAGCCATAAGATATCTCTTACGGCAAGGACTTGCATTGCGGGGGCATGATGAATCAAATGAGTCGCTAAATAAAGGTAATTTTGTTGAGCTTATCAAGGTTATGGCGGAAGACAACGATGAAATTAATCGAGTTGTTTTGGATAACTCTCCGGGAAATTGCATAATGAAAGCACCAAATATTCAAAACCAAATTATCAGTTCATTTGCCCATTTTGTCTTGAAGGCTATTCTTTGTGACATTGGTGATGATTTCTTTGCTTTACTAGTTGACGAGGCACGTGATGTTTCCATTAAAGAACAAATGGCCGTTGCTTTACGTTATGTGAACGGTGAAGGGAAAATTATTGAACGTTTTATTGGCGTTGTTCATGTTCCAAACACTACTGCACGATGTCTGAAAGTTTCTCTTGAGTCTCTTCTTACGACATTTGGCTTGAGCTTGTCACGTGTGCGTGGCCAAGGTTATGATGGAGCTAGTAACATGCAAGGAGAGTTTAATGGTTTGAAGAGTTTAATATTGAAAGAAAACAGGTCTGCTTTTTATGTCCATTGTTTTGCTCATCAACTTCAGTTGGCTCTTGTGCAAATTACTAAGAAGAATAAGCAATTATGTGAGTTTTTTGGTTCTCTTGCAATGTTAGCAAATATTATTGGAGGTTCTTGTAAACGTCAAGAGTTGCTTCGGGAGAAACAATTTGAAAAACTGTGCGAAAAGATTTCTTTTGATAATTTTGTAACGGGTAGTGGTTTGAATCAAGAAGCCACTTTAAAAAGGCCGGGAGATACACGTTGGAATTCATATTATTTCACAATTTTGAGTATGATTAAGTTGTTCTCGTCGGTGGTTGATGTACTAGAGTATTTAGCAAATAATGGTGATGATGTTGCTCATTGTGGACAAGCCACAATTCTTTTAAGAAATATTGAGTGTTTTGAGTTTACCTTTGTTTTGCACTTAATGAGATCAGTCTTGGGAATCACAAATGATTTATCACAAGCATTGCAAAAAAAAGACCAAGACCTTGCTAATGCCATGAAGCTTGTTACTTTTGCTAAAGATCGACTGCAAGAATTGAGAGAAGATGGTTGGGGCAAATTGTTGCAACAAACTTCAGACTTTTGTGTTGAGCATGACATTCTTGTCCCAAACATGGATGATAATTTTCTACTTTACTCAAGAGATGGCAGAATATCCCGGAGAGGTACACAAATTACAAACTTGAATCATTATCAAATTGAGGTGCTTTACACAGTCATAGATCTTCAACTTTCAGAGTTGAACGATCGTTTTGATAATACCAATACGGAGTTACTTAGTTTGATATCGTGTTTTGATCCAAGTAATTCGTTCTCTGCTTTTGATACAAATGCTTTGGTGAAATTAGCTGGATTTTATCCAAGCGAGTTTGATGATTGTGGTCTTATCGTTCTTGAAAATCAACTTGAAAATTTTATTAGAGATGTTAGAAGTGATCAAGACTTTTCAAATATGGTGGGGGCTAGTAGGCTTGCTGAGAAGTTGGTTGCAAAGAGAAAAAATATTACTTATCCATCGGTGTATTTGCTATTGAAGTTGTCGTTAATTTTGCCGGTTGCAACCGCATCAGTGGAAAGGGTATTTTCTGCAATGAAGATTGTCAAGTCAGAACTACGCAATCGTATGGGGGATCAATTGTTGAATGATATTTTGGTGTCGTACATTGAAAAGGATATATTAGATAATGTTAGTGTCGACGAAGTGATGACTTTTTTCCAAGAAATGGGACCACGTCGAAAAATATTTTAGAACTTTTTATTTGTATATTAAAACGGTAGTATTTTTAAAAAAAACGGTAGTATTTTTAAAAAAAATTCCATGTGTATTATTTATATATTTTTTTGTTATTATATTTCGAACACCCTTAATTAAAATCCTGGATTCGCCACTGCACACACACACACACACACACACACATAATAATAAGAAAATAGAGAGGAAAAAAACATGCCTGGTCTCTCTTGCAGTTGAAATAGGTTTCTCTAAGCCCCACACACTCGCTGGAAATGTGTGGGCTCTTCTCTTTCGCACATTCTCCATACGGCCGATTCTCTACCTACATCAATTCATCAAAAAAAATCATGATTTAAATCACTCAATTCTACAATACAAAAGTCCCCAATTGCAAAATATACCTACATTTCCAATGAATTCAGTTCAAATCTCGATTACACATTTCCAATTAGCCAATCTCGTCTCACCAATTAAAAAAAATGATGAAATTAAAGAAGAGAAATCACAAAGGTTTCGTTCGTTGTACCTTGACGCAATCGGATTCGCTGAGGCATTTGACGAGTTCCGTAGCCAGACCTTTGCACGACTTCGCCATTTTTTCTAAAACCTCTGAAGAATTTGTTTCTCTCTCTGAGTTTTTATTTGGGAGATGTATTTTTAGTTTATTTTTTTATTCTTTTATCTGAAAGTCTTGTGAATTGACGAAATTAGCCCTTTATTTTCACGTGTGAGTTGCACGTGTGCAATTCAGGCAAGGATTTTGCTATAAATGGATTTTTTAATCATCGGTGCAACAATTTAACAAGTTCAAGTATGCTCGTGCAACTTTTTTCCGTTCAGGGGGTAAAGCGCAAAAACGTCCAAAGTTTAGGGGATTTTTTGCAGTTAACTCTAAAAATAATTAAGATTGTTAAAATAAAATATAATTATCTACAATCTCGTATATGAATAAAATTTTGAGCCCTAATCAAATTACTACATAAAATAATCCATAACATGATTTAGAGACTCAAAATTATAGAGTCCTCCATTGTGGAATATTTTTTTTAGAGACTGTGAAATTGTACCGAGTCACCATATGGGTCTCCAAAACAGAATTTGGAGACTCAGTTAGAGATTCCCTAAGGAAAATCGTGAAATAATTTCCACCTATATTTCCCCCGATCCCCACTATTGATGCAATCTCTACCAAATCCATTTTTGTCTTGCGAATCGCGATAGAAACCTTAAAAAGACCACATTTATCTTTTGAATTTGCATTCACGGCCCCATTTACGAAAACCACCTAGGAAGAACAATGGGAAATATCCATTAGAATCCTGTTTGAAGTTTCTGAACCTAATTTATGTAATTTTTAATATTGCACGAGGTAAATCGAACATTATTTTCTACTTGTCGTTTTTTGGACCTCCCGGAACTTTTGTACTTTATATATCTTCTTGGAATGTGTCGGTTGTATCTTCAAGGAATATTTCGGTTGTAGTGTTATTTTTTCGGTTGTATCTTATTTAACACCATTTCAAGTTTGACAAGTATGGTTCCACCGATTTCATTGCTTCATCACATTAATTCCAAGAAGATTGAGTGGAAGATAATTGCGGGAGTGATTCGTCTATGGTTAGTGTCAGATAGGTGGGAAAAAACAGAAACTGCTAGTATTGAAATGGTTTCTATGGATGAGAAGGTGATGTTCCATTTTCCGAGTTTCTTTTCCTTTTGTTTTGTTTCAATTTATATTTCGAAAGTTCCGCATATAACAATTTTAGTCGATTTTATTCGAATTTGTAATAGGGTATGCGTATCCATGCTACGGTAAAATAAATTCTCATTGAGAAATTTAAAGAATTGGTGAACGAAGGCGGAACTTATATTTTTTCAAAATTTCTTTGTGGGCGATTCCAGTTTACCATTTTAAACATCTACACATAGATTTTAGGCTCAATTTTGAGGGAATGAATGTAGTTACTATTACAGTTGCTGACAATATGCCGTCTACCAACTTTAAGTTCGTTTCTTTCGACATATTAAAGTAGAATGTGGATGAAACTTTACTATTTGGTACGTAAGGTCTCATATCATTCTTCTATGACTAAATTATTGTTCCTATTGGGTGTAGAATCAAATATTTCGATTCTAGCTGGGTCATGCTAATTTTATGTGTTAATGTTTTACACAACCCTTTGTGGTCAAAACTCGTCCCTTAGAGTTACGGCTAAGATGAAGTTCGTTTCACCTTAATCACCCAACGAATCAAGATTGACGTCTAGCAACTACGCGTCATGATTCCCTAGATACAAATGAATTGCCTGCTGTTGGGGCTAAATACCTAATTAACACGCAAGTGCACGTATCGCAAACAAGTAGTAAAAGTGGACTCGTGAGAGTCGGATGTCGAACCCACAGGGAATACTCAAATTATCTAATCCTAAGTACCAAATTCTAACAATTATGATTTTTATCCAGCCTACGCAAAGTTGTCAAATTTAATCAACTAAATAATTAAACTAATTATGAAAGCAAATAAACACGAGAAAATATCAATAAAAACGGACCTAGGATTTTATCTTCCCCCTATGCAAGAACTGCTCACCCAAAACCCCTCAATTATGAAATATATGATTCATGATTATTAACCCGAGACACTAATTTACTCATAACCCGCTGTCGCGTGTATTATGAGTATATTATTCATAAACGGTTCACTATATGTCTATGCAAACAATTTATGAATAAAGCATTAACTAACAAGTCTCG
Source organism: Erythranthe guttata (assembly GCF_000504015.1). The sequence goes on from NW_012194586.1 coordinate 349,842, forward strand.
TAAATGGCTACCTAAGGTGATATCTATATGTCTACGACACCACATGCAATTGACACACTCATCCGGTGAAAACTACTCGAAGGTTCTTATACTTACCGTCTAATTATCAAAATAGCTCTGTCGAGTCAATCCCAATAATCACAGATAAAGCACATAAATTGATCAAGTTCATGCACTAACAATCATAACAAGTATAAGAAATAATCATAGAATCATAATTGCATAATCTCAAGAAAACGGGTTCACCATCCCCACATAGGGTTCCGACAAAATTCTAGATTAAAAACTTAGCTACTCGTAATTCTTATGATAAGCAAAATAGAATAAATAAAATAAATAAGAAAAACTATGCTTGAGTCTTCGTTGATCTTCGTTCTTCGTGTTTTGTGGTGTAAAATTTCGTGCTTATGGTGTAGAGACTTGTTGCTTTTATAGGCTTTTCTTGATAAGGAAGTAGTGGAAACCTAATAGGAATCAATTTCCGCCACTTTCCCCCATTAGGATTTGTTCGTCGATTTGTGCCATGTTGGAGTCCGAATTTTGGAATGTTGTGTGAATAATAATTGTAGCCCTTGAAATTAGCTTTCCAATGCCATCAAAATCACCTAATTCGGAGTTCGTATGAGAGAGATATGCTCGAAATGGTGGACACTGTCAAAGCTGTGGCGAGATTCCTTTTTCCAATTTGATTTGTTTCCTTATTTGCAACTTTTTCCTTTCTTTTTGATCTTTTTTCCTTCATGGACACCTAATTCTCGTTTTTCACCTATAAAACACAAAATCAATCAATTAAAGCACAAATATAATTAAATCTAAACAAAAGATCCACGTAAAGTAAACGTATTGAGTGTAATATCTACACTCAACACACCCCCAAACTTGAACTTTTGCTTGTCCTCAAGCAAAATCTAATCGTAAGCAAATGACTCAACTACCGCATCTCATCACATAGATCAATGACCAACTTCATGTTTTCAGAACTTGTAATTATAATGAAAATTCGTAGGCATTCGCAAGCTCAAAATTCAAAAGCACTTAGTCACTTACCATAGTCAAAAACCACAAATCATGCAATTGTTTCAAGCATCCAATATTTGTAAATTAAAAATAGAAAAAATTTATGCTTACATGCATATGTTTGACTACAAATACTCACCAAATTATTCTACTCTACTAATATCGAACATTAAGCTATTGGGATCATTGGGGCTTTTTGGCTTTCAATTGTTAGGCTATTTGGTTCGAGGTAGGAAATATGGGTATATGTGGTTATTCTTCTTGAATTGAGGTGATTACGCCGAAATTTGAAATATAAGCGTTTGAAACAATGAAGTCACCTCTAAGGACTTTAATAAACTCGATTCTTAAGAGTTCAAAAGTCTCCACTTTTGCTCTTAAGACAATGGATCGATCTTTCAAAACAATTCAACAACTAGTCCTTACTTCTCTCTTCTAGTCTCTTCTTCTTCTCTTTTTTTTTTTTTTTTATATATATATATATATATATATATATATATATATATATATATATATAGATACATATATATTTTTCTTCTTCTTTTCTTTTTCTCTTTTTCTTTTCTCTTTTTTTTTTTCGGGGAAGAAGAAGAAGGACCTTATAAAAAATTTCAACCGAACTCCAAGGGGTAATTTTTCAAGAATCTCCATCTATTCTACCTTATACACATTGGCTAAAAGAAAGAACACATTTTCTCCGAGGCTCAAATCAAGGTTCTAAGGAAAATTTCGATAAAAAGGTAGGCTTGAAAGGCTCAAACGGATCAAAGAAGGCCCAAATCATATCCCAAATCACTCACTACTCAATACTTGGTATCATAAATTTCCTAAGGTGAGGTCTAAAACCGAATATAGCATGATCTAACACAATTTAACTCCAAATTTAAAATACAAAACATTCAACCCAAGCAATGCACAAAGTGTGATTCCTAGCAATAATTCGTTTCTAAGTTCCGTTGAATCGAAAGCTAAACAAACATCTAATCCTTATCACAATAAAACAAGCAATTTCATCATTAAACATTGATCATCTCTCATCATCATAACTCATCGATGCGTTCGACTCAAGCAATTTTTTTTTTAAGAAAACAATAAATAAACGAAAACGACTATAAAGAAAAAAATTCCTAAAGCATGCAATCTAAAACCTATAAAGCACATAAAAAGTGTTTTTTCACCCCCAAACTTAAAATTTACATTGTCCTCAATGTAATTAAAACGAAGTTTAAGGATAGAATACACCTTGATTAGTCGAAACTTCCTCCACGTGTTGCACCTCTCCATCTCTTCCTCTTTCAAGCAAACTTTTTTTTACGACCTAAAAATTCAAACATGATTAAATTATTAGGTTGCAAGCTTATATACATTCTAAGAAAATTAAAAGCAACTAAAAATACGAAAATATGTGAGAGAAAAAAAAAACGATAAATGCTCGGGTTGCCTCCCGAGGAGCGCGTTTAATTTTAAGTCTTCAGCCGGACTTCGCTTCTTGAAATTGTTATGTCCAATCCAAAGCCTTGTAGATTGCGCATCCATCCATGAGCTCTATCACTTCAATTGCAACCAAGGCATGGATAGCACTGCAATATGTCACGGTCCACCTTAACTTGTAGTCTTTTTTTGTTGTAATCAATCGGTACGAAGCCAAGATGGGATCTTCATCACCCGCTCCCTCAAATCGGTACACAAAAACCTCAAGTCTGTGTATAACCTCCACTTCAAACACATTCGTCTTCTCATCAACCTCTATTGATGCCTTCAAATCTACATTTAGATCAACGACAGGGTCCACAACTAGAATATCTTCAATCATTACATCCATCTCCTTCTTCTCTTGTTCTGAGGCATCTTCGTGGTTTAGCTCGATTGCCTTCTCAGATTCATCATGCTCAAGTGTCTTCGTAATTTCTATTTCTCTCATATCGACACTATTTTCTGGACATGGAAGATTTTTCTCACCACAGGCTTCACCCGAATTTTCTTTGATGTAACCATTGCCGATTCCGTCTGGAATATATTCAAGAAACTCATATTTTAATTTGAGCGTCATCTCTTCTAGTTGTATCTCCATGTTTCGAAATGATGATTGAGTGGACTTCATGAATTCGGCAATAAGGGATACCAAATCAAGTTGTTCATCAGTGGTCTGCTGCTGCATTGGATAATAATTTTGAAAATCATCAAATTGTGGCTCTCTATGTTGAAACTCGTTCAAATCTTGGTCTTGAAAGTTTTGCTCCTATGTGTTGGTGTAAGTGTTCCAATAACCTCCGTTGGTAATTTCGACGAAATTTGTCGCTTTTGGTGATCCCCAACATTGATCGGAATAATGATTTCCACCACATGCGGAACAAAGCGGAGGCATATCATAGGTGTTTTGGAGGTATTCGTCAGATGGAAGCCATTCATATCCCGTTTGAGGTGCCCCAACATTGTAACCAGACATGTAACAAAAAAAAATAAAAAAAAATCAAAATTAAAAATAAAAATAAAAATTAAAATTAAATGGCTGAAGTAAGAAAAATTGCTCAAATTTGATATTAGAATAAATAAATAATTTAGCCGTATTCCCCGGCAACGGCGCCAAAAACTTGTTGGGGCTAAATACCTAATTAACACGCAAGTGCACGTATCGCAAACAAGTAGTAAAAGTGGACTCGTGAGAGTCGGATGTCGATCCCACAAGGAATACTCAAATTATCTAATCCTAAGTACCAAATTCTAACAATTATGATTTTTATCCAGCCTACGCAAAGTTGTCAAATTTAATCAACTAAATAATTAAACTAATTATGAAAGCAAATAAACATGAGAAAATATCAATAAAAACGGACCTAGGATTTTATCTTCCCCCTATGCAAGAACTGTTCACCCAAAACCCCTCAATTATGAAATATAGGGATAATTACACTTTTCGTCCCTATACATTACCACTTATACGATTTTCGTCCCTAAACAAGATGAAGTTACAATTTTCGTCCCTATACATGTCACTTTTATGTTGTTTATGTCCCTCCGTCCATTTGTCCAGTTAGTTTGGACGGAAAAATCGCACGTGCGTCGCACGTGACACACAAAAGCACCTCAACACCTCAAAACGTTCAATTACGCATTACAGGTAAACACAATCTGCCCTAATTCTCTCTTGAATCCAAATGCCCCCTTTTTTAAATCCCTAATTTGTTCCACATCTCACCTGTAAATCCCTAGTTTCTTGAAGTAAAAAAGTGTTCAATCACCAAAATTATCACTGATCACGATTTTTGGAGTAGATTACAATTTCTGGAGTGGAGCTACGGAATTGCGACAAATACTAGGGTTCTTCATCTAAGGACAACAAAAATGTCGAGAAGAGCTTCACTGATGCTAGAATGTACTCCGAATTACGGTAAGTTTCTTTTGTTTAAATTTACTTTTGTTTGAGCGAAATTGTTTGCCTTAGCTGATTACTGATTGGAGTTTTTTTTTTTTTTTTTTCTTAATTATTTTAAATAAAGCTTGTGTTGGGGAATTAACATGTTTCACCATTAAAATGAGACATGGTGGAATTATGAAGCACTCTCCAAAAAGAGAGTACATAGGAGGAAGTCTTGAATGGTTTGATTTTGTCGATATAGATCAAATAGGGATGTTTGACTTTTGGGGTTTTGCTGAGGAGCTGGGGTACACTGAAAAATGGAGTCTTAGGTTTTGGCTTAAGCATGGAAAAAGTTTTGATAAACACTGCAAGTGTATTGAGACTGATAGTGACGTGTTTAATATAAGAGGCCATAATCCTAAAAATTGGGAAGTTGAGATATTTATTGAACATCTAAATCTGGGAGTGGATGTGGAGGGTGAAACTGGGGGTAGGTTAGTCAATGAAGCTGTTATAATTGATGATGTAGGGTTGGAGGGAGAGAATAGTGAATCTGATGAATTTAGTGAGGATGATGATGTGTTTTATCAAAGTGATTATGACATGGAAGATGATGATAAATTGTTTGAGCAATTTGTAGATCCTGAGGCTGAGTTTGGGGGGTTGGGTAAGGGTAACTCTGTTGCAGATGATGATTTCATTAGTGAGGAAATGTATAATAGGCTGCAAAATGAAGAAGGTGATGAAGATTGTGTAGTTAGTGATGATGATTTTGACAGCTCAAATGGTAGTGATAAGGATGAGGGTAAGGGTAGAATGAAGTTCCCCAAATTTAATCCTAAAACTGAGAATAAGAATCCAGACATCATGCTAGGCTTGATTTTCAGTTCCAAAAAAGAGGCAAAATTTGCTATTGAGTCTCATTGTTTTAGGAGGGGTATGATGGTGAAATTTCCAAAAAATGATGCCATTAGACTCAGGGCTGTGTGTAAAAAAGAGGGTTGTGGATGGTACATTCATGTCTCCAAAATGCAAAATGACCACTCTTGGCAAGTGAAAACCTATAACCCAAGACACACTAAATGTTCCTGGAATTATAACAATACAAGCCTTAAGTCTGGTTGGATTGGCAAAATATTTATGAAAAAATTGAAAGACAATCCAAAGTTGGGTACAAATGAATTCAGAAGTGAAATTTGTACAACTTTGAAGGCCAATATAACCAGATCACAGGCTTACAGAGCAAGAAAAAAGGCAATTAAGATAATCCAGGGAACTTTGGAGGAACAATTTTCAAAAATTTATGATTATTGCCTAGAAATTGAAAGAACTAATCCAGGTTCTACAGTTATCATGAAGCTGACTGAGGAGAGAAGATTCCATAGGTTGTACATGTGTTTCAATGCATGCAAGGTTGGGTTTAAAAATGGTTGTAGGCCTATAATTGGGGTAGATGGTTGTTTCTTGAAGGGTGGGCATGGAGGTCAACTATTAACTGTAGTTGGGTTAGATCCAAATAACAACATCTTCCCAATTGCATATGCAATAGTTGAATCTGAAACAAAAGACAGTTGGATCTGGTTTTTGAACTTGTTGAATGCAGATATTGGATTTGAAAATGAACATAATTGGACTTTTATGTCTGACAAGCAAAAATGGTTAATTCCAGCTTTTGAAACTTTGTTTCCCAATGCTGAAAATAGATTTTGTGTGAGACATTTACATAGCAATATGAAGAGGGATGGAGTCACTGGGTTGGCAATCAAGACAGCATTATGGGGGGCAGCTAAAGCAACCAGGGTTGAAGAATTTAATAGAAAAATGCAAGAGTTGAGAGACATTGATGAAGATGCCTATCAATGGTTAGTGAAAAAGCCTCCTCAAAACTGGACTAGATCCCATTTCAGTCCACATCCTAAGTGTGACATCCTACTGAACAATATGTGTGAATGTTTCAATAGTTTCATTCTTGAAGCAAGAGAAAAACCAATAATTTCTTTGCTTGAAACTATTAGAAATCTGTTAATGACTAGGGTGCAATCTAACAAGGAAAAAGCTGCAAAATGGGAAGGTCTCTTGTGTCCAAAGATAAAAAAGATCTTGATGAAGATTATGGAAGAGGCTGGGGAGTGTATATCTATGAAATGTGATGATTATCATTTTCAGATTATTGGTCCATTTGACCAACATACTGTTGACTTGTTGGAGAGAAAGTGTAGCTGCAAAAAATGGGATTTAAGTGGCATACCTTGTAAACATGCATGTTCAGCAATATGGTGTAGAAATGAGGAGTCTGAATCATATGTACATAATTGTTACAAGGTTGAGACCTATTTACAGGTTTATGAGCCTCCAATCTTAGGCTTCAATGGACCTGAATTGTGGCCCAAAAGTTCATTAGAAGCTCCACTGCCTCCAAACTACATTGAAAAAGCTGGCAGGCCTCAAAGGCTAAGGAGGAGAGAACCTGATGAACCCCCTGCCCCAGGTGCAAATCCACATAGATTGAGAGGAATTAAAAGAAACAATAAATGTAAGACATGTGGGGGCACAAACCATAACTCAAAAACATGCAAGAAAAGAAAATTTTCTGCAGTTGAGCAGGTGCAAGCAAGTCAAAGTGGAACTGGAGATGCAGTTGGCCAACAAAATGAGTCTGTATTTGAAGTTCCTCAAGATTACTTGGCCACTCAAGCTTCTGTTTCAAGTGTACCACCACAGAGAAAAACAAAATTACAGGTTTCAATTATTTTTTTTTATTTTTCAGTATGGTTAAAATATATTTATAGTCTTTTGTGAATTAGTATTTAATAAACTTATTTGGGATAATTACAGGTTAAAAGGCCTTCTCAAAAGAATGTGAATGTTAAAGGAAGGACAAATACAATTGCTTTTCAAGCCAGCAAATCATCTCCAACAGTTAACACTCCTGTTATTGTCAAAGGGGGACTCAATTTTATCACTCTGAACAATCTGAAAGCAAGTGTCTCACATTCCAAGTCTGCTGGTGCCTCACATTCCAAGTCCAAGTCCAAGTCTGTTGGTGATTCTTCATCCAATGCCAAGTCTGTTGGTGGTTCTGCATCTAAGGCTGTTGGTGGTTCCAATCTTGCATCTTAGTCTTAGATGGCATTTTTATTTTGAAGACAATCTTGCGTTTTTATGAATATGTAATTTGTTCTATGAAGTACTTTGAATTATGTAGTGTTTTTGTGAACTTGCAGTTTAGTTTGATGTACTCTAATGTGAGATGTCATATGTTATCATTTGAAAACAAGTTTGTAATTTGAATCATGTTTGCAAACAAATCATATGTTTGTACTTTGAATGATGTTTTTGGAATCATGAATGATGTTTTTGGAATCAATAATGTAGTCTATGTTTTATTTTATTTTTTGTAAGTGATGCTTGCATTTATTTTGTCAATCTGTTAACATGTACCAAAAATGCAAACATAATTGAGATACAAACTTGCATTATATTGGACAAAAAAAAAAACAACAATGTTATCACAAACAACTACATCTTAACCACTAATATTAATCACTGAAAATTCTAACCACTAATTTTCATCATTACAATGACAATTAAACAACCTAAGACAACCAAAAGAACTTTCAAGATCTTCATTCTATTGTTATACATCACAATTAAATTTTCCATTTTCTTTATTTTTCTTTCATAGGACTTCTTTTCCTTTGCCATCATATCTTCTTGCTTTGCCATCATATCTTCTTCATTTGCCCTTATATCTCTTTTTTTCCTTATAGCTGGCCAATTCATCATTCAAACGGTCTATTCTTCTTATCAATCCAGGGATAATATTCTTTGATCTAGCACACATTTCAGGATCATGCCATTTGAACACATCACAGTTTTTAACTCTCTGTTCCAAAAGAAACACAATTGTGTGTGACAAAAAATATCAATACACACACACACATACACACACACACACACACACACACACAAAAATTACCTCATAATTTGGACAGACACGAAATCTTCTTCCAGGATTACTAGGAGTCCATGAGGTCAACAATGGCATCTCATCTCCACATTTACAATAAAACACTTCATTTCTAGCAGATCTTGAATTGTAGCTAGAACCACTATTTTGACTCATCCTTCAAGCTCCATTCCCCAATATAAAACAACAAATTCTTAATTTTTGTTTCCAAATTAAAATCTAGGATAAATAAAGAGAGAAGAAAATTTACTTCGAATTCGCGACCGCAAGTTCTGAAATTATCTACCTGCGCTGAAGAAGCTTCAAAATTTGAATTGCCCACTTTCTAATTGTGCTTCCAATGATGAATTCATAAGGAATTGAGAGATTTCGAAAATTGGGGCTTAGGGTTTTCGAGAGAATTTTGGTATTTATAAAATTATTCTAATAATCTGAACGTTTTGAGGTGTTGAGGTGCTTTTGTGTGTCACGTGCGACGCACGTGCGATTTTTCCGTCCAAACTAACTGGACAAATGGACGGAAGGACAGAAACAGCATAAAAGTGACATGTATAGGGACGAAAATTGTAACTTCATCTTGTTTAGGGACGAAAATCGTATAAGTGGTAATGTATAGGGACGAAAAATGTAACTATCCCATGAAATATATGATTCATGATTATTAACCCGAGACACTAATTTACTCATAACCCGCTGTCGCGTGTATTATGAGTCTATTATTCATAAACGGTTCACTATATGTCTATGCAAACAATTTATGAATAAAGCATTAACTAACAAGTCTCGTAAATGGCTACCTAAGGTGATATGTATATGTCTACGACACCACATGCAATTGACACACTCATCCGGTGAAAACTACTCGAAGGTTCTTATACTTACCGTCTAATTATCAAAATAGCTCTGTCGAGTCAATCCCATTAATAATCACAGATAAAGCACATAAATTGATCAAGTTCATGCACTAACAATCATAACAAGTATAAGAAATAATCATAAAATCATAATTGCATAATCTCAAGAAAACGGGTTCACCATCCCCACATAGGGTTCCAACAAAATTCTAGATTAAAAACTTAGCTACTCGTAATTCTTATGATAAGCAAAATAGAATAAATAAAATAAATAAGAAAAACTATGCTTGAGTCTTCGTTGATCTTCGTTCTTCGTGTTTTGTGGTGTAAAATTTCGTGCTTATGGTGTAGAGACTTGTTGCTTTTATAGGCTTTTCTTGATAAGGAAGTAGTGGAAACCTAATAGGAATCAATTTCCGCCACTTTCCCCCATTAGGATTTGTTCGTCGATTTGTGCCATGTTGGAGTCCGAATTTTGGAATGTTGTGTAAATAAGAATTGTAGCCCTTGAAATTAGCTTTCCAATGCCGTCAAAATCACATAATTCGGAGTTTGAATGAGAGAGATATGCTTGAAATGGTGGACACTGTCAAAGCTGTGGCGAGATTCCTTTTTCCAATTTGATTTGTTTCCTTATTTGCAACTTTTTCCTTTCTTTTTCATCTTTTTTCCTTCATGGACACCTAATTCTCGTTTTTCACCTATAAAACACAAAATCAATCAATTAAAGCACAAATATAATTAAATCTAAACAAAAGATCCACGTAAAGTAAACGTATTGAGTGTAATATCTACACTCAACACCTGCAAGAACCTTTTGATATAGTTAGCGTACAATACGATCCCTTGGATTCATATGTCCCGATTGAACTAGAAGCATTGGTTCATCGAGACCTCCTTACTAGTTCAATGATTGTGCGATCGTTCTAAGTGTTGTAATCGTTACGTGCATGACTTAGAGAATCGAATTCTCTAATCATCACTTAGTCAGCTCTGGCTAGAGACTTAGAGATTACAAACTATGAGAACACACAGGACATCCAAGACTATTTTAGCGATCGAATCCCCGACTACAATGCACAGACTTCCCACTAGATTTCGGACTGCACGAACACTGGCCCTTGGGGTGGTCCTCGGTGGAACTCAGGGACATGTCACCATACAGCTGGTCCTCTAGTGACGTCACAATGATGTCTAGGTCATAAGGACTAATGGTGTAAAACTATACCATAGATATCTCTACTCGATTATTGAGAACCACTTAGAGATTTCTAGGGTGAGGGAGTTCAGTGAACTCGTCAACTTACGAGCACCCACTTATGCATGCCGATATCACAATACCGTTTACTCATGAGATGCAGTGCACATACACTATGTGCTAGTCTCTTAATGGGAAAGGCCGATATCCTCATTGGTGGCGTAACCCTTCGACTAGGAACACGTTTAACAATTATAATACTAAAGTAAATATCTCACGATCCTAACGATCAATTACTAGTACTTGTAATAACTATAAGGACTATATCTATGCTTGTGACAAAGGGACAAAGATATAGAATGCCAAGGTGTTTTATCATTAATACGAAAATGATTATTTATTACAATAATAAATGGAAAGACCACAGCCACAAGTTGGCTTGTTGGTCACCTACTCTAACATTATATTTGTTTGGACTTATTTTATTTGTGTTATGAGATGATTTTTAAGTAGTAAGTACTAACAGTTTATATATATATATATATATATATATATATATATATATATATATATATATATATATATATATATATATATATATATATATATATATATATATATATATATATATATAATGCGTTGCTATTAATTTTACAAGACGTGTAAAATCTTACAATTTTACGATCCGATTTTATGTTTTCGATTTTACTACTCCTCTCCGATTTCAAGTAAAATCTCGATTTTAACTACCTTAGTTACCAATACCAATTCAGCCAGAAGTGCTATGTTTGCAAAATGGTGAGGATGAAATTGAGGTGGAAAATATTCAAGAAAATTCAAGATCTGCTGATGAGGTTCAAGAAGATGAAACTGCAGTCCAAAGCAATGCAGGGATACTGATGTTCAAGAAGATGAGATTTCAAGGGAAAATACTTATGTTCAAGAAGATGAAACTGCAGTTCAAGGCAATCTAAGGCAGTTGATGATGTTGAAAATAGTTCAAGGGAAGGTACTCATGTTCAAGAATATAACATTTCAAGGGATGTTGATGAAGTTTATGAAGATGAACTTGCAACTAAATGCAACTGAAGTTGATGATTGAAAGTGAAAAGCCATTACAAGTTCAAGGGAATTTGATGATGAAATTGAAGCAAAAATTGCTATTACAAAGGCCTTTTTAGAAGAGGAATTTGAAAAGAAAATGGCAGTACATGAAGAACCATCACATAGTCCTGAAGAAACAGATCTTCAAGAACCATTTCAAGAAGAACCAGTTGAGCCATTGCAAGAAGAACTAGTACATGAAGAACCATTACACTCAAAGGCAGATGATTCTTCAGATAGTGACAACATTCAATTTGACGAGTCCTCAGATGGTGATGCAAAGTCAAATGCTTCAAGTGAGGAATTAGAGGATATTGAAGACTCTTTAAATAATGATATCTTTGTTGATAAACAACCTACTCATCGAGACCTAATCAGGAAACTCAAGAGAATGTGAACGAAGGCCAAAAGAGCAAGTTATAGGATTGAGAAAAGTCATTTAGATCATACTACACCATCTACAGCCCATCGGTATAGTGAGCCAGAAGACGATAATGATATTGAAAACTTGGATGATTTAAACAGATTTAAATGTCCTGCATTCACTCAACCAATAAGCATGAGAAAAAAAAACTTGGAAACTTTGATGAAGTTCTCAAATATCGGTCTTTTTATAAATGCACTGACATATTGGGTGGTGAGAAATGGCTATGAGTTCAATATATAAAAATATGAAAGGAGTAGGGTCGCTGTAGAAGAAGAAGGTTGCAATTGGAGGATCCTTGCATATGTTGTACAAGGTGGTCCAACTTTCTAGGTATAATAAATACTTTTCATACTTTTTATGTATAATAAATACTTTCTCATTCATTTTATATGTAAAAAAATAGTTTTTTATTCCTTATTTTCAGATCAAGAAAATTACATGAGAACATACATGTTCAAGGAAAAGAGTGAACAAACATGCAAATGTCAAATACAATGGTAAAAGAATAGAATAAGCAATCAAAGACAACCCTGATAGTCCAATTCAGAAGCTTGGAAACTCAATACGGAGGAAGGTTGGTGTTGAAGTTGGATACTGGAAGACGTTAAGGCCTAAAAAAGTTGCACTTAGTAAAATCAAAGAGCTAGATGCTCAAGAGTATGTGTGGGACTACTGGTTAGAGATAGGAAACTTGGTTTTAAGATGCTATTCTATTAAGATCCTCCAACTTTTGATAGGATGTATTTTAGTCTTTCCCCAATGAGTCTTTGGTTATATGCAATTCGCCATTTAATTAATATCATGACCTTTTTATGATTTAATTTTCATAACTCACCGCCTCTCTATAACCATTGAGGCTCCCTTGTGGTTCGACGGCGGGGAAATCATGTTCTCTCGGGTCAAATATCGCATATCAACTTTAATGTTTGTAATAAAATAACCAATAGAGGGGAGATAACCGTCTGGGAAACAATAATTACTTGTCCAAATTCTGCAACAATGCAGAACTCTTGTGGGATCTCAAATGCATTGCTATAAAAAAACAAAGAATCTTACAAAACTAACCTGATTACCCATCTCCATAAGAAAAACATGTCAGCGACTTATAAATAAAAAATGTAAATTTAATCCATAATCGTAAACACCAAAAAAATAAAATGTAAGTTTAAAAAGTATAATATAAATAACTTATTTAGATCAAATTTTGGAACACATACTTATAAACAACATTCATCGTAGTACTTGAAGTGTTTCCATCTTTGTCACATATAAGTATCTTCATTACTTTGCGACCGGTAACTCTTGAGATAGCAACATATAATTACCCATACGAAAACACCGGCTTCTGAAGATTTATACTGACATGTTGAAGAGACTGACCTTAACTTTTATTTATTGTCATTGCAACCGAAAGATTGATAGGAAACTGTCGATGTTGAAATTTAAAAGGAATTCTGCTATCGGATGGCGTTAGAGTCAGACGTGGAATAAACACCTTATGAACAATGTTGGTGCATGATATAGTTTTTGCTTCCAATACTCGCTTTCTTAATCACGTGATTGAAAGTCAGGTGCCGTTGCGCAAATCTGAAGATTGGTCTATAATTCTCAGCAGCATGACTGGAACTCCAACTTTAAGCTTTAAATCATGATTTGGAAGACCGGAAGAATTAATGTTATTTAGAAATTCAGGCGTATAAATGTCATCAGATCTGTCAATGGCTTTGTTAGTTGAACACGGACTATCAAAACTGAGATAGGTCATCATTTCACCAGGAACCAATGATAGCAAGTAATTATTCACCACATCAACAATCTCATTAGTTGGAGCCAGTATAGCCCTATGTTACAAATAACGGATATCATCCATGTTCTCCAAAAATGATGGATAAGTTTTATTTACAATCACAGTAAGTGGGTCACCTGAATATTTTATGAGCAAGTCACAAGAAATTTCAATGTCGACCACTTGATCATTAGGACAACCTATAGTGCTATCCCTAACACTAACACGCATTCTGAGAATTTCTTCACTTCATGAATCTCAGAATTTGATATGCCGGATTGAAGGCTCATATTTTTGTGAATGTCAGAACTTCACAGTATCCCCATAAACATGAGGAGTTAATACTAGCAAACACTACCTCTTGTCTCGTTACTTTCGGTATTACAAGTAGAATCTGTAGAAAATCACCACAAAAAACAATTATTTTCCCCCGAATGGTTGTTTTTTACTATCAGAATTAGAGAATTTGAGTATATCTTTGAAAGTCTTGCTAACAGCCTCAAAGCAGTGTTTATGTATCATAGGAGCTTCATCCCTAATGATAAGTTTTGCTTTGACTATCAAATTAACCAGTGGGCTACCTTGTGCAATGTTGCAAGTAGAATCTTCATTAACATTTAAGGGGATCACAAATCTCAAATGAGCAGTTCTACCACCAGAAATGAGTAGAGCTGCTATACTACATGAAGTAACTGTAAGGACTATTTCACTTTTGATATCAGAGCTGATGAAAGTGTTCTCAAAATATATGTTTTGCATGTACCGTCCTATCTATAAATAAAAAATAGTCCGCGTCTTCTTGCAATGTGAAGCATTATGTTATCGTAGATATTTTTCTTTTCATCGATGAGATTGGCCAAAAGTTGACAATGTTCTGCAGTAAATGTCTGTCCGTCATATCTAAGTTCATCATGGATAAGCCTATTCTGAACTTGTGAAAGCAATGATATGTGTATTCTTGGCATTGTCGGAAAAATAGCAAGAATCTTATTGGTACTCCTCAAAATACTCTCTACTTCTGCGAGAGCGATTTTTTTTCAAATCGTCTTCACTAAGCTGCAAATATGTGATATTGCAAAAATATAATAAATATTTGATATAACATAAAATATTGTATTGATTATGTTAGATATTTAATAGGATGAACTTCATAACAAATAAGTAAATACTGAAAATTATTCAATAATATCAAATCGAAGGAGTGTTCATTGATTATGTAGGATATCATCACTCAAGTGCTGTCATATGCTGTTCCAAACAAATTCTGGCCGTTAAAGCTGATTTGAGAACATTAATATTGCAAATAGATTTCTCAAGTAATTAGTTGTACCTCAATCACTTGCTTCGCGAATTCCATCAATATATTCTTTTTTCATCATCCAACAAACCCATAGCATAGCAAGAATCTCAAAATGTAGGATAAACAACACATCTATAGTTCTCAAATCATAATAAGAAATATCACCCTTTGACATATTCAACAAAATTCTCAAATAATATATTTCTCCACTTCCAAGGGGTACGTAATGAATTCTCCCAACCAAAAACCCCTGCTTTCTAGGAAACTGCTCATGTAGAGGTTGTTTCAATACAAATTTAATAGGAAACTGTGCATAAATCAAGTTCTTTGCCTCAGGATATTTCTTATTTGCTCCCATCCATGCCAAGAATTTCGATTATTTAATGTTAGGTTTGTCCAGAACTGAGTCAATGGGATCATCATCATTGAAAGTTACAATTTTCTCTTCAGGCAAATGAAGAGGTAAACGTTCAACATATGACTCTCTATAATGAATGTCAAAAGAAATTAGCCTCCATGTCGCCTCACATGGTGATAAGTATCTGCAGTCATAATACATTTTAATCTCATCTTCACATTACGATGCATTGTTGTTTGTTGAACTTTGATAAAATCCCGCAGTGACCCGATCATGAACTTTATTCACATATTTGAACAAATACTTGATAGATCTGGATTGGTTGCACCATTCAACATTTTTATGTGCGTTGAATCTCTTGAGCATATATGGATTGTAGGGAATCGCAAATCTGTTATCAACCATAACACCAACTTTTGTTAATGATTACCCCATTGTCTCTCCTTCTATACAATGGATACCCATCTTTATCGTGTGATGTTCAATCACTAATTTTTTTTTGGAAAATACTTAGTACACCTACCATCCTGCATACATGGAGATTTTGGATTCAGCGGTCTACATGGACCATGTATCATAATAGATTTTACACAGTTGTAAAGGTAAGAATCATCATCTTTAGAAGGAATTTCAGCATAAATGATTTTGTCAATATCTTCTGGATTCAAATATTTGTAATCTGAATGCAAAAAAATGTATACATGGGCATGCGGTAATACTCGCTTCTGAAACTCAATCGCATATATCACTGCATAACAAAAGAACAAATCAAAGGTTAATATATAAAACTATAGTAAAAGAAATAAGTTCCCTATATTTCACTTAAACAAAATAAATTATATGCAAAGTAGTACATGACTCATTTTCTGGGATCATTATGCAACTGCTTGAAGATTTGATTTTTTTTTATTTTGTAGTTGATTTATCGTTAAATCATCCATCCCACTAAATGCATGATTAAAAAAGTCCACATATTTATTCTTATTTATCTTCCCCAGTAAATACTTGATTAAGAAAATCACATATGTATTCTTATTTATTATGGTAAACTAATCGGAATGTACAACAATTTGTTATATATATATATATATATATATATATATATATATATATATATATATATATATGTGTGTGTGTGTGTGTGTGTGTGTGTGTGTGTGTGTGTTTATTATAAATAATTTTTTTTTATTAAATATCAAAAGTAAATGATTTTTTGTAAATATCTAATTTCACCTTTCCGGATGATTTTCCTTGTTTTATCTCATTTATAAGTTGGTCTAGTTTATCTTGAATACGCGATAAATAATGTACGGTATATCCTCAGGTCTCAAACCCTTTTAGCTCAAAATTCTTGTTATTTATGTTCAATTCTAATTAAATAAAAGTAATAAACAAATCAGGATATCCAACCCATCTACAAATAGCCATGGCATCCTGATAATTCTGAATCATATAGCGTACTCCTCCTGTAAAAGAGGTAGGAAATATGATTTGTTTTCCTGTTGCAGAATAATTCAATTTTCCTCTTAAGATTGCTTCTGATAATCATTTGTACCTTTCAGCTCTTAACTCTTTTCGATGATTCCGAATATACGCAAAACGATATGACTCTATCATGCTATAACCATCACCCAATAACTGCCGAAATAAACGTGTAGAGTATAACAACACATACTGCTCGTGGTCTTTTTCTTGAATTATGTATTCCAAGAATTCTCTCATTGACACCTTTTGCCTTTTGTTAGATAACATTCTACTGCTATCTTTTAATGAAACATCATCTTTGTATCTATCTTCTCCTCGTGGAAACAATAAAGGATATTGTAACGGCAAATATGCATGATTTAATACAGACGCATGTCGCAATTATTATTATAATTGTATCTCCACTATTATGTCTCTCTGAGTATCGGCACAATCATAATCACCTACAATAATTGCAGCAACTCCAGATGCAGATGGTAGGTTATATCTTCTTCCATCCCGACCTCTGGAAAGTCATTAGATTGAAACCTATCTCTGATCATTCTATAGAATTTTGCATACGGATTACAGCGATCAAGCATATCTTTGATATCAGAAATGATAGCAGCATATAATGTGTTAGTCTCCTCTTCCATACAGTGACATTTCATAAAACATACATTAGGTATCAATAAAAACATAAACATAAAAAAACACCTACTATTATTTTCAAAATAGTAGTGTTTTACCTGACAACAAGCATTTTATTTGATATTTCATTATGAGTGTCATATATGTACAATTGTGCAAATATTGGTGTTGATCTTGGAGTTGGCATTAAACTTTCAATTCTACGGTAATTCTCACCGTACATGATGAACTGCGGTGGAGCATTTATGTCATTCATTGTCCTATCAATTCTTTCACCCATGGAAGTAAAGGAAAACATCATATTAAATGACCGAATATGCTTGAGGAAAAAATTGGTTCGAGCATCATTTTTTAAGAAAACATCTTTAAGAGTTTGGGGAGGACTTATAAGAATTGGAAGTTCTATCTTTCCTTGAAGGCAACACAATGAGAATGTTGGAGTTGGCATATTCTTTTATTTATGCAATCTTTCAGCATACCACATCTATGCACCACAATGCTCGCATGGCCAAATAGGATCCCCAATATCCCAATATTCTGCATTATTTAAACAATTTTATGATTTGGAGATAAAGAATATTTAAAATAATAACAACATGCATCCGTCATTCCAATAATAGACACTTAGGTAGAGAACATATTTTGTTACAACTTAACAATAATATACAAAACAATAACATACCTTCATTGGACAAAATTGTATTCTCTACACTAGTTTCTACGTTCTCTACCGCACCGTCATGGACAAAGAATCGGGACAGGCTAGATGATGGCATATTAGCATTACGTTCACCACGTTCAACAACTTCAAAAAAGAAAATGTAAATAAACCCAGATGGTTTCTTGTAAATAAAACTTAAAAATATAGTTATGTAATTATGCAAATAATCATAATTGTAAGTACCAAAGAAAGGTAAAATACCAGGTTGACGACTTGTTGTACATTGACCAAGCATTGTATCATCGTTTGCTGATAAAATATCAGGTTGACGGTTTGTCGTACATTAACCAATCGTGCTCTCATTGTTTGCTGACGCAGATATAATCCCGTTGCTATTTATGACATATCGTCCAGCTCCTAGTGTACGTGTTTGACTATTGGTAATTGATAAGCGCGTTCTGAATGATGAACCTTGGCTGAATTTTGATTTTCATTAGTTCCGGATGACAATAGTCTCTTCTTTCGCAACCGTTGATCCATATCATGTGAAATCATAAGTTTGTGAGAGTTGCTATATATACTTTATATAGGGTAACATAAATGAATTAGCTACTTCGTGAAAACTAAAAAAAATCTTCTCGACGTTTGCTCATTCAAGTAGAGTGAATTGATAGTTTTTATTATTAAAAACCAATGAAGGATGAATATATATATATATATATATATATATATATATATATATATATATATATATATATATATATATATATATATATATATATATATATACATATATATATATATATATATATATGCTTATTTTACGTACACCCCTAGCTATCAAATAAACTAGGAATAAAACCAAGCCAAAATCATCATTTGACATACCCCTAGAGAGGCGAAAGTACTATACTACTCTTACATGCAATTTTCGGCCAAACTGCATTGAGCATTTCTAGTCTCCTGCATTTAGCATATTTGCTGATTTATATATATATATATATGTGTGTGTGTATTTATTTTTTTATTTTTTCTTAATTTTTTTTAATTGTTTTATTTCAAATCAATATGTACTGAAAATAAATAAATGTAACTACATGTAACTGTAGTAAACTATAGTAATTCGTAGTTATGTTTTTTTTATCCCATATTTTTAGTTGATCAATTATATACACACACAAATACTGGCATATACAAAACAAATTCATAAACCCCTACAACAAAAATTTACAAATTTCAATATTTTTATTATAATTCACCTCAGAACCAATAAATACAAATCGAAAATACACAAATATATGCATATGTAACTACATGTTACTATATGTAACTAGTAATGTATAATAATATATAGTAATGTACAATAATGTATACAGTATGTTGAACATTGTAACTTGAAGCAGATGTAACTTCAACCAAATTATTGGCACCTTCAGGGAAATGATCAATGACTTTCATTAACCTTCAATTGCAAAATCTTAAAAAATAATTATTTTAGTGCAAATCAACAAAAATTGAAGAAACATCAAAACACTCAAAAAATCAACAAACACTAAGAGATCGAGAGATAGAGAGAGAGAGAGGCTATAGTTGGGAAATGCTACGAATTTTAAACTAAACAGCCAGTGACTTCTCACCCCAATCGCCTCCTATCAAAACCCTAGCCGCCGCTAATAACCACCCAAGGTTCCGCGCTCACAAATGAAAAACAAATTATAAAAATAAATCCGACAATATAAAAAATCAACGAATTTACCATCAATCTATAGATCTCGACGAGAAAAATCCAACGGTGGGTTGCCCGTCAAATTTCGACTGTCGGAACACAAAATACACCTCCAGCAAGACCCACCGTCGTCGAAAATATGTGTCGACTGAAAAGCAATTGAAGAAACAGATTGAGTGCTCCAAACTGAATGAAATCACCACTGAATGGAATCCAACGGTAGTTAAACCATCGAATTCCGACCACCGGAGAGAGAGTTATGACTCCGGGAAGCAATTTCGCCGGTTGGAGATCTATGGAGGCGGGATTTGAATCTGAGAGTTGAGAGAGGAAGAGAGAGACGACTGTGAGTGGCTACGGTTTGAAACTGATTTTAAAAGGGCATTATAGGTACTTCAGGATGACCGAAGGGGTATGTCAAATTATTATCGAAATGGAGGGAATTTGCATAAGGATGCAATTAATCCTATATAATTTCGAAATGAGGGGGTCTCCAAACTAATCCCATATATATATATATATATATATATATATGTGTGTGTGTGTGTGTGTGTGTGTGTGTGGGTGTCTGTGTGTGTGTCAAATTGATTAAACAGATTGACTTTTAATTATGAGGGATAATAAAATTATTCCTTTATGCTCGTGCTTGATAGATTTAATGCTATGGTTCAACATTTCCCGCATATTTCAATATGGTTAATGATTGAGAAATTACAAATTCTCGGACAATATTGAGCAATTCTATTTCTATCATTTTTCATTTCACTTTAATTAATTTGTAGATTAAAAAAATAGAGTGTAAATATAAAAATCCAATAAAATAAGCCAAACCAAACCAAAAGAACAACAAAAAAAATAACAACTTTCTCATCGGAGAAATAGAAAATTCCCCAAACAAATTAAACGCCAAAATATGAAGGCTAAAATGCATATCTAGAAACCTTTTAGTATCAATATAACCCAATGGTCGAACATTATTGGACAATTATTAAACGCAGATCCAAACAATAGAATAGAGAGTCGAATTTCATTATAAAAAAGAAAGAAAGAAAGAAACATTCTCTAGATCTATCAATTAAAACAATATCATGTGCATAAAACAGAGTGCCGCAATGACATATCCTAATCTACTACAATAAAGTACCAAATAACTTGAAGTTAAAGAGCAAAGGTTTATCGAAGAAAATAAATAGTACTACAATTTCAATCCTTTTCAACTTTGACCTTCTTCAATGGTTTATTGCTCGACGCCTTTGTAGCCACATCATCAGGCAAACTACTGGTATCAACATCAACAAATACTCTTTTCTTGGGTGACTTATTTGTTTGAGTAACTTAATTATCATCGGAATTGAAATCCTATAAAAGTAAAAATTTTATTTGTATATTTTTTTACTTCATTGTTATTATCATTTACAAACGAATTTAAACTCACGTGAGCATAAAAAACTAATAGCAGGCTTTAAGTTAACTAAAATGTTAAAAAAGTAAATTAGAATAATACCTTTATATTATCATCAACTTCTTGAGAATTATTTTCTGCGGATATTGTCTCATCTTCTTCGTAACATGACTGCAACAAACAAATAGATATTAAATAATTGTTACCGGACCAAAAAACTGTATATATAATATTTATATTTATCACCTTTATAGAGTGCCAAGTCTTAAACTGTCATGTAATACCCTCATTGTTGATGCATTTTTCACCTTATAAACATGACAATTAGAACTTCTTTCCCAATCATACGATTGATTTCAGAAGGGTGACCAATACTATGATTTTCCTAAAAAATAAAATAAAATAAAACATAAAAAAGGCTTTTTAGTCTAGTGCGAATTTAAGTATACATAACATTTCACTTATATAGTAACAATACCTTGTAAGATGCATCCAGGAGCTTTGAAGCACTTTGTCCTGTCCATTGTGTGATAATACGATAAAACAGTACAAAAGACGTCGATCCAGTACTATCAGTGGCAGTAACCTGAACTCTGAACCTGTACGTAAATGTATAGTTATGAAAATTTTAAAAAATAAAAATAAAAAAGGCTTTTTAGTATCGTTCGGATTTAAAAAAATACCAACGTAACCAATACTATGGTTTTCCTAAAAAAGAAAAACAAAAAAAAAGAACATAAAAAAGGCTTGTTAGTCTAATGCGGATTTAAGTTTGCATAACATATCACTGATATAGTAACAATACCTTGTAAGATGCATCCACAAGCTTTGAAGCACTTTTTCCTATCCATTGTGCGACAATACGAACAAACAGTACAAAAGACGTCGATCCAGTACTATCAATGACAGTAACCTGAACTCTGAACATGTATGAAAATGTAAAGTTATAAAAATTTTAAAACCAAGAGTAATCATGGTGCAACAATTCAACTCAAATTATTTCTTAATATACTACAAAATCAAGTATACCTTGGTATAGCAAGAACAAAGTCGTCACACCTTTCGCAACAATACTTCTTTGAGATGGGCTCGGCCTTCCTGTTATAATTTTTACACGAAGAATACCACCAATTAGCTGCCGACTTGATCTCCAAAATTATCGCCGACACAGATCCAACACACTCCTGCAATATATATACATCAATGGTTTCTTAAACAATACTTATGTGTATATAAATATACACGATAAATATATTAGCATAATCAACTTACCTTTGTACTCTCAGTGCACTCATCTATGGTCATTATATCTATCTCAAGTAAATCGTTTCATTGAGTAAAAAAAACTGAGAAGATATGGCTAGCTGATGGGACATAGATTTCTTCGCTCAACGCGAACCTGGTCATTTACAATTATTAAAATATACTATTTATAAGTATACTAAAATTTCTATGTTGAAAGTTGGATGATCAAATTTTATTACTTATCCTTGTAGTCCAAAGCTTCCTTCGCATCCGGGTTGATCAGTAGTTTGATCCATGTAGAACATTTGATAAACTTGCGGTTACTAATTTTTATTTCAGGGTGAAATAAACGAAAAGTAAATAGTACACAATTTCGAATATATGTATGCATGGTTTGTAATTAGTATTATCACGTACCTTGGCAAGTCTTAGTCCTGAAAAATTGAAGTATGACCACAATAGTTCTATCTTGATTATCTTTGTGGGCATATGAATCCATTTGTTCTGCAAATACTTCCCATAAAGTGCATTTAATTATATTTTTCATGAAATGTGCAATAAATTATTAAAAATATTTGTGGGTCCATTTGGATGGAGGGATTTGGAGGCGGATTTCAAATCCATAACAACAAATCACTTGCACTTGTTTGGATTGAAGGATTTGACAAGGAATTTCAAATCCACACTCTTATTTTTAGCTGTTTTTTGAGCAATTGTGGTGGATTTCAAATTACTCCAAATTTGGTCATTTCAAATTCCTTCCCCAAATCAAATCCCCCTCAAAATCCCTCCATCCAAATGGACCCTATAAAAATACATCTAAATGAAAATTGTAGTAAAAAGTTATAACATTTAAATTACTCTAAATCTTGCTGAATAATGTCCAAAAGTTTGGTGTTCTATCATTTTCTAGAGATCTCCTTTATCCTTCTCTACCACATGGCCATTTACCATGGCTAGCTTACACCTGAACCATCGAGGGTCACACTGCTCGTGCACATGAGATCTTGGAATAAACGGTCAGAGATAAAAATGTTTTATCTTTGCATGATTGGAAGTCAATATGATTGGGTCCAACATTAGTAATTTGGAATTATGAATGAGAATAAGAAAAGGAAAAGAATAGGCGAACATCTTAGTGGACTTTTTAAATCGGGAAGTTTCCAAATTTAGAAAGTGCACTGAATTAGGGTTTCCACTTTTAAAAAGTTCGAAATCTAGAATTGGCCCTCTTAATAACGAGGACATTATAATGACTCCGAAAAATGTAATTTTTATAATTTTCCGATCATTGAATTGAGAGAAACGAGCGAATGAAGAACTAACGAACTTAAGTTGTTGGGCCCGGTCCAACTTAAGCCCGTTAGGGCTTTTATGCAAGGCACTATAAATACTTGATTTGTAGGTCTTGCACACAATACAAGATACAACCCTAATTCAAAACCCTAGCCGCTCACATCTCTCTCTCGGCCGATCTCAACCCGCGGCCACCACCGCCGCCGCCGTCGCCAACTCACCGGAATCGGCCACCCCTTGGCCGATTGTCTTGGTAATTCTTTTCTCTTTTCGTTTCTTTCGTTTTATTCTAACTATTTCGTGTCTAGTGCCACGTTTTAGTAGATCAAAGTATACGAGGTGAAATCCGAGAGGAGGAAGATTGAAGAATCAAAGAATCGAGGAGCAGCCACCTAGCCAACGACGCACGCGCTCCCACGCGCCACCCGAAGACAGCGCGTGATCCTCACGCGCCGCCGTTGCTCACGCCGTCGCCGCTCCCGGATTGCACGGATTGGTTTCCGCGGTAATCTTGCTTCGTTTCGTGCGCCTACCTCACGCTTCAAGAGGTAAAGTTTCGAATCCGTAGTCATTCGATTTTGATTTAATTAAGATTAAATATGTATGTTCGTTCGTAGTATATTGTATGGATTTATATGTATTAAGTGATTACATGAAATTCGTAATTTACTGCGAGCATGTTAATTGATTTAATGCGAGGATGCTAATTGATTTAATGTCGATTAAATAATTCACATGTATGTTGTTTTTAATTTCGCTGGAACCGCAAAGGTACGCAGTTCATTGTTTACAATTATCGAGCATGTGATTATGTGATTTAAATTTGTTTAAATTCGCATAAAATTTTTGTTTTCCGCTGCGTACACGTGTCCGATTCCCAACATATAAAACATCCAAACATTAACAAAACATGTTTTAACATAATTAAACATAGTCTAACATAAATTGAACATAATTAAAATCTAATGAACTAGCTTAAATCTTCAAGGTTGACATTAGGATCAAGTCCATCATCACTCTCACTCTCATTATCATCACTTTCATCTTCCTCAACCATCTCCATACTTCTTTCCCTTTCTTCCCCTCCCCCATCTCTATCCATCTCAACAATATCATCTCCATCAGGATCAACACCTCCACCTCTTTTTGTAATCCATTCATCATCTGAATGTACTTCTTCGACATCGATCTCAATATTTCGGAACTTTTTATCTTTCAACGTTGAATTGTACATGATGTACACTAAATCATTCATTTTCTTTTGAAGCTATTTGCTTCTTTTTTTCGTATGGACCTATAATTAAGTCATAAAGTAAATATAAAAATTAAGGATGTTTAATAAAAATATTATAAATTATAATAAAATTAAAAAAATATTTTACCATCTCGAATGCACTCCAATTACGCTCACATCCCGAAGAACTACAAGTCAGACTAAGTATCTTTATAGCGAACTTTTGAAGTTCGGGACATCATCTCCATAAATATTCCACCAATCAGATGGATGTTTTTTTCTCAACAATGCTCTTGCATCTTCCCTAGAAAACATGCCTTGTGCGTGATGGAATACATCAAGTTGTGTAATGATGGTATGCCTTTCAAACCGATCATTTACCAACTTATCAGTTGAATCAAAAAGTACATTTTTAACCTCCCTATGATTAGCATTGAAAGTTGGACGATAATGAATCCTAGGGTTTAAATACTGGGTTGCTACATGCAATGGCCTATGGAGTTGATTATTCCACCTCTCATCAGTGATATTCCATATAGGCCTATATCTATAAAATTGCATAATAAAACTCAAGTCTTCATGAATAAAATAATAGATAAATTAATTAGAATTGTATGAAATTATTAATTTACCTTGATTTCACATTGTTGAAGTTATTTTGGATCTTTTCTTTTGCACAATCCATCTCCTCGTACAAGAATGGCATAGCAGGTTGCTCATCTGAATCCATCAGCCGTAATACCTTGATTAGTTGTAAGGCTGCCCTAAGACACGTCACAACATTACTCCAAAATTATTATCTAACACAATCTTTTGAACTTTCTTGCCTTTCTCCGAACGAGCATGTGTGCTTCCCTTCCAGCTTGATGAAGAAAATATTGTAATTAAAGAACCCTTATGTTCACTAAGGCAACCCAAAGTCAAATATGCAGTTGCAAACCGAGTAACAGCTGGCCGAATCAAATCTCTTCCTTTGGTGTGGTTTTTCATCGAAGAGATGAGACTTGGTCTATTGTAAATATATGTAGTGATCTTTCTACCTTTCCTTATTTTTACTCGGTGAGTTTGCAGCTTCTTCTCGAAATCCTCTAACATCAAGTCTATGCAATGGGCTGCACATGGTGTCCAAAATAAATTCTTCCTTTTCTCCATCAACAATGATCCAGCTGCTTTGTATGACGCAGCATTATCAGTAATCACTTGCACCACATTTTTTTCCCCAATCTTGTCCACAATTTTATCCAACATCTCAAAACCTTTTCAGCTGTTTTGGAAAAGGAAGATGTGTCGATTGACTCCAAAAAAACAGTTCCTTTAGGACTATTAACCGAGAAATTACATATCGATCTTCTCTTTCTGTCAGTCCAACCATCCGACATGATTGTGCATCCAATCTTACTCCATTCGTCCTTGTTGACATCAAGAAAATTGTCTATTTCCTTGACTTCTTCAGTAAAAAAAGTCTCTTAAATGTTGTGGTAAGAGGGACCCTCAAAACCTGGACAATTGTCGAGCTATCTCCTCACATGCTCTCTCAAACTCGGGATTTCTCACTGTGTTGAAAGGGATCTCACTCATATAAGACCATTTTGCTATTCGCTTGCATGCGCTTTTTCGCAAATCCTTCTTGAATAGTTGATTCATAGTTGTTTGGTACGAACCTGCTTTTTCTTTCCCCTTTGAAGCATGATCCATGAATCCCAAGTGTGTTTCATTCATCGAACCCGAGGTGTCACACAATTTCTTTTTTTTCTTCCCTTTAATCTCAGCAAGAGTTGCTAGATTCTCAATCATACGGGTCTTCACATCATCTAGCACACTTAAACATGCAATAACATTTTCCTTTGTACCAGCAAGATGATTCTTCAAACAATAGACATCTCCGGAAAACAATTTAGTACAATATTTGCATGGAGATCTCTTCGCATTATCGTCAATATCAATGCCATACTCCCACCCAATATCAGTCTACTTCCACTAGACTTCTTCGAATTACTCTTCTTTTCCATAGACACAATTGAAGAACTAGAAGCAACCCCCGACATATTAATAAGAATCTGAAAAATAACTAAAAATTTCTAAGTAAATATTTGATTACAAAGACGGGAAATTGTCGAAATTTAATTTGAAAAATAGTATTCCTTGCAAACAAACAGAGACAGAAGAAAGAAAAAAGAAAAAAAAACAAAAAAAACACTCACCACAAACAGAGACAGAAGAAAGAAAAAAAAAACAAAAAAAAAAAACACTCAAAACAATAACAGAGGCAGAAGAAAGAAAAAAGAAAAAAGAAAAAAAAAACACTCACCAATTACCAGCGTCGTCTCCTTCGCAGATGCGCCGCCGTACCATTGCCTTCTTTGTTGTCGCCTTCCCTCACTGTTCGCCGCCTCCCTTGGTAATGTTGGGTTTCGGGCACGCATACGCAGCGGAAAACAAAAATTTTATGCGAATTAAACGAGTTTAAATCACATAAGCACATGCCCGATAATATAATTCAATTAATTGCGTACCTTTGCGCTTCCAGCGAAATTAAAAACAATTTACATGCTAATAATTCAATCGAATTTAAATCAACTAACATGCTCGCGTTTAAACCAAATAACATGCTTACAATGATTTAATCGATTACACATAATCACATAAAATCATACGAAACAAACATGAAATAATAGTTTAAACATAATCGAATCGAAACTAGGGTTTCGCGTGTTTACCTCTTGAAGCGTGAGGTGAGGTAGAAGCGATTAATACGTCGTGATTACTACGGAAACCAATCCGTAGAATCGGGGCAGCAGCGGTGCAACGGCAGCAGCGGCGCGTGAGGTCACGGCGGCGCGTGTGATATACGCGCGGCTTCGGGGTGGCGCGTGGGGCAGCGTGCGGCTTCGGCTCGTGCGTTGCTCCTCGATTCTTTGATCTACGATCTTCCTCCTCTCGGATTTCACCTCGTATACTTCGATCTACTAAAACGTGGCACTAGACACGAAGTAGTTAGAATAAAACGGAAGAAAAAGAGAAGGAATAACGATACCGAAACAATCGGCCAACGAATGGCCGATTCCGATGGAGCTCCGGCGACGGCGGCGCGGTGGCCGAGGAGAGAGGGCCGAGAGAGAGAGAGGGGCTGAGCGGCTAGGGTTAGGGTTAGGTCTTGTGTGTTGTGCAAGGCCTATAAATCATGTATTTATAGTCCCTTGCACAAAACCCTAGCGGGCTTAAGTTGGATTGGGCCCAACAGCTTAAGTCCGTTAGTATCTTTACTTGCTCGTCTCTCTTAATTGAATGACCGAAAAATTGCAACGATTACATTTTCGGAATCATTATAACTTCCTCGTCATTACGAGTGCCATCTCTCATTTTCCAACTTTCCAAAAGTGGAAACCCTAGTTCAGTGGACTTTCTAAATTTGGAAACTTCCCGATTTAGAAAGTTCACTAACACGTTCGCCTATTCTTTTCCTTTTCTTATTCTCATTCATAATTCCAAATTACGAATGTTGGACTCAATCGTATTGACTTCCAATTATGCAAAGATAAACTATTTTATCTCTGACCGTTTATTCAAAGATCTCATGTGCACGAGCAGTGTGACCCTCGATGGTTCAGGTGTAAGCTAGCCGTGGGCCCACAACCCTTTGTGGTCAAAACTCGTCCCCTTCGAGTTACGATTAAGATGAAGCTCGTTTCACCTTAATCACCCAACGAATCAAGATTGGCGTCTAGCAACTACGCGTCATGATTCCCTAGATACAAATGAAGTGCCTGCAAGAACCTTCAGATATAGTTAACGTACAGTACGGTCCCTTCGATACATATGTCCCGATCGAACTAGAGGCATTGGTTCATCGAGACCTCTTTATATGTTCGATGACGGTGCGATCGTTCTAAGTGTTGTAATCCTTACGTGCATGACTTAGAGAATCGAATTCTCTAATCATCACTTAGTCAGCTCTGGCCAGAGACTTAGAATGATTACAAACTTTCAGAACACACAGGACATCCAAGACTATTCTAGCGATCGAATCCCCGACTACAATGCACAGACCTCCCACTAGATTTCGGACTGCACGAACACTGGCCCTTGGGATGGTCCTCGGTGGAACTCAGGGACAGGTCACGATACAGCTGGTCCTCTAGTGAAGTCACGGTGATGTCTAGGTCATAAGGACTAATGGTGTACAACTATACCATAGATATCTCTACTCGATTATTGGGAACCACTTAGAGATTTCTAGGGTGAGGGAGTTCAGTGAACTCGTCAACTTACGAGCACCCACTTATGCATGCCGATATCACAATACCGTTTACTGATGAGATGCATGCCAATATCACAATGCCGATCTCGGTAAAGGCTTCGTGAAGGGGTCTGCAACGTTCTCTTCCGAGGTGACTCGTTCTACCTTAACTTCACCTCTATCAATGATCTCTCGGATCACGTGATACTTCCTCAGAATATGCTTCGACTTCTGATGAGATCGCGGCTCCTTAGCTTGTGCCACGGCTCCGGTGTTATCACAGTACAACGGTACTGGATCACTAGCATCAGGAATGACATCCAACTCTTGGATGAACTTCCTTATCCAAGTCCCTTCTTTTGCAGCTTCGGACTCTGCAATGTATTCCGCTTCGGTAGTGGAATCGGCCGTCGTGCTTTGCTTGGAACTCTTCCAACACACTGCACCACCATTAAGCGTGAATATAAATCCAGAATTCGACTTTGAGTCGTCCACGTCCGATTGAAAACTAGAGTCAGTGAAACCCTCTAATTTCAACTCGGCACCCCCATAGACCAAAAATATATCCTTAGTTCTTCGCATGTACTTGAGGATATCTTTCACGGCTTTCCAGTGAGCCGGGCCGGGGTTAGACTGATATCTGCTTGTGACACTCACAGCATACGCAATATCGGGTCTTGTACATAGCATGCCATACATTATGCTTCCTATTGCAGAAGCATAAGGCGTCCTTTTCATCTCCTCGATTTCACTAGGTGTTTGGGGACACATAGATTTCGAGAGACGAACCCCATGGGACATTGGCAAGAATCCTTTCTTGGATTCTTCCATGCTAAACCGTTTCATAACGGTGTCTATGTACAGGCTTTGGGATAAGCCAAGCATTTTTCTTGCTCTATCTCTATAGATGCGTATTCCTAATACGTAAGATGCTTCTCCCAAATCCTTCATTGAGAAACGTGTGGACAACCATGCTTTCGTTTGTTGCAACATTCCTACGTCATTCCCAATGAGTAGAATGTCATCAACGTAAAGCACTAAAAATATCACTGCCCTCCCACTAACCTTCTTGTATACACAAGGTTCCTCCGGATTCTTCTCAAAATCAAACTCTTTGATAGTTGAGTCGAACCTAATGTTCCAACTTCGGGATGCTTGCTTCAATCTATAAATGGATCGCTAGAGCTTGCAAACCTATTGCTCACTTCCAGAAGATATGAAGCCTTCCGGCTGCGCCATGTAAATTTCTTCCTCAATATCTCCATTAAGGAAGGCGGTCTTCACATCCATTTGCCATATCTCGTAGTCGTACCACGCAGCTATGGCCAGCAAAATCCTAATGGACTTCAGCATCGCGACTGGCGAAAAGGTTTCCTCATAGTCAACGCCTTGCCTTTGAGTGTATCCTTTTGCTACCAATCTAGCTTTATAGGTCGACACCTTTCCATCAACTCCAATTTTCTTCTTATAGATCCACTTGCAGCCTATAGGAACAATTCCTTTGGGTGGATCTACCAAGGTCCATACCTTGTTGGAGTACATGGAGTCCATTTCGGATTTCATGGCAGTTAGCCAATGTCCCATGTCCGCATCCGATACGGCCTCATTGTATGTTCTTGGGTCTCGTCCAAGATCAACATGATCTTCATCATTCTCGAGGAGGAATAACCTATCGGGCATTTTCCGAACTCTTTCGGATCTACGTACCGTAGGTTCAGGAGGTATATTCGTGGTTTGTTGTATTGGTTCGATTACTTGTTCTTGCGCTTGAACTTCACTTTGTGGTTCTTGAACTACTTCAAGTTCTATCATGCTGCCCTTTCTATCGGATAGAAACTCCCTTTCCAAAAAGGTGGCATTTCTCGAAACAAACGTCTTTGCTTCTTTGACATAATAAAACTCGTATCCCATTGAGTCTTCAGGATACCCCACAAAATAGCACAAGTCGGATTTACTATCCAACTTATCTCCCACTAATCGCTTCACATAAGCGGGACAACCCCATATCCTAATATGTTTGTAATTGGGTTTCCGGGAATGCCAAAGTTCATAAGGTGTGGATTTAACTGCTTTGGTGTTAACTCTATTCAGCAAATACGCGGCAGTGCGGAGTGCATGACCCCACAAGTATGCCGGTAAGTTTGTGAACCCCATCATTGATCGAACCATATCTAATAAAGTTCGATTCCGACGTTCGGAGACTCCATTAAGTTGAGGAGTTCCCGGTGGAGTCCATTGGGATTGTATCCCATTTTCTTTTAGATAGTCAATGAACTCGATGCTCAAGTATTCTCCACCACGATCGGATCGCAGCTTCTTAATACTTCGTCCGAGTTGCTTTTCTACTTCATGTCTAAAATCTTTGAACCTTTCAAATGTTTCAGACTTGTACTTCATCAAGTACACATACCCATACCTAGAATAATCGTCGGTAAAGATGGCGAAGTAGTTATATCCACCCTTCGCACTAACACTTAGTGGACCACATACGTCTGTATGGATCAAATCCAAAAGACCCTCGGCTTGTTCCATTTTCCCTTTGTAGGGTGACTTGGTCATTTTCCCTTTAAGGCAAGATTCACAAGTTTGTAGTGATTTCACGTCCTCCAAAGAGAACAATCCTTCACTAACAAAATCGTTCATCCTTCTTAAAGAGACATGACCTAATCTAGCGTGCCAAAGTTGTGCGGGGTTTTGATCTATCTCCTTACGTTTTGCTGATATAACATTAATAGGTATTTCATTTGGATTTAGTTCATACAAGTTGTTTAATAGTCGTCCTTTGCAAATTAAATTCTCATTCTTTTGTATAATGCAAATCGAATTTCCAAAAACAAAAGTAAAACCTTCAATATCCAATACAGGAATAGAAATAAGGTTTCTAATGAGCGACGGAACAAATAAACAATCGTTCAAAACAATAGGAAAACTAGAATCCAAAACATTTAAGTAAATTGTGCCAATGGCTTCAGCAGCAACTCTTGCTCCATTCCCCATCCTTAGGTAGGTCTCACCCGCTCTAAGTCTTCGACTTCTTGTCATTAGCTGCAAATCATTGCACAAATGTGAGCCACAGCCCGTATCCAATACCCAAGAAGAAGAGTTGACAGACAAATTTACGTCAATGAAATACGTACCCTTTTCAGAACCTTTCTGCTTTAGGTAAGCCTTGCAGTTGCGGCGCCAATGTCCTTTCTTTCCACAGTGATGGCAAGCATCATCAACTTGTTTGCTAACCTTTGCTTTGGGGCCCCCACTACCTTCACCCACTTCGAACTTGCTGTTAGGGAAAAGAACTCTTTCCTTTCTCTTCTTTTGGAAAGAACTCTTCTTTCCAGAAGTAGCAGCAACGAGAACAGACTTCTCTTTCTTAATGGTGGACTCGAAGCTGACCAACATGTTCATTAACTCATCCAAGGGAGGATCTAGTTTGTTCATGTTGAAGTTCACTATGAACGATTCATAGGAACTAGGAAGTGACAACAGGATCAAATCCAACGAGAGCTCGGCCGGGAGGGTGACATCAAGATTCACTAGCTTTTCAAGGAGAGTGATCATTTTGAGACAGTGCTCGTGGACCGAAGTCCCTTCGCGCAGTCTCGCTGTGATCAACTCCTTTGTAGCAGCGTACCTCGATGCCCTAATATTCTCACTATACATGCTATCGAGATGAGCCTTTATATCGAAAGCATGCAAGTGAGACTCATATTTCCTCGCAAGCGCGGGCTCCATGGCGGCTATCATATAGCACCTAGCATGAGTGTCATCTTTCTTCCAAACTTCATAAGTTTCCTTTTGAGCATCAGTCGTTGTGGCAGGTATAGTGGCGGGAAGCCTCTCGTTCAAAACATAGAGACGACCCTCAACAGTTAGTACAAGCTTAAGACTACGCAACCAATCTAGGTAATTAGGGCCATTGAGTTTATTGTCGAGGATTGACATTATGGGATTCTTAGACATGATTATCTGAGACATATAGAGAAGAGGATTATTAGAGATTCGCGTTAAATGATTGTTACAATTAAATGTTTGGACTTGTGTTATTTAATTGTTCTCCCACTAATTTTATCGAGTTCCACTTCCCTCTAGTAGACAAACGAGAAAACTGATTTTTCTTAATGGGCTTTAGGTCCAATAGACAAATATAACCCGTAGTTAATCTAGCCCGATTATATTTGCCCAAAGGTAGATCACAATCAATCATATCCACAATATGACCCTAAATTAATTTTCCTCACACTTGATAATGACCTAAGTTAATCTCGCGAATATCAAAATCGTCGTGTGTCAAGTCTAACCTACCAATCAAAGATGCTCATAGAACTTGATTATGCCAAACTAATGCAGTCCCTAGTTAATCTAGCCGACCACGTTAATCCAACATAACCCTTTTCTATGGCTACCTTCATCGCTATGTCAATTGAATTACAGCTTACTCCACCATAGCACTCCCCGCTAACACGGCTTACTGCACTACAGTGAAGGGCTACACATAATCCAACCGTTGGCAGAAGGAAAGAAATAACTCAACAGATTGGGTATTTCTTTATAGCTTGAAATGATTCTTAATTGAATTAAGAATGAGAGATTTTATTTAAAAGTTTTATCTCATCAGAAGGTTTTGGATTGGTCTATGTGATTCCTACATCTATGTTCTCTAAAGGTATATGGAAGCGCATATTGTCCTAAGAGGAACATACGACCTAATTACATAATTAATTACATTAATTAATTATTGAGTTTTTCAAAATAATTATAGAACCTCAACTAGCATAAATCATTCAAATAATGTTGAGGTACTACTAATTAAGTTGAATATATAATCAATATTATATATGTGTTCCATTAATTGAAATCAATTTAACAATTTAAATTAATTAATTAATCTAACACCTATTTACTAAAATAGATGATTGTCGATCCAATTATCTAATTGGGATTAATTGAAAATAATTTTCCAAAAATTAAAATCAATTTGTTTTAAGTTTAATTTTAGAAATTTGAAAAAATTTTTTTTTTTTTTTTTTTTTTTTTTTTTTTTTTTTTTTTAATTTTTCAGTGAACCGGTTCGGCCCAACCGGTCTGACCGGTTCGGACCGAAGCGGTCCGGTTCTGCCCGGTCCAGCTGACCCAAATCAGTGGGCCGGGTCAGTCGGACCGAGAACCGGTCTGACCGACCCGAATCCACGTGGATTCGGTCAACTAGATCGCACACAACCATCGAACCGGCCGGTTCGACCGGTTCGATCCGAACATTTAAAAAACCGACATTTTAAAACAATTTCAGATCCGAATTTCCAATTTTAAACAATTTTAAAGCTGGAAATATTCTAAACAATATTTCAAAAATATTTTAAACTTACGAAAACTCCCAATTACATAACACGACAATCGCTACTTTAATAAATCGAACATGCATATTAAAACGAAACGCAATTAATTGCGCAACGAGCTCTGATACCACTGTTGGGTTTCGGGCACGCATACGCAGCGGAAAACAAAAATTTTATGCGAATTAAACGAGTTTAAATCACATAAGCACATGCCCGATAATATAATTCAATTAATTGCGTACCTTTGCGCTTCCAGCGAAATTAAAAACAATTTACATGCTAATAATTCAATCGAATTTAAATCAACTAACATGCTCGCGTTTAAACCAAATAACATGCTTACAATGATTTAATCGATTACACATAATCACATAAAATCATACGAAACAAACATGAAATAATAGTTTAAACATAATCGAATCGAAACTAGGGTTTCGCGTGTTTACCTCTTGAAGCGTGAGGTAGAAGCGATTAATACGTCGTGATTACTACGGAAACCAATCCGTAGAATCGGGGCAGCAGCGGTGCAACGGCAGCAGCGGCGCGTGAGGTCACGGCGGCGCGTGTGATATACGCGCGGCTTCGGGGCGGCGCGTGGGGCAGCGTGCGGCTTCGGCTCGTGCGTTGCTCCTCGATTCTTTGATCTACGATCTTCCTCCTCTCGGATTTCACCTCGTATACTTCGATCTACTAAAACGTGGCACTAGACACGAAGTAGTTAGAATAAAACGGAAGAAAAAGAGAAGGAATAACGATACCGAAACAATCGGCCAACGAATGGCCGATTCCGATGGAGCTCCGGCGACGGCGGCGCGGTGGCCGAGGAGAGAGGGCCGAGAGAGAGAGAGGGGCTGAGCGGCTAGGGTTAGGGTTAGGTCTTGTGTGTTGTGCAAGGCCTATAAATCATGTATTTATAGTCCCTTGCACAAAACCCTAGCGGGCTTAAGTTGGATTGGGCCCAACAGCTTAAGTCCGTTAGTATCTTTACTTGCTCGTCTCTCTTAATTGAATGACCGAAAAATTGCAACGATTACATTTTCGGAATCATTATAACTTCCTCGTCATTACGAGTGCCATCTCTCATTTTCCAACTTTCCAAAAGTGGAAACCCTAGTTCAGTGGACTTTCTAAATTTGGAAACTTCCCGATTTAGAAAGTTCACTAACACGTTCGCCTATTCTTTTCCTTTTCTTATTCTCATTCATAATTCCATATTACGAATGTTGGACTCAATCGTATTGACTTCCAATTATGCAAAGATAAACTATTTTATCTCTGACCGTTTATTCAAAGATCTCATGTGCACGAGCAGTGTGACCCTCGATGGTTCAGGTGTAAGCTAGCCGTGGGCCCACAACCCTTTGTGGTCAAAACTCGTCCCCTTCGAGTTACGATTAAGATGAAGCTCGTTTCACCTTAATCACCCAACGAATCAAGATTGGCGTCTAGCAACTGCGCGTCATGATTCCCTAGATACAAATGAAGTGCCTGCAAGAACCTTCAGATATAGTTAACGTACAGTACGGTCCCTTCGATACATATGTCCCGATCGAACTAGAGGCATTGGTTCATCGAGACCTCTTTATATGTTCGATGACGGTGCGATCGTTCTAAGTGTTGTAATCCTTACGTGCATGACTTAGAGAATCGAATTCTCTAATCATCACTTAGTCAGCTCTGGCCAGAGACATAGAATGATTACAAACTTTCAGAACACACAGGACATCCAAGACTATTCTAGCGATCGAATCCCCGACTACAATGCACAGACCTCCCACTAGATTTTGGACTGCACGAACACTGGCCCTTGGGATGGTCCTCGGTGGAACTCAGGGACAGGTCACGATACAGCTGGTCCTCTAGTGAAGTCACGGTGATGTCTAGGTCATAAGGACTAATGGTGTACAACTATACCATAGATATCTCTACTCGATTATTGGGAACCACTTAGAGATTTCTAGGGTGAGGGAGTTCAGTGAACTCGTCAACTTACGAGCACCCACTTATGCATGCCGATATCACAATACCGTTTACTGATGAGATGCAGTACACATACACTAAGTGCTAGTCTTAATGGGAAAGGCCGATATCCTCATTAGTGGCGTAACCCTTCGACTAGGAACATGTTTAACAGTTATAATACTCAAGTAAATATCTCACGATCCTAACGATCAATTACTAGTACTTGTAATAACTGTAAGGACTATATCTATGCTTGTGACAAAGGGACAAAGATATAGAATGCCAATGTGTTTTATCATTAATACGAATAAAGGTTCGTTTATTACAATAATAAATACGAAAGACCACAGCCACAGGTTGGCTTGTTGGTCACCTACTCTAACAGGTAACTCACAGACACGGCTTGTTTTTTCTCTTAAGAGATGAAAAATGTTTTCTTCCCGTTCACGAATGTTTTAGGGCAAAATCAAGTTGGGCCTATAAAATTATTGATTTACTTGCTATTGGGCTTAATATTTTTAGTTAAATATTGAGTGTTTTGGGCCCAAACTCAAAATTTCAGCCCAAACTGAGACATAACAAAAATGCAAATAACATGTGTCCCGTTAAATAATAAAAGCTAGAAAAAGAACTACAACCCACAAATACCCGAAAAAATAACACTACAACCGAAATATTCCTTGAAGATACAACCGACACATTCCAAGAAGATATATAAAGTACAAAAGTTCCGGGAGGTCCAAAAAACGACAAGTAGAAAATAATGTTCGATTTACCTCGTGCAATATTAAAAATTACATAAATTAGGTTCAGAAACTTCAAACAGGATTCTAATGGATATTTCCCATTGTTCTTCCTAGGTGGTTTTCGTAAATGGGGCCGTGAATGCAAATTCAAAAGATAAATGTGGTCTTTTTAAGGTTTCTATCGCGATTCGCAAGACAAAAATGGATTTGGTAGAGATTGCATCAATAGTGGGGATCGGGGGAAATATAGGTGGAAATTATTTCACGATTTTCCTTAGGGAATCTCTAACTGAGTCTCCAAATTCTGTTTTGGAGACCCATATGGTGACTCGGTACAATTTCACAGTCTCTAAAAAAAATATTCCACAATGGAGGACTCTATAATTTTGAGTCTCTAAATCATGTTATGGATTATTTTATGTAGTAATTTGATTAGGGCTCAAAATTTTATTCATATACGAGATTGTAGATAATTATATTTTATTTTAACAATCTTAATTATTTTTAGAGTTAACTGCAAAAAATCCCCTAAACTTTGGACGTTTTTGCGCTTTACCCCCTGAACGGAAAAAAGTTGCACGAGCATACTTGAACTTGTTAAATTGTTGCACCGATGATTAAAAAATCCATTTATAGCAAAATCCTTGCCTGAATTGCACACGTGCAACTCACACGTGAAAATAAAGGGCTAATTTCGTCAATTCACAAGACTTTCAGATAAAAGAATAAAAAAATAAACTAAAAATACATCTCCCAAATAAAAACTCAGAGAGAGAAACAAATTCTTCAGAGGTTTTAGAAAAAATGGCGAAGTCGTGCAAAGGTCTGGCTACGGAACTCGTCAAATGCCTCAGCGAATCCGATTGCGTCAAGGTACAACGAACGAAACCTTTGTGATTTCTCTTCTTTAATTTCATCATTTTTTTTAATTGGTGAGACGAGATTGGCTAATTGGAAATGTGTAATCGAGATTTGAACTGAATTCATTGGAAATGTAGGTATATTTTGCAATTGGGGACTTTTGTATTGTAGAATTGAGTGATTTAAATCATGATTTTTTTTGATGAATTGATGTAGGTAGAGAATCGGCCGTATGGAGAATGTGCGAAAGAGAAGAGCCCACACATTTCCAGCGAGTGTGTGGGGCTTAGAGAAACCTATTTCAACTGCAAGAGAGACCAGGCATGTTTTTTTCCTCTCTATTTTCTTATTATTATGTGTGTGTGTGTGTGTGTGTGTGCAGTGGCGAATCCAGGATTTTAATTAAGGGTGTTTGAAATATAATAACAAAAAAATATATAAATAATACACATGGAATTTTTTTTAAAAATACTACCGTTTTTTTTAAAAATACTACCGTTTTAATATACAAATAAAAAGTTCTAAAATATTTTTCGACGTGGTCCCATTTCTTGGAAAAAAGTCATCACTTCGTCGACACTAACATTATCTAATATATCCTTTTCAATGTACGACACCAAAATATCATTCAACAATTGATCCCCCATACGATTGCGTAGTTCTGACTTGACAATCTTCATTGCAGAAAATACCCTTTCCACTGATGCGGTTGCAACCGGCAAAATTAACGACAACTTCAATAGCAAATACACCGATGGATAAGTAATATTTTTTCTCTTTGCAACCAACTTCTCAGCAAGCCTACTAGCCCCCACCATATTTGAAAAGTCTTGATCACTTCTAACATCTCTAATAAAATTTTCAAGTTGATTTTCAAGAACGATAAGACCACAATCATCAAACTCGCTTGGATAAAATCCAGCTAATTTCACCAAAGCATTTGTATCAAAAGCAGAGAACGAATTACTTGGATCAAAACACGATATCAAACTAAGTAACTCCGTATTGGTATTATCAAAACGATCGTTCAACTCTGAAAGTTGAAGATCTATGACTGTGTAAAGCACCTCAATTTGATAATGATTCAAGTTTGTAATTTGTGTACCTCTCCGGGATATTCTGCCATCTCTTGAGTAAAGTAGAAAATTATCATCCATGTTTGGGACAAGAATGTCATGCTCAACACAAAAGTCTGAAGTTTGTTGCAACAATTTGCCCCAACCATCTTCTCTCAATTCTTGCAGTCGATCTTTAGCAAAAGTAACAAGCTTCATGGCATTAGCAAGGTCTTGGTCTTTTTTTTGCAATGCTTGTGATAAATCATTTGTGATTCCCAAGACTGATCTCATTAAGTGCAAAACAAAGGTAAACTCAAAACACTCAATATTTCTTAAAAGAATTGTGGCTTGTCCACAATGAGCAACATCATCACCATTATTTGCTAAATACTCTAGTACATCAACCACCGACGAGAACAACTTAATCATACTCAAAATTGTGAAATAATATGAATTCCAACGTGTATCTCCCGGCCTTTTTAAAGTGGCTTCTTGATTCAAACCACTACCCGTTACAAAATTATCAAAAGAAATCTTTTCGCACAGTTTTTCAAATTGTTTCTCCCGAAGCAACTCTTGACGTTTACAAGAACCTCCAATAATATTTGCTAACATTGCAAGAGAACCAAAAAACTCACATAATTGCTTGTTCTTCTTAGTAATTTGCACAAGAGCCAACTGAAGTTGATGAGCAAAACAATGGACATAAAAAGCAGACCTGTTTTCTTTCAATATTAAACTCTTCAAACCATTAAACTCTCCTTGCATGTTACTAGCTCCATCATAACCTTGGCCACGCACACGTGACAAGCTCAAGCCAAATGTCGTAAGAAGAGACTCAAGAGAAACTTTCAGACATCGTGCAGTAGTGTTTGGAACATGAACAACGCCAATAAAACGTTCAATAATTTTCCCTTCACCGTTCACATAACGTAAAGCAACGGCCATTTGTTCTTTAATGGAAACATCACGTGCCTCGTCAACTAGTAAAGCAAAGAAATCATCACCAATGTCACAAAGAATAGCCTTCAAGACAAAATGGGCAAATGAACTGATAATTTGGTTTTGAATATTTGGTGCTTTCATTATGCAATTTCCCGGAGAGTTATCCAAAACAACTCGATTAATTTCATCGTTGTCTTCCGCCATAACCTTGATAAGCTCAACAAAATTACCTTTATTTAGCGACTCATTTGATTCATCATGCCCCCGCAATGCAAGTCCTTGCCGTAAGAGATATCTTATGGCTTTAGTCGTTGTACGCAACCGAATGTAATACTCACGTTTAGATTCTTTAGTTTTGTTCGCAAGAGGAACATCTATGTGACATTTATTATTAATTTAATCTTGACAAGCCATGTAGCAATGATGATGAACGCTATCATGATTTCCCTCGTGTGTTCTCAAACTCTTTTTCTTGTGCCAATTCTTATAACCTTCACCAACAAATTTATCACCACCCCCTTTTGCACTATCGCCAACCTTAAAAAGATAGCAACATAAGCAAAATACCTCATCTTTACTTTCACTATATTCCAACCAACTACCAAATTCATTGTACCAATCCGCACTAAATCTACGTTCTTGTCCATATAAAGTAGATTGAGGAAATGTATGGAGTCGAGGTTGACAAGGACCTTTTTGCAAGTAAGCTCTCCGGATAGTTTCAAGCTCTTTTGAAGTCTTAGCAAGAACACTAATAGGCAATCTTAATCCCGGGTCGGCCTCAATAGTGTTCACATTAACTTCTATTTGCAATTGAGAGTGAATACCTTGAACTTGTTCTTCTTGGACGATATCATTAGTTGGCCTTCCAATATTCACATTATCATTTGATGTTGATGGTTCTTCTAGCCGAGAGCGTTTTGTCTTTGTCACAAATCGATCTAGTTTCTGAAAATAAATATAATTAGATAAAAATAGAAGTTTTTATAATAATTAAAAATGGATGGAATCCCTACATAATGTGGTGCACGTGCAAAGTGCATATATCCAACTAAAAGGATATATGGGGTGGATTGGTGGCGGAAATCATGTGTTGTTTGATCGGAGTTGACGAAGGGAGAAGGAAACCAAACCACGATCGTTTGATCAGAGTTGGATTGGTGGCGGAAATCATGTGTTGTTTGATCGGAGTTGACGAAGGGAGAAGGAAACCAAACCACGATCGTTTTTTTTTTCCAACTTTTTGGTGAAGCGTTTGTGTTCTCTTTT
The DNA here is from genome assembly GCF_000504015.1 of Erythranthe guttata. The sequence goes on from NW_012194586.1 coordinate 391,304, forward strand.
TTTATATTTTGTTACTGGAGTCAAAAGTGAAAAACAGAGGAAAAAGCCTTCTGGAAAATGGCCTCTGTTTGTGGGTAAGGTTATATTAATTTTTACTAAATTTCAATTTAACCCCCCATTAGTTATAAATATAAAAAAAACCCAAAAATTATTATAAAATTTTTTTTTTTTTTTTTAAATCCAAGGGTGTGCAACTGCACACCTAGGACTATGCTACATACGCCACTGTGTGTGTGTTTCCCGAAATCACTACGAAAAAGGGGAAGAAATTCTACACTTGAAAGCTGTGAACAAATTATTATGAATTTTCGATATGAATTCATTGGAGATTAGGGATTTTTCATATTGAATTTTTAGTAATTTTATATGATAATTTCAGGTGGTGGTGCGGCGGTGGAGATGATGGTGGTGCGGCGGCGGAGATGGAGAGAGATGGTGGTGCGGCAGCAGTGGAGAGAGATGGTGCGGCGGCAGTGGAGAGAGATGGTGGTGCGGCGCCGGTGGAGAGATGGTGGTGGCGGTGGTGTGAAAAATCTTCCCCTGTTTTGCAGCAAGAGGGACGAAGAAGATGGCTGGGCTTTTTTTCTTTTTCTTTTTTTATTTTTTCTTTTTTTTTTCTTTTTCTTTTCTCCTTTTTTTTATTCTTTTATTTGAAAGTCTTGTGAATTGACGAAATTGCCCCTTCATTTTCACGTGTGAGTTGCACGTGTGCAATTCAGGCAGGAATTTTGCTATTAATGGATTTTTTAATCATCGGTGCAACAATTTAACAAGTTCAGGTATGCCCGTGCAACTTTTTTCCTTTCAGGGGTAAAGCGCAAAAACGTCCAAAGTTTAGGGGATTTTTTGCAGTTAACCCTTATTTTTAAAACACATTTCCATCCAAAAAACGAAAAATTCTGAAGATATAAGAAATCTTGAACTACAATATAAGCTCGACATAAAATTGTATCTTCTTCGGGTAAAAGATTACGGCCCTTTTACTTCCTTCACCATCTTCCATTGCTATACAATAAATAATTTCAACAATATAAGCACAATTATAGATTAAAATACATTAATAAAATGAAATAAACCACAATAATAAATATAAAATAAACACACTAAAAATAAAAGAAAAAATAAGTGAAAAAAGAAAGAAAAAAAAAAAAAAAAAAAAAAAAAAAAAAAAAAAAAAAAACAAAAACCCATAATTATAGCTCAACCCACTATCTTGCTTAATCCCCCACCGCCACCCCACCCCCAATTCCCTAATTTATTCACCACATACGTTTTGTAGAAAGAAAGAAAGAAGAAGAAAAAAATTAGCTGCTCCCAAATTTCTCTCGCACCGCCTGCCCCAACCTTCACCTTTCAACATCACAAACCAAAACATAATTTATCTCTCCAATTAAAAACCTCACCCCATCCTCAAAGAAAAAAAAAATTCCTTCTCTCTCAATTTTCTCGTAACATCTGAAAAAAAAAAGGAAAAAAAAATAGACTCACTGATTTTTTGACAATGAAGAAAAATTGAAGGAGATGAATGAAGAACGTGAAACCCAATCAGTTATTTATGCATTTCATCTTTTTTTCTTCCCATTGAAGCCCAACGTCATATTCCTATGTTGATTAAGTTTTTCAATTTTCAATTCAGAATTTATGCTTTGATGATTTGAGTTCTACAATTTACAGCCCATTCGTTATGGGTCCCAGCAAATTTGGGTCTTCAAACACAATACTATATTTAGAAAAAATTTAGAGACTTTGGCAAAGTCTCTAAATATAGAGACCATCTAGAGCCTTATTGGTGTTGGCATTTTTGTGAAAGTTCTATAATATGCTTCCCAATAGTTTGGAGACTCCATTAGGGATGCCCTTATAGTCAAAGCAGTGATCTTGGATAGGGCTGGTGGGCTATATATATTAATTGTGTTATAGGGGGTGGTATTACCTAAATCTTTTCACTTAGAGGGTATCCGATATTTAGACATTTCACATGAGAGTCTGTGCAATTAATGTTGCAAATCGATGCACTTATACTCAACGGAAACAAAAAATAATTACATAAAAGAGTTCATGTTATTTAAACATACGCGCACATAGATTAATTATGTACCTTAATCGCTCTCGCGAGAACAAGCATACATATTAATTTTTAATTTAAAATTAAATTACTACTAACAAATTGAAACAATTTATACAAAGTCATACAATCATTCAAATCAAATATTTCACATATATCAAGCCATCAACAAAATTATGTTTATTATCGAGCCACCGAAGAAGGATGGAAGTTGGAGAATGTATGGTTATTGTCGAGCCATCAAAAAAATTATGGTAAAGTATCAATACCCACATTCATCGATTAGACGGCATGCTGGATGAACTATGTGGCTATTTTCTAAAATTGATTGGAAAAGTGGTTATCACCAAATTCACATGAAAGACGGAGATGAATGAAAATTGCAGTAAAAGTAAGTATGCATTGTATGAATGGTTAGTGATGTCTTTTGGTTTTACTAATCCACCTAGTACATTTATGCCACTTAAGAATCATGTCTTGCAAGCCTACATAGGAAAATTTGTTGTTATTTACTTTGATGATATCTTAGTTTACTGTATAAACTTTCATGATCATATTGAACATCTAAGGTGTGCATTGGAGTCATTGAGGCGTGAACACCTATATGTTAACCTAAAGAAGTGTGATTTTTGCCAAAATAGAATTGTTTTCCTTCGTTAAGTTTAGGGGCGTCGAAGTGTACGAGAAGACGGTTAAGGCTATTCGTGAATGGCATGCACCCACAACCGCATCCGAGTTAAGGAGTTTCCATGGCCTAGCTGGATTTTATGGAGATTTGTGCCAAACTTTAGCATAATTGCAGCTCCTTGGACCGAGGTGATCAAGAAGGAGGTCGGCTTCAACTGGAGAAAAGCTCAAGAAAAGGCATTTTACACTTTGAAAGATGAGAAAAGTTCCGCTCCTTTATTACTTTTACCGGATTTTTATAAAACTGTTGAAATCGAATGTGATGTTTCTCGTATTATAAGTATCGGTGCAGTGCTTATGCAAGACATACATATCGCTTATTTCAGCGAGAAGCTCAATGGTGAAGCTTTGAAATACTCGTCTTATGACAAAGAGCTCTACGTGTTGGTGCGAGCATTGAAGACTTGGCAACATGACTTGTGTTCTAAGGAGTTCGTAATCCACACGGATCACGAATCATTAAAACGTCTTAAGGGCCAAGGCAAGCTGAACCGAAGACATTTTCGATGGGTGGTTCTTATCAAGATGTTTCCTTTTTATGATACAGTACAAATAATGTAAAGACAATGTAGTGGCTGATGCACTATCTCACAGTATGGTACTCGTTTCAACCCTAGTGTTAAGTTCTTAGATTTTGAGTATATTTTGAGTATATTAAAGCGAGATGTTGAGATGGTTTTTATCCCAATATATTGACTTTGTTATCTTTACTTTAATGTAGAAACGTTCTCGTGGTGGAAGAAAAGAAATGTAATAGTTAAATTTTGTTCACTAATTGAGAAATCAATAAGAAAGAAAATACAACCGCCCACGTGCTATTATACTGATGAAGTCCAAACAAATGAATAAATGAATAAGGCTCATAGAATGAATACCCAAAATCAATTATATATATAGTAAAAAATGATCATCATCAAGAAATTGAAAAAAAAAAAAAGGAATAACAAAAAAGATAAAGCAAGTATAACAAGAAAGTGAAGATATATAAATAATCAGAGCCTAAACCTAAATTTGCAGCTGCTATCTCTAATACTGATGGCATTATTTGCAGCCAAACTATCAACATCCACCCTGCACCTCACCAAGAACTTCCACTTCATCAGTTTCAACTTCCCGAGTTTCAGCCTCACCGGAACTTTCGCCCGGATATTCAACGGGATGCTTCCGGTTTGCTGCTGAGCCTGCAAAGACTGCACCAAACCGGCGGCATCAGCCGTCTGCCCCGCCAGCGCGAGGCTGAGCAAGGTGGTGTTCCGGTGTCCCTGGTAAAACTTCGGCAGCGAACCCTCGCACAGCTTCCTGCCGGTGTACCACACGCTCAGATGGCTCCCGCTCTCGTAGTATATCCCTATCTTCTTGTTCGGATTTCTCGCGGTGATGTTCACGTTGAACGTGGCGGACAGGCTGTTGTCGTTGCCGAAATTGAACTGCGTTATTCTCATGGCGTCGACCGAGTACTTTGGCACTTTGGGATCGAAGACAAAGTACACGACCGCAGCTAGTATCCCGATAATTACGATTTGGAGTAGCAGAAGGGATATGGTCCAACACAAGCATTTCTTGCAGCAACTTGATCTCCTCTTTGGCGGTTTCAACGGGGCGTACGGGATCGTACGGTGGACCGGCGGCGGTGGATACTGCCTCTCCGGGTCGCCGTGCTCCGACTTGGAAGATCCCCGAGTAATCAGAGGGGCGGTGGCTTTCTGCGGTGTAAGTGGAACCACCACCATCGCCTCATGTTCGTGTACTGGATGGATTCTTTGATGATCGGCCATTTTTTTAAGATCAAGAATTTTGAAGTATGAGGATAAATTAAAGGAATGGAAGTATATTTTATTTGGAGAAATGAGTTTGGTTTTTATATAAAGTTTGGGGGTTTGGTGCAAAAGTGTATACGTGTGCATGGATTGACAAAGTCATGTGTGTGTGTTAATGGTTCTGTTGTTGAAGTTTCCTTTTATTGACTTTAAACAAAATAGAGGGTGAAAAGTCATTGTCTAGGATACCCGTTTTAAAACGCTGCGAATGCAATATATGTTTACTTCTAAATATTAAAATTAAAATTGGTCTAAAAGTGTGATTTATTTATGGTAAGAGTTAGGAAAGTCAAATATTTTTAAGGTCAAAATATAGACGCGTGGTAGCATTAATTTGTACTGAAATGTAAAATGTGAAGGTATGTTTATTGGTTCGTAATGCTTATTCTTTCAACTTTTATTTCTCGCGTGTACAAATTTATACTATTTTTCTTTTTGGGTAAATAACACTGACCCCTCCTGTGTTGTGTTGTGAAATTTGTGCACATCACCCTCTTGTATTTTGAATATAGCACATGACCTCTTTTCATTTTAACGTAAACACAGAACTTCCATAGAAGTGGTAAATAAGTTGAGTCGACTCGTGAACTCGACGACTTGACTCGACAAAAACTCGAAATCGAGCTCGAGCCCAATTAAAGTTGTTCGACATTTCGTGAGCTTCTTATTTAATTTTTTTTATTATTTATTACTTTTTTTCTATTTTACAATAAAACTATTATTATTATTATTATTATTATTATTATTATTATTATTATTATTATTATTATTATTATTATTATTATTATTATTATTATTATTATTATTATTATTATTATTATTATTATTATTATTATTATTAGGGGTGTGCATGGTTCGGTACAGCTCGGTTTTTGCAATAAACCAAACACGTACCAATAATATCGGTTTTTCACATTTTAAGAACCGAACTCATGTCGGTTTTTATGGTTCGGTGTTAATCGAATTTTTGGCTTTTGGTTAACGGTTTTGGTTTATTTTTTGTTTCAGTTCGTCTATTATGGTTCGGCATAAAACCGATATTTGACTAACAGTAAATTTGGACTTTTCATTACATTTGTTTGATAAATTAACAAATAAATCAAAATTAACTATTAAATAACATGTCACGACCCAAAATTAACTAATAAAAAATGTCACATAGAGGCGTTCAAAGGATAGAGGCGCGCTAGGGGAAGATGGTAAATATTTATACTATATATCAAAACGACGTCGGTTTGTACAAATCAGTTCGGTTCGGATAATCGGTTTGGTAATTTGTTTATTCTCCATACACAAATCGATATATTCGGTTTTTCAAAAAACAATTACCGCAAATGTTGTTTTAAGTCAGGACAGTGCATATCAGCTTGATTTTTTCGATTTTCAGTTCGATTTCTCGGTTTTTGTGCTCATCCCTAATTAATTATTATTGTTAGTTTCGTTGTTATTATTTTAGTTATTATTTATCGTCATGGCTTGTGCACAAAAACAGCCCAAAGCGACACGCCAAATATTTATAGTTATCTTTTTTCCAAAGGGAGAAATTGAACATGTGTAGCCAATTATTATATTGGAGAAATATAAAAGAAAATTATTTATTTGAAAACATGACCTAGTAAAATAATAATTAATAAGAAGCTTCTATAATTGAATAATGGTTAGCTAGTTTAAATAAAAAGTCATGGTATGCCGCGTACACTTGTTGCAATTTGGATGCTGATGCTACCAAAAGTCCATCTTCACTTTAAACCCATAGATACTATTTGTTCAGCTGACGTCCAAATATGTTTTTGTCTACACCTATGTATTTAAAAGAAAATATCTTTTTGCATATACTATTTGTGCCAATATAAAGAAAATGTTTACATAATTAGAATCTTCCTAAATATTAATAATTTATTGTCTATATATGTATATATAATTAATTGTCTTTGTATTGTGCTCTTATAGTATTTTATAATTTAGTTTTATATAAAAATAAAAGTTAAATATTTTAATTGAAAAAAAAAAAGATAATAAATGAGCGTAACACATAAGATAATGAAGTTACGGATTGAGACTTGGAACCAAATGTGAAGGATAGACTCAAGTCGACCCTCAATCGAAAAAATATTCACTATATTACATCTATACGTTTATTATGTCCACCCAACTTTTATTATTTAGTCCACTCAAAATCTAAATTAATGCAAAAAAAGTTCTAAATTCTCTTTTCCTATCTTCTGATTTTTGTCACAAAAAAAAATCCTAATCTTTCACCGTGTAAACATGAGTGGGTGTTTTATTATGTGTAGACTTGCAGTTTAAAAGCATATAGAGTATTTTACCGTGTAGAGCAAACATATGGTTCAAATTGTTCATATGGGAAAAACATAACCATTATTTGAAGTGGAACTGGTTAAGGTGCTGTGCTCAGTTCTAGATATATTGGATGGGGTGGGGAGGGTGGTTCAACTATGACATGATCATCGAATTTCTTAGATTTGTTAAAGGTAGTTGATAAATACCGTTTTTATTTTTACGAATATCGCTTCAATTGTCATAATCTCTCTCTAGGGATTGAAAAATCTACTCTTTTTTTCGCCTATTCATGTCTAAAACTTGTGTGAAATTGTTTACCTCACGCTCAAACGGGTGCAATAAAATTTGATCAATGCCCATGTTGGCTGTGGGAACTAGAAACCACAACTTCAAGCCCAAATTAGGCGTGAAATTGTTGTTCCCAGTTCCCACGCCCAATATGGGAGTTGGGTTAGAGTTTGGCTTTTCTTTTTGGGTACAAACTTTTTCTCTTATAATTTACTTTGGCCTCGTTTGGTTGACAAGATAAGATAATTATTCCTATAAAACAAAAGGCCTATTATTTTATAAGATGTTTGTTATCAACTTTTGATTTTTTATCTCCTCATTATTGTAGTGTTTGATATTTGGTTTCCTTAACATAAACACAGTTACCTAAAAGTGACCGAATTATCCTTTCTTATTGTATATAGGTTTTTCTTCTTCTTTTTATTATTTATATTTTATTTCTTTTATTTTTTTTCGAAAAAGGTATTTTTTCTTATTTTTCGAACTCTCTTTCTTCAAATTTTCCAAAAAAAATTATTTTCGAAAAAAAAATCCGAAAAAAATATTATTTTTTTATAATATTTTTGGGTTTGTTAATTCAAAATAAACATATTCTATTTTTTCGAAAAAAACTGATTTTTTTTCCAATTCTTTTTTTTCAAAAAAAATTAGTTTTTTGAACTTTTTTTTTTAATGTTGGTTTTCGGAAAAAAATATTTTTTCTTATTTTATTTTATATCTTTAATTTTTTTTTTGTTTTTAATTTTTTTTCAAATTTTATTTATTTTTATTTTATACTAAAAGTTTAATAAAAACAAATAATTGAATATGTCATTGTGATAAAGATAAAAACTAGAAGGACAATTTTGTCATTAATGAAAGAGGTAACACAACTAGCTAAACATGTTGCTGCAAGAGCCAAGAATTATTAATATTAGTGTCGGTGTTAGTGTTAGTGTTGGTATTCATATTAGTATTAGAGTGTGTTTGCCTAAGCTTCTAAGATGTTAAAAAAAACTTATAATATGTTTAAGAACTTATAAGCTCTTCCAAAGTGTTTGGTAATATTTTTTTGAAAAATTTTAATTTTTTTAAATAAGCAGTTGGAGAGCAAATAAATTTTTTTTAATAAGTACATTTACCCTAATTTTTTTATTTAGGATTTATTACAAATAAGTTCACCATGGCCTACTTATTCATAAAGATATTTAGGGTAAATATTTAGTATTAATGAATAATTTAGGGTTGTGCATGGATCGGTTTTAACCACCAACCAACCCATTTTCGACCAACAATTTGTGACGGATAATCAACCATCAACCGACCCATTTAAGTTGGGTCGATAATGTCAACCAGTCCATGTATAGTCGGGTCGATAATGGATTTTAATATGCTAAAAAGTTGGTTAGTCGGGTAATATCTTCCAACCAACTTTATTTATTAATTTTTTATTTATTAATTTTATTTAAAATGTTTAATATTGTTTATTTCAAATTTCTATTTTATATTACATTTATTAAATTGTCTAATATTGACTAAAATCCTAAAAGTAATAAATCTAACATAATTATCTAATTTGAACTATTTTAATTTTTAATTTTAAAACATATAGCCTAAATGTTTGGACAATTATTATTTGTTGAACTATGTATGTTTAATTGCAATACATATGGCCCTTAATGTTTTGAAATTTTTATTTGAATATTGTTGAACAAGTCATGGTTAATTTATAAAAGATATAGCATTGTAACAACTTGTAAAATATTAAACAAAATTAAAAAAATATTTAGATGGTTGACCCATCAACCAAACCATCAACCGACCTACTAAATTGGTTTTCAACCATTATCCAACCTATGTAAATTGGGTCGATAACGGTTTCCAATATTTACAAAAGTTGGTTGAATGAATTGGGTTGGTTTTATGGCTGGTTTTTAACCAACTCAACCAACGCACGGCCCTAGAATAATTAGTTATTTTGCTAATATAAAAAAGATATTAGTTTTATTTATATACAAATAAAGGAAAAACGAAATAATCAAGCCTCACGCACAAATTGGGCGTCAAATGTGCTTTTTCACGCCTAGTTTGGGCGAGTGAGGGAGAAAAAGTCAGAGAAGGAAGAGTAGGGGAAGGGAGAGAAGAAATGAACTATATTAGTAAAAATGACCCCGCAAAAATCATTTCAGGTATTTTATTTTTTGGGCAAATTACCAAAACTGCCTTGAGGTAAGCCTGAATAATGAAAATCCCCCCACGTTCTCGTAATTACTAAAACCCCCCTTGACTAACAGTTGACCGAATTTTTTTAACCGAAAACATGAAATGTCTACTATATCCTTCTGTTAAATATGTGAAAAATAAAAGAAAAAAACTGAAAATGTGTATAGTCTATTGTACCCTCTGTTAAATCGTGTTAATATTGTTAAAAATATTAACACATATTTCAACGTTTTTAATCTGCACCACATAAAAATAACAACGTTTTTAATCTGCACCACATCTTTTTGTTCGTAAAAATAACAACGTTTTTAATCTGCACCACATATTTCAATATCTGATCTTTTCACTATAACCACGTTTTTCACTTTTATTTCTCACACTCATTTTTTTCATCTATCACGATTTACCTCACTCCCCTCTTCACTTGGAAATTGCATAGAGATTAGAGAAGATTAGGGTTGAACAAGCCCTAATCACGATAGAAATTGTTATCATCACCCATCATTGCTCGAATCGCCATGTTTACGTCCAAAATCAAAGGTTTGTATGGATATTTTGTTCAAGTTTTTAGGGTTTTAAATTTCGGTAAAAAAATAGGGTTTTTGATTTTTTGTTTCAAATTAGGGTATTTTGCTTCTCGTGAAGAGGAAGGATAAATTACAGAAGTTAGGGAAATAAGGATATTCTGATTAGGATTTCTAATTTTTAATTTTTTGGTCTTTTTTTTTTATTTTTGGTCTTTTTTTTTTATTTTTGGTTTATAATTTCTGATTCCAAAGAATTAATTTATGATTTTGGGGATTATTGCAAATGTTTGTATTTGAATCTGATATGTTTTTTGTGTTTGTATTTGAACTGCAGATGGTAGATTTGTGCTATGTTATTCTACACTACAGATCAAGTGATGTTAAATTTGATAATATTGATTCTGATAAGTATAGTTGTGAGGACTTATGGAAAAGAAGTCGTGCCGTCGACTGTAAAATAGGCGCTAAATGGGAGGCACCCCATTGTTGCTCATTCTCTGTCATTTCCCTTTTGTTCTTGCTTTCGTTTTTATTTTTAGTCTTTTCTTGCATTTTTATATCTTTTTAAGGTTCAATATCTTTATCTCACCCGTTTAAATTTCAAATTTTGTGCAGATTACAGGATCCAGATCGCGATCCAGGACGTCAGATCGCGATCTGGGGGGTCTTACAGTGGGGAAATTGGAGCGGAACCAGATCGCGATCCACATGCCCGGATCGCGATCTGGGATGATATACATAGAGCAAAAATGAGGTAAATCCAGATCGCGATCCAGGATTTCGGATCGCGACTTGGGGGGTCTTACAGAGAGCAAAAATGAGGTAGAACCAGATCGCGATCTGGGGGGTCTTACAGAGCCTACAAATTGCGGACCCATATCGCGATCCAGCCAACCCGGATCGTGATCTGGGGGGTTTCACAGTACATTATTAAGGGCAGACCCAGATCGCGATCCGGCCCTTGTAGATCGCGACCTTGGGGCGAAAACTGTAATTCGAAAAAAACCCTCTCTTTTTCTCACTTCATTCTTTTCAAAAACTCGAAACCCCTTTCCCCCAAAACCCTAGAACTTCAATTCTCTTTCAAATTTCCTCTTCAAACTTGCATATTTTTAGATTTTCATCAACTATTAAAGATTATTGCTTGTTTTTATTGAGAATTGTGGACGAATTTTCAACAAAGGTTTGTTCTTGACCCAAATTTTTAAGTTTTTCTTGAAAATTTGAATTTCTTCCAATTTTCTTGTTTTGTCCCTTGGATCTTCAATTCTTATTGCTTGTACATAATTACGTACTTGATTTTGGGATTTAAAGTCTTGTTTAATTGGTTGACCCAATGTTTAGATATAGGAATTGCCCTATTATGCTTAATTTCGAATTTCTTGTGAATTTTTGAATGGGTTGAGTCATATTATGCTAATTTTTGCTCGTTGATCGTTATTAATTGTTGTTGTTGTATTGATTGATGTAGGAGGGTTAGTTTTCGAAAGAAACTAACATTCAAGGAGTTTCAAAGAACTTGCGCGCGCCAAGTGTTCGATGAATTGTCCGAACCAATTTCAAGTTTCATTTTGCACCATCATTCACACCATGACTTCACCGGCAAACAAACTCCAAAAGACGGGTGAGGATTCCGAGAAAGCCCAACCGAAGGGCAAAGGAAAAGCACTGGAAAAGAAGAAGGGCAAGGCTCAAGGCAAAAAAGGGGGAGAAGGCTCTTCACACTCGCCTTCACATTCGGAGGGACCAACCGAGCAAGCCATGCCAAGAACCGGTGACGTGCCACTCAACACGGGCGCCCGTGCCAATCAACGCACACTCGTGAACGAAGTCACCTTCGACGAGCACGACTAAGAAATTTATGTGAATGTCGAAGCCAAGAGCGAGTATGTCGACCGCCTCCCTCGATCGATCGTCCCAGAGCGTGAGTTGGATGTCCGTACGATTGGATGCCCCTCGGTCGTCAACAACATCCAAGAAAGGTGTTGGAGAGTACTCGTAGACAAACCGGCACCTACAACGAGAGCTTGGTCCGGCTCTTCTACGCCAATGCCGGTAAGTATAGAGGCTCGGTGGTTTTCATCCGGGGCGTCGAAGTTCGCTATCCCCCGTCTAACCGAGTCTACAAGATTATCCCCCGTCTTCCGGACATCCCGACCGAGCCGTTCGAAGCACTAAAGATAGAGACGACGTACAAGGACCTCATTCAGGCCCTGTGCCCCCGCGGATCGTATTGGGCACCAGGAGATAAGTGGTTCTATCGAGCCGAGCCTTTGAGAGAGGCAAAGATTTGGATGTACTTCGTCTGCTCCCGACTCATGCCAACGGTTTCAACTGCCCGGACCTATGCCACTCGCCTCACGTTGATGTACGCAATCATGAAGGGCACCCCTCTGAACGTGGGTGCCATTATCCACTCGAAGATTCGACGGTGCATGGGCGACACCTCTTTGGGCCCGATGTTCCCCTCCCTCATCACCGCCTTATGCAAAAATGCCAACGTGGCGATGTTTGCCGACGACAAGGTAACAAAGGCTCTGAAGCCGATCTTCCCGTTCGACAAACTCCAGCCAGCTTCCGGTCCACAGGGCGAGGGCGATGGCCCTGAGCCAAACGCGCCACAATCCGAGGACTCCCGACCAGCCCAACCCGCACCACGATGCGGAAAAAGACAGCAGCAGCAGCAGCTCCGCCACTTCTAGAGTATATGGGCGAGTGGATGGATGCTATGGAGGAGAACGTGGGGTGGTTCAAGAAAATGATCAAGGTGATGGCAGCGGCACTCCAATGCAGGACGGATGACGTCGTCGAGCCACGACCATTCCCACCACGGCCTCGTTTTGATGGAGCATCTTCCTCCAGCGCGGCCGCAGAAGAAGCTGCACGAGCTGCAGCCACCACACTGGTGAGGCCCGTCTGGGAGGAGCACGAGCGTGGACTGCGGGAGAACGAGGAACGAGCTATCGAGGAGGACCATGACATCTAGGGACGTTGTGTTTTCTATCCCTTTTATTTTTTATTCTGCTTTTGAGCATAGGGACTATGCTAGAGTTTGAGTTTGAGGGTGGTGTTTGTTGAACCTCTTTGTTTTTGTTTTTGTTTTTGTTTTTGTTTTTATTTCGTTTGTTTTAGGATAAGTCGTTGGATTGATATTTCGTTTACGATGTATCTTTTCTAGACATTGATTTTATTTTATTTTATTTATCTTATTTTGATTTGGTCTTTTGCATGCATATCATATGATTTAGTTTCATTTATGTATTTCGATTTCCGTAATTGTGTTATGTTTGTCACATGCATTTCATTTATGATCGAGTGTAAGTTGCATTTCCGGGTTCTATTGAAGCAAAGCAATTAATGAATTAGTAGATGGGCTAGTTGATTTTAAAATTGAAATTATGGATAACCGGCAAATTATAGATGAACCTTCCGACTGCGTTTTTTCAACTTGTGTGGATAGCCTTTCGAATCCTTTCGGATTAAGCTTGAGCGCACTTTTCTGAAGGGTAAAATAGTATGAGGTTTGGGGGGCGAGTTAGAATTGAATTATGTGTTCACGATTTCCAGTTGTTGGCTAAAAGTTCTTTCAATGGTCTTTACATTTTTATTTTATGTTTTATGTTAAGAAAAAAAAAGAAGAAGAAAAAGAAAAAGAGAAAAATAATAATTTGTGGTATTGTTTTGATTCACGCTCTGATTTCCCCGCCTTTTTTACTCGAGCTTAACCCGTTGGGTGCACCTCGTCGCCTAAGTCTCTCGAGCTGTCGAGCTTGGGGGTTTCTTGGACTAAAGTTCGATACATGGGTCAGGGAGATAACACAGTGGTGTCGAGCCTTGCACGAGTCACGATTATGCCCGTTTCAAAAAAAAAATTGAAAAAAAGAAAAAATTGTGATGAAAATCACCCAAAAATTTGTTGTTGTCATTTCTTATTGAATAAATAGACCTACTTATGCCCAACTCGAGTTTTTGAATTTCAGAATCAAAACTTGCTTTTCACCCACATTTCTACTCAAAACCCTTGATAATTGTGTTTATTGTTTAATTACGGATTCTTGAGTCTATCTTTCATTTTGGTGTAGAAACAACTAATTGCGTCGGTAGGAAAGTCGAATACCTTTAGCCGTATGCCATTATAAGATTTTAAGTTATCTAGCTCGTTTTATCTTTGGAATTAATTGCAATGCTTTGACCAATCTGGCAACTTTGTGGGTGTGTTGTCTGAAAACCCTCACGAGACACAACTCGTCCTTTGGGGGTACCTAGGGGTTCAACGGCTTGTTGCATACGCTAAATACAATCGTGTTCCCTACGTTAGTGGCCTAGTTTAGTTTGTTGTTTTTATTTCCTTTTTGTTGTAGTTTCGTTTTGATTTACTCGGTACGAGTAATGATTTAAGTTTGAGGGTGTGATAAGTGTTCATTTTGCACGATTTTTGCTTATCAAATCTTCGAGTTTCGGTGTTCGTTCGTCCGAGTTTCGGCTTTATTTGTATATATTATTGCGTTTCTTGTTTTATTTCTATTTCAGGGTTTTATTAGTTTTTTTTTTGCCAAGTCGAAGCCATTTGAAAAGGAAACCGAATTTTGAAGCCAATTTTGGGGCCAAGAAGACCCATATCGCGATCTGACATCTCTGGATCGCGATCTGGGGGTTGTCACAGAACGCAAATTGATCAAGAACTAGATCGCGATCTGACATTACGTATCGCGATCTGGGGGTGTTCACAGTGCTGATTTGCCGAAGATCCACATCGTGATATGGGGGGTCTTACAGTGCTGAAATGTTGAAGACCCAGATCGCGATACACATTTCGGGATCGCGATCTGGCATGGCGGTGGGCAGTTCCCCGAGGCAACCAGATCGCGATCCAAACAACCCATGCCTTTTGAGAAAGATATTTTGTTTGCAAAGCTTCTTGAGGAAGCTTTGCATTTCACTATAAATAGAAAGGCCCTTTCATTCTTCATTCCTTCTTCGACTTTTTACGATTTTCGACAGTTCTTCGCGGGAATCATCAACGGGGGATTCGACTTGGTTTTTTCTTACGCAATTTCTTTACGTTTTGTTCTACATTTCTTTTGTACATTCTTTTGACTCTATGTTTGTTATGAACTAAGAACATTTTCTTCTAGGGTAATGAAGCCTTGTATATATTGATTTCGATCGTCATTTCTATTATCTTTTTGTCGTATTTCGAATTCGTTTATGTTTTCATGTATTAAATGCTTCTGATTGTTTGATCAGCTCTCGGATTGATATTAAATAGGAATGAACTCGAGAGAGGATTTCTTGTTTGAATTTAGGAAAACATAGCTCGGGGTGTGGAAACGGAGACGTGATGCACTTCGGGTAGCCCTAAGGACTTGACCTAAATGCTCTCTTAATAGCAGGTTTTGAACGGAGATGTCGGACATGTGGGTAGACTCTAACTACACTGGAGACGGGGGTTAGAGTACATTAGCGTCTGGGTTAACGAATAGGAATGTGACGTTAGATAACGGATTTGTAGATCGTTGTTGATTATACATAGGTGGATTTGGCCCTAGAAGTCCATTTTAAATCGAAGTCCCCCCGCGTTGAGTTGTCGTTACTTTATTTACGTACATTCTATATTTGCATGTTTACGATCTTGCATGCTTATAAATTAGGGTTTATCACCATTCCAAATATTTACAATCGGCTAGATAATATAACGATAATATAATTGCACTACTTAGATTGTGAATCTACAAGGTCTCTGTGGATCGATATCCGGAACCACTGTTCTGCAAAATGCGATATTGTATACTTGCGGTAATTTATACGTGAGGAAAACGCGTATCAGGTGTGTTGATAATGATGTCAGTGCCAAGTTGTTAGCCTCAAAGCTGATGGATCTCTTAAGATCAGACCCTGATGATGCAAAGCTGAAGGCAATGAGGCATGAGGTGAAAAAATATGGGGTCAGGCCACAATACATGCAGTTTTACAGAGCTAAAAGTATTGCACTAGATCAGATACAAGGAAGTCATGCAAAATTGTTTGAAAAACTACCATATTATGGTGCTATGGTTCTTGCTACTAACCCAGGCAGTGTAGTTACACTACAATGTGATATTAAAGATGTTGAAGATGAAAATGGGTTAGGTAGACCACAAAATCCACCTACATTCAAGAGATTTTTCATGGGACTTGCTGCACATAGAGATGGATTATTAAGTGGGTGTAATCCATTTATTGGCTTTGATGGATGCCATCTCAAAGGGCCATATGGTGGTGTGTTGCTTTTAGCAATAGCATTGGATGGCAACAATGGCCTATATCCAATAGCATTTGCTATTGTTGAGACAGAGAATAGGGACAGTTGGAGTTTCTTCTTTCATAATCTCACAATCATGCTGGGAGGATTTTCTGATGGAAAGCCATGGACTTTTATGACCGATAGGCAGAAGGTAAAGTCATTTAAGGACTTTCATAGTGTCTTTGTTATAATTATGTTTTTTGATCAAAATAATGTCATAATGCATTTTTTTTCTTTATTTCAAGGACTGGTGGAGACAATTTCATAGATGGCCCCCAATGTAATGAACAAAAGGTGTGCTAGGCACATTTGTGCTAATTTCAGAACTCATTTTTCTGGAGGTGCACTGAAGAAATGGTTTTGGTCAGCTGCCAGGTCATATACTCCCTCTGGATTTAACTTTGCAATGTATAAAATGAAAGAATTGAACCTTAATGGATATAAGTGGTTGCTAGCTATTCCAATTGAGCAGTGATCAATGTATGCCTTTGATAAAAGGCTTAAAAATGATCACGTTACTAATAACATTTCAGAGTCTTTTAATAATTGGATTGAAGAATTTAGACATCTGTCTTTCTTGAGTTTGTTGGATGATCTTAGGTGTAAACTAATTAAGGCTTACAAATAGGACTGCAAAATGGTAGAAGTCCACACATGAATTAATGTCAACTGTAGTTGACAGGTTAAATATTGCAGTTGAAGAGTCTATGAAGTGTGAGATTGTAGTTGCTGGAAATGATCAGTTTCAAATTAAAGACAAAAGAAATCATTTTGTTGTGCATTTATCAAACAAGAGGTGTGACTGTGAAGATTGGGATTTGTCTGGAATGCCTGTAAACATGCCATAGTTGCAATTAAACACAATAGGCAGAGGCTTGAGAATTATACAGATAAGTATTTTTCCAAGGAAACTTACATGAGAGTTTATAGTCATTATATTAATCCTGTTAACCACCCTGATTTCTGGCGAGAACACCTGGATGCCACTCCAAAGGATCTGCAACCTCCTACTAATAGGAGGTTGCCTGGGAGACCTAAAAAAATAGAAGAATAGAGGCTGGAGAAGGTCAATCACAGAAAAGATCAACTGTGGTTAGATGCAAGAGATGCAAAGGTTGGGGGCATAACATTAGAACTTGCAAAGGACCAAGTCAGTCTAGGAGAGGTGCCACAACCACAGCTAGTGGGGTATGTTGTACAATTTATTATTTTTACTTCATGTGTTCTTACAATTTGTTTCTATGTTTCTAAGAAAATACATATATATTCTAGGAAAATACACAATTTCAAGCCTTTAGCAATCCTGAAAGACAAGGTGAAGCATCAGTGTTGACTAGAAGAAAACGAACAAATGCTAGTTCCAAGTCCCAGGTATTCTGTTTTTTAATTTTCTTATTATGTATTTTGGTTTCCTCCTGTTTTTGTGTGTTCTGTATTCTGTTTAATTTTTTATTATTTTTTTTAGCTGTTTTTACTTTATTTCAGAGTTCTGCACAAGCCTCTGCTCATGCTTTTGATGATGATGTCTAAGTAACTGCTCAAGCCTATGCTCATGAATTTGATGATGATGCCCAAGTGACTGCTCAAGCCTATGCTCATGCATTTGATGATGATGTCCAAGTGACTACTCAAACCTATGCTCAAGCACCTAAGAAGAGAAAAAAGACAAGTGCAACAGCTAAGGTGGTCTCAAAAGGCAATGTTGCAGCACCATCTTCAAGTGCAGCATCACCATCTTCAAGTGCAGCAGCTAATGCAACAGTTTTAAAGAGCAACGCAACTTCAGAGCAATCAATGCAATCAAAAGGCAAAATGAAGTGTGATAATATTGACAAACTTCTGGCAAAATGGTATCCCACTCACTTTGACAAATTTATGTCTTTCACCAAGAGGTAGAACATCATAGACTGTTTCTTTGGAAGATTTATAGGTTGTTTTTTGGATGTTTTGTAGCCTGTTTTTGGGGTGTTTCGTATATCATGGACTGTTTTCTGTGGGTTTTTTTAGCCTGTTTTTGGTGGTCTTTTGTAGCCTGTTATAAAGGTTGTTTTGTTAATGTTTTACATGCTATTTTTTGAGCTGATTTGATATGTATTTATTCACTAAACATATGGTGCTTATGGGCTAATTTGAATACTAGTTTATGTTTGATATATCATAAAGTAAGGTACAATATTTTATTGCAGAAATAGTAGTACAGTTATTTTACATATCATGTATAATACTAGGATTGCTAGGTTTAGCACTACCAAACTACAAACTAATCCATCTTCAATCTTGCCATTCTTCTTTGATTGAACTTGATTTGTTGATGCACTTGTCACCTCACTGTCATCATGCTTTGGACTTTGGAGTAGCTATTGTATCGCCATGTGAGCAACTATAACCAACTTCAAATGGCTCACACCAATGTGAGAAGCCGTGCTCGGGGCAACAATAAAAGAGCCTTCCCGGATTTTTTCTCGTCTCTGATATCATAATTGTTGTTTTCTTTCCACAACTCTTGCATTTCTCCTTTTTGTATTTTAACTCACTGACTTGAGAGAATGTGCTAGAAGAATCCATGGAAGCAATAGAGAGAAGTAGAGAGAGAGAGGTGAAAGAGAAGAGAAAACTCCACCTTATTTATAGGGATGCAAAAAACGATCATATTCCAACAAATAACTCAAAACTTACAATTAACCCCCTCAGATAGTAACAGTTAAAATGCAACGGTTATATTTCAGTAAGTACAAACTATGCAACAATATGACCCTTCATTAAATAAAATGCTTACAATTACCCCCCTGAGGGTAATTTCGTCTGTAAATAGAAGTATCGGAACGTTCTACGTGTACAAGGGCAAAATTGGTATTTATCGGAGGAATATTCGGGGGAATCAAAAAGATTCTATCGAGGTTAACACCGTTAGAGCAATTTGTAAGATGTCTGCATACCTCAGGGGTTTTTCGTAATTACGAGAACGTGGGGGGATTTTCGTTATTCAGGCTTACCTCAGGGGGGTTTTGGTAATTTGCCCTTTTTTTTTAATCGAATCATTTCAGGTTCAACCTGACGGGATGTAGCATTGAGGATTTCCATAGGTTGAAGAAGGCTTCATTCCACTTTGCACCCTTGAAATATACAATTTTGGCACTTTACACCTTCGAAATAAATTAATAGCTTTTTGCACCCTCGAAACAACAAAATATCATGCATAATGCACCCACATGAGTTTTTAAAGCTAATAAACGTTATTTAATATTTTTAATGGTTTTTAAAGTTTTTAAAGCTAATATTTTTTACGAAAAAAAAAATTCATTCAACTATTTCGTTATCAAGTTCTCTGAAAATCATATTTTTTCCAAATATTTTTACATAATATTTCCACAATTACAATAAAAGATCTATCAATTAACTAATTTGGTGATAAAAGTTTTATTTGATTTTATTTTGTAAGATTTTTTTTTTTCAATTATCCGGTGTAGTTTTTATTTTTTCAAACTTTGTGCGCTCGAAATCAGATTAGAGGTTGAAGGAAAATTTAATTTGTTATTTTGCACACCCGAAAAGAAAAAACCAATAAAAAATGAATTGTCCTTTATTATTCATTCAATTAAGGGTGCATTGTAAATGATTTATTGTGTTTTGACGGTGCAAAGTGCTATTATTATTTTTCAAGGGTGCAAAGTGCCAAAAGATTCCATTTCAAGGGTGCAAAGTGGGATTAAGCCGTTGAAGAATGCAGTAGCGCAAGAACAACGAAGAAGCATTACTCGGTTTCTCAAAACTGAAAGCATTTTAAATACATAAATAAATCGATGTTCAAGTGCGTATGCTTTGAATTCGAATACTGTGAATTTGGCAAGTACCCATTCACACCATCACAAAATCGAGTGCTGTAGAAAAGAGGGAACCCACATACCACACACGCAGTAAAAAGAAATGTTGGTAGATAGGGGTGTGCACGGGTCGGTACGGCTCGGTTTTTCCAATAAACCAAACACGTACAGATAATATCGGTTTCTCATAATTTAAAAACCGAATATGTCGTTTTTTTTCGGTTCGGTGTGAATCGGTTTTTCGGTTTTCGGTTAACGGTTTCGGTATCAATTCGGTTTATTTTGGGTTTCGATTTCGTCTATTTGTTCGAACCGGTTCGGCATAAAACCCATATATTTGGACTTTCATTATATTTATTTGAGAATATTAACAAATAACAACCGAAAATTAACTAATAAAAAACACGTCACAACCAAAATTAATTAATAGAAAACGATGTCACATGGAGGCGCTCGAAAGATAGAGGCACGCTAGGGTAAGTATTTATAATATATATCAAAAATACATCATTTTGTATAAATCGGTTCGGTTCGGGAAATCGGTTCGGTAATTTTTAAATTCTCCATACACAAACCGATATTTTCGGTTTTTCAAAAAAAAATTACCGTGTATGCGGTTTTAATTCGGGACGGTACATATCGGCTCGGTTTTTTCGGTTTTCGGTTCGGTTTTTCGGCTCACCCCTATTGGTAGAGGTTGTGTTTATAGACATCGCGCTCACCTTCTCCACCTATTTTGGTTTATGTTGAGGGATATTGTTTTAGAAAAAATGAACGGAGCACAAATGTAATTGTTTTTGTACTTCCCACGGGGAGCACAAATGTAATTTTTGGACCTCGAATTTCTACCCCGCAATGAAAGAAGCCGAAATACTAACACGAACCAAGCCACGGTAAGGAAAATAAAAAATCTTTTTTTAGGGAATGGCTGAAATAAAAATGATACCATTCTTGCGGCAAGAAATCAATTAGCCTGAACATTATCAAGAATGCTCGCCAGGAGAAACGGTTGCAGAGTTGGAATGTTAAAAACCCAAGAACTCATGAGCACTTTAAACCCGAAACTATACATATATATATATATATATATATATATATATATATATATATATATATATATATATATATATATATATATATATAGAAGGACAATATTTTTAGCATTGAGCAAAAACACAAGTGACAAATGCAAATTACGACCAGATATGAAACAACGGTGTTTGGCACATGAATTATACTTTGATTTATTACTAACTAGTATACACACTGCATACGACATACCTCTCAACTAAGCACGAGTAAAAAGCCCACGAAGAGGACCAGTTGCAGCACGCTTTCTTCCCTGCATCACATGATAATATCGGTAAGTATTGTTTTTGCACAAAGGCGAATGAATTTTTAGGACGATTAGTCATATATTGCCTTGTACGGACCTTCTCAGTGTTAAATAAGTCATCTGCAATAGCTTCCATCTGTTTCCGTTTTTTCTCCTCTTTCACAGACTCAGCAACGTCTTCATTCCCATATTCAGAATCTCTACGAAAGACGAAACATTGCATTCACATGTATATAGTTTTAAACGCTAATAAGACTAGATTCGAAGAAATGGAGCAGAAAATTGATTCATACCCGTATGGATACTTTGAAAACGGAATAAGATTGCTGAAGCTGTTTCCCGATGGAGTACTCGTCTAATCCAAAATCAAGATCAACAATGCATAACAATTTAATCATCCAAAGGAAAAAAAAAGTTGAAAAAATTAAATAAAATTAAAAATATGTGGGCATGTATAAGAACTAAGTCATCATTTACAGATTTAAACACGGGTTAAATTAATTACCTTCCTGAAAAGTTTGAAGTCTACACATGCACCACTTATTGAAGAAGAACGGCCAGATTGTGGTAATCTGGGCGCTCGAACAATTAGATCTTGGCTGTATATAACATCAATATTCTCGCTTTCAGATGAATGGCCCTTATCCTTTCTCGACACAGTAACTTCGTTTCTGTCATCTGATGAAGTGATGCTGTTGACACTATCAGTCTTGACAGGTTTAAAAGTACTCCGATTAAGAGGTAAAAATCCTTGGCTCTCGTGTTCGCTAGTTTTGAATGCAGCTGTATTCCCTCCAAAACTGTTGTGCTCGGCGGATTCTGAAATATGAACATCTTCCGCTTTGCAATCTTTTCCGGAAGATTCCGTCTCGTGGATTGCTATATTTCTCTCGGATTCAACTTCAGCAGACTCAACTAAGTTCACCACCACAGATTTGTGAGCTGACGTAGCAGTTTCCAATTCTACATCAGAATCTGCCACCACTGTCTCATCTGTCGAACATGAAGACGAGACCAACACTGCAAAAAGGCAATTGTACAAGTACTTAGCTCATAGAAATCTGTCAAACTAGTGCATCACTTAACTTTGTAATAAAGCTGTAGAGTAGCATAAAAAGTACTGCGACCGCAACCAGAGTAGAACAACATACCTTAATGAACTACTCTTGGTAAATTAAGAAATTATAAAAAGACAACGTTCGATTATATATATACATATGCCCTCTCGTGTTTTTAGCAGACGACTTAATCACTCTGTTCCAATTCCTGATAGCTATATGTTTGGTTACAATAATATGTCAATCCTCTATCTCGTGAGAATTGAACGAGAGCAATTAATAGGAACCAAATTTTAGATATACTAGTATAGATGGTCGGAGAGCAATTACCGGGTGATGATGCCATAATTGAAGGATCCAAATGTCCAGAACAAACTGCTGAGATTATATCCGTCTCATTCACCTTAGGCAGAGAATTGAATTTATTCAATATTCTAGTGCTTCTTGTCAATCCAGCTGGCATCACACGCACCAGATTGTCTTCTAAATTCTACAAGGACCGCATGAGGAAAAGTTAATGCAAACGAAAGATAAGTTATCTGTACGAAAGTTCTGATAAGGTGATAACCTTATCAACTCACATCTCCACCAAATTATTACACGCCTAAGTCAGTCATGTTACAAACTACGTAATAAGAATGTGTAACACGTGCATTTATTGATCCAAAATTAACATTTTTTTACAAGTCTAGAGAGTTCTTTGTGCTATGCAACAAGTCAAAACAACCATTTAGAACTGCTGTATGTTACAAGCGATAGGTCTGCAGCAATAGGTGCATTTTATGAGTCATTTAAAAACACGTGCATTAAAGAGAATTTCCATTAGACTAAGAGACAAAACCATTTCCTCATTTGAATATTGTTCCTACTCTCAAGATGTACAATTTCATCGTTCTTCTACATCGTACACTCGTAAAATAGTACAGCTGCATATTTAAGCTTCTCCATGACATAATCTGGTCACTATGACATGCAGTAAAGAGTTTTCATGAATAACAGTCATCAATCAGGTTAGATAAACATGTATTACTGGATTGGCTTTGGAGAAAAGCTTTTTAATATTTTTGTTCAGTCAATAAAGAAAATTCTGGGGCTTTTTAGTACAGACACGCATTTTGCTATACAATTGTGTTATCTGAACGTACCAATGACTTTGTGGATTGCATGAGAAAAATTGCTTATTGTTTTAAAAAAAAATTAATATGGTTTAAAGACGAAGATATAGACGAAAAACAGATATATAACATACGTGGGCACATGGATCCAGAGTTTCAGCATAAACAACTTTTGCACCTCCCGCTTCCAAAAGCAACTGCAACTTTTCCTTAAATTTATACTGCTAGGAAAAAGGAGAAAGGGATAAGAGCGGATGATATTTAAAATGCGAAACTATCATCTAAAAATAACCATAAGTCAAACGTTTCAACAGCGGATATTTTAAAAGTCAATTAGTCAAATGCCCAAAATAGCTCTTATATGGATCTCAATGTACGAGCAATTATAGAATATTGGGACAACAGATATACCATACTATTATCCCTGTCATGTGTACTATATATATATATATGTGTGTGTGTGTGTGTGTGTGTGTGAACACCATAAACTGTACTGTGGTTTTCTATACACTGCTAATTATGTAAATGTAAATGTGCATGTACATACACATGCTAATACAAAATAAGTTTACATACTGTTGCCATGTATTAGAACTTATAAGCAAATGGAACCTGACTGCCATTTGAAAGCATGAAATAGTTGAAGTATGATTGATACCTCGTGTATAGATTCCAACAGAAAAGTGTATCCTTTCAAACAATGTTCTCGAGATTGTTGGTCAGCAACTTTGAGAGATACCCCTTCGAATGTTAAAGTTGGTGCATGCCTAATACAGAAAGGAAAGTACCTCTTAACCACCAGAAAAAGGCAGATGAGAAGTTAAGTCGGGAGGAAGAGTATACTCACGAGAGGGAGCTTGGCATTTCGGTGCAAATAGTTTTTCCTGCAATTAACTGAATACCGTAGTCCAGTAGTTAGTAATTACGTAACACGGGAAAGTCAAATGACTATCGAAGCAGCACGTTATAAATTCCAAAAAGAAAAATATGTGTAAGAAAAAATAGCAGCTTAATTCACAGGAATAAGAAAACAACTTAAAGAAATTGCCACGTAATAAGCCTTGACATTTCAATGTATGTTCTTCACATCATACATAAATTGAACAGAGTCACAGCTAACTTCCAACTGCCATTCCGAATAAAAAACCTATGCCTTCAGTTATAAATATTATTCGCAAATTATCCAAGTACAGTTTGCCGTAATTTACGTGCAATGAGACTTGTCCTGAGTCATTCTAATTATATTTTGAACGTTTGAGGGTGTGCACTTGAGAAGCAGAGCTATCTTATTCGAGTGGAGAATTGTGAGTGCAGAAATACCTCGATCCAGCTAAATCTGACAAGGGGTTTTTTAGCCACTATAGCGTCAATGATGTCATCATTCATAGAGGTGAAGTCATCAATAACCATATGCGTGCATTTTGAAGTCCATGTTTGACTAACACCGGCACCTGCATGCTGAATATATTAAAGATTATCTCAACAACCAAAATCAAATATGACCATTCTATCTCCACACCCTTTACTCCCCTCGACACTCATTCACCCATGTTTAAGATGTACATACATAATATAAAACTAACAGTATCAGTTAACATTAATATGATTTAAAAAAATATATATATATTTAGAAATTATAAGTAAATAAACTTACCAATCGACGACATCTTGTCTTGTAGTTGATTCATCTCTAAAGACTTGGACGGTGCAAAAATTACAAGAGAAACAAAAGAAAACCTGCCATATGAGTAAATTTGTAAAACGTAACATTATTGTATTTATATTAAGATGACTCAAAAAATCAAGTATTTAACTATTTATTTGCCAAAAAGGCCGTTTAAGCAGAGAGTAAAAAATAAATCTGCAAAACAAATCATAAACTAATGGGTGTGTTGTCCCACACACTTAAAATGGGAAGATAATTTCCTAAACACTTAAACTTAACTTATAACTCCATTTAAATGACTACTTTACCCTTGCTTTACACCTACATACAATATAAGCAACTACAAGCATAGTATAGTACAAACTATATCAAAAAGAATGTAGGCCAAATCCCACTAATAGTACCCCATCTTATTATATAGATCCGCTTTAGGTCCCTCATGTCTCCATTGTCTCATTTCATCCCTCAACCCTACAATTCATCTCATTTAGTACTTCGGTGTATAACTTGGTTAACTTTACCGGAATCTTTTATTTAATGGATGGAATGTTCTATTTTTATAATTATTTTTAATAAACAATAAATAAAATAAGAACAATAGAAGAACATATATAATTGAATTAGTTCTTTAAATATTAACATCAAATCATAAGAAATATAAGTAAATTAAAATAAAGAATATATGTAGATGATATATCATAATCACTTGATATGTTCCTAAATGCAACTTATATCAACAAATAAAATCTAAATGATTATTTGTATATTAATAACAATTAATATGTTGTATAATTTTTTAAGTTTTATATTTATAAATTATATTTTTCTTGGTTGTAAATATTATTTTAAATTATAAAATTAATTATTTATTATTTTTTCATAATTTATCAAAAATAATTAACAATGGAACATTCCATCCAATCTTGAAGAGATTCCGTTAAAGTTAACAAATTTATACACAAGGGGACTATAATGAGATGAATTGTAACATTGAGGAATGAAAATGAGACGATAGAGACATAAATATTTAAGGACTAAAGCGGGACTAAATGTTAAGATGAGGGACTATTAGTGAGATACGGCCAAGGATGTGTGTGTGTGTGTGTGTGTGTGTGTGTGTGTGTGTGTGTGTGTGTGTGTGTTTACTAATACTTAATTTATAGCAATCATTATACATTGAACTATCAGTCGATCTATTTTACTTGAAAATAAATATACTTAAATATTTATAATTATTACTTCTAAAATAAGTACGTAAACACAAAAATGTTTTTGAAAAATCTATAAAATTCGTCTTGTATAATTTGTATTTTGTTTGTACATCCTTCCTTTTTAAACACCACATCAACCACCCAGCTGACCACAAAAAATTTCGCCAATGGCAACCCATCCCAGGCGCAAACGACCCACCCCAGACCACAACAGAAGAGCTAAAAAAACCTATCCATTATTAATGTAGGGTAAAATTGCTAAAGGGGGAAAAAGAAAAGAAAAATAACACTGAATTACCTGTATTTTGCGTTTCCAGTTCCAAATGCGACAAGGTCCCCATCGGTCAGAGTTGTCTCTTTATTGGAAAATTCATGAACCTTTTCCTTAGAATCCGTATTCTTGTTAATAAAGGTCCCGTACTTGGAGCAGTCTCTTATCCGAACTTTGGAGGATTTATGTGAAAGTCTCTTTTGTAAATGATCCATGCAAACCATTTCATCTACAATAATTTCTGCATGTACCCTTGACACTCCTTTGTCTTTATTAGTAATTATATCACATCCTACAAAAATATTTTTACATTTAATATAAGACGAAGAAGAACATCGATTACATGTCAGAAGAACAGTAAAAGAAAACGTCAGATGACGGAAGTTAATATCACATTTTATAGCATAGGAAAGGAATAGAGCATGCTCTAAGATGTTTTTTTGGTGCAAAAGTCTCAAATTTATCCACTTTTTGAATACTCGTGCTCTCCAAACAGTTACGTGAATTAGGTTTAACTTTTTCGATCAACCAAAAAATATTATCACTTCAAGAGTGAAGGCGACTCGACAAGTTGAGAGTGAAAGTAACTACACCCAATAATTTATAAATACTAATGCATATAGAGGATAGTAGAATATGAATATCATACTCTTCTGCATACACATCATTACTGTTAAATTTCATAATTAATTTAGTGAATTACGAGAAAAATTAATATAAAAACTTTTATACGAAGGAATATAAATTTCCTCCATATTCTGCTTAGACAAACATGTGATGGGAATCGAGTCTGAGCAATATGGCAGTAGCCAAGATAGATATCAGATTTGTTGCTCGACGAGTTATCGCATGGCATCAAGATCAATATCAAACAATCTGCTCTCTCTGACAGATATTATAACACATAAAAGATTCCCCTTTACGACAAATCTCATATAGCTTCAAATCTCATATAGCTTTAGTAAAATGATGCAAGTGTACGGGTATATGATTTAACAAATAAATCATAAAGAAGAGTACCTTTTCGGCCCACTTTGTATGTTCCTTTGCTGAAGATATAATATTCAAGTTCACCTGCAAAATAAAGAATACTTGAAGCATGAGATGCTCATACCTTCAATCGAAAATATGCAGAGGAACTACAATTGATACGTAAGCCCACATCTGTTATACCATATGACTGAAAATCGGTCTATCACAATAAAGAAACGGGGATATAACATTATAACACTTCATGATTTCGAAAATGAAACCTTCTGAAAAATTCCAATCCGAAAGTACATTCATAAATTTGCCATCATAATTGGACAAATATATATGGTAGAATCTAGTCAAGAAGTAATAGTTATAATAAACGTAACCATGTCAGCCAAAGTGTTATGACTATGGAAGCGAAGAAACTCCTGGTTTAATCAAATGCTAGATCACTCATCCTAACAAATCAGCCAGACAATCAAGCAAACTCTTTGCAAGAGATAAAATGTACTATTAAGGAACTTCAACTTAATCAAATGCTAGATCACTCATCCTAACAAACCAGCCAGACGATTCAAGGAAATTTTTCGTAAGATATAAAATGTACTATAAGGAACTTCAACAGTAGATTTTCTTAACTTCCGCAAAATTCAATGATAAATACTCAACGCACTATTTAGTTATAATGTACAAAGACAATCCGCAGAGAAACAAATTCGATAACCCATCATCGGTAACAGAATGGAGAATAAAAATTATCATAATTAGTGCATTTTATGTCAAAAAAAAAAACAGTTATTTGGGCCAATTGGCCAAATCCCACTTGCACAGTTTTTCTTTGTAATCTATACGTGCTAAAGAAAATTCCCTTTTTTTCCAGTTACGGTTGCACTTTGTCACTCATATACAACATTTTTTTCTCCACGCAGAGGCAAAGTTTTTCATTTGGGCGAGTCATCTAAACAACAATATAGACAAAAATCCCTCGAGAACACACAGGGTTAGGTTGCCGTAGTGGTTGGTGAGGTTCGCCGCCGGAATTTAAAAAAAAAATGGGAACACGCTACTACAGGTATACAAGGTGTTTGTTTAAATTCCCCACTGAAGAACGCAAAATCTTCCGGAATGTAAAATGAATACCTGGAAGTGGATCGACGGGAAAGAGACCCCAAACCATCGGTGCGACGAGCAAACGCCTCCGCTCTGGTTTAGAAAGCGATTCGAGACGAGGGTTCGGTCGATGTTTTTAGCCTTTGGTTCGATCAAAAAACTTGAATCAATTACCCAAGCGAAACATGTTTTTATTCCTTTTCTATTTTTATTTTCGGTAAATTACACCTACACCCCTGAGGTATTCTAAAATAAATTTAAGGTCCTTGTTGTATCGGTAATTACAATCATCCCTGAAACATTGTTAGAAACTCTAATGGGATAATGCATTGGATACGTTATTAAGATAAATTTCTAACAGACTATTAATTTCAGGAAATGGTGAAAAAAATATAGAGATAGGGGATGATTTAAGAAATGTTGGGGGAACCATGTCACCTCGGGAAAAGAATTACATTTGCTCTAGGCTTCTCCAAAAAATTCGAATTTTGTATTTTTTTATTAAATAGTAGGGATAACCAAACGACCCAAATTTTAGAAACTGAAATGATTTGTGCAGGCCAAAATTAAACATTCAGGCACATTTTTTACCATTTTTCAAAAAACAAAAAGTAAAAAAACTCAAAACTCTCTCAACCTTTCGATTTTCTTTCGCAAAGCCCGTGCAAATCGTCAACAGATCGGAGGTAATTTTTACGTTTTTACGATCCTCTTGTTATGTAGATTACGAATCCGGAAAAAAAAAACGAAAAAAATCACACGTTGGCCTGCTCGTGTGAATTTACACGAGCGCATCCACTGTGCTCGTGTAAATCCACACGAGCAGGCATTTTTATTATTTTTTTTTATTTTTTTTAATTGCTCGTGTAAAAACACACGAGTGGTTGCAAAGTGCTCGTGTGAAATCACACGAGCAGTTTGCAACCGCTCGTGTGTTTTTACACGAGCAGATTATTATTAGTTTTTTTTTTTTTTTTTTTTGATTTATAAGATGCTCGTGCAAAAACATGCGAGCATTTCAACAGTGCTCGTGTGAAATCAGATTTCACGAGGACAATTAACTTCGGATATCCATTTCACGAGGAATATTCAACTATCTAATTCTAAGCGCTAGATTGTCACAATTATGTTCAAGTCCACCCTACACAGTTGAATTTAGAGAAGATTAACTGAATTAAACTAAAATATAAAATACAAATAATAATCAAGCAAAAATAAGTAAGTAAATAGCACGAAGATTTATCAAATTAAACGAGCCTAGTATATTATTTTTCCCCTATGTGATTATTGATCATCCAATTCCCTCAATTATGCAAGCAAATAATTCGGATTATTAACCTAAGATGCTAATTTAATCAAAACTCGCTTCCGCGTGTATTACGATTCTATTATCAAGGATTAAATTACTGTATTCCTACGCAATTCAATTAAGAACAAAGCATTAAGCATAAATCTCAATAATAGCTACCTAAGAGGTTAACTATATTCCTATGATAACACAACAAAGGCTTTTCTACAACAGTTCTAATTGTTGAACCGATCTCCCGGTTCATGCATCCAATAATAAAAATAAAGCACATAAAGTGATCAATTTCATGCACTTAATTAATCAAGTAGAAGAAATAGTCCAAAATTAATACTTGCATAAAATCATGGAATTGGGTTCACATCCCACATAGGGTTCGAATAAATACTTAGCTACTCGTAGTTCTTATGATAAACAAAATAAAATTCATAAAAAAAATAAGAAAAACTAAGCTTGAATCTTCGTCGATCTTCGTTCTTTGCGTTTTGTGGTGTAAAATTTCATCGTTGGATCCCATTGAATTATGTTTATATAGTGGTTAAAACTTGATCAAAAGGAAAGAGCTTCCTTGTGCAATTAAAACTTCCGACTGTGCAAAATCGGGGTCTCGGATGGCTGTATGAGTTTTCTGGCCATTCCGAGACGGCCATCTCAATTTTCGTAGCCTATGCTCACTTTCGCATCAAGGGGCGGCCGTCCCAGATTTTAGTACAAAATTGGGCCGGCTGGCCGAAGCTTTTTCTGCACTTGGTCGGTTTTGAATCCGATGTTGACGATGTTTGAGTCTGAATTTTGGATTGTTACGTGAAATACAAATTGTAGCCCTTTAAGTTAGCTTTTCAATGCTGCTTGAATGAGGTGATTTGGAGTTCGTATGAGAAAGATATGCTCGAAATGGTGGACACTGCCAAAGTTGTTGCGAGATTCCTTCTTCTAATTTGATTTACTTCCTTATTTGCAACTTTTTCTTTTTTTAATCATTTTTCCTTCATTGACACGTAAGTCTCGTTTTTCACCTATAAAACACAAAATTAATCAATTAAAGCACAAATATAATTAAATATAAACAAAAGATTCACGTAAAGTAAATGTAATGAGTGCAAAATCTACACTCAACAATTGGTTAATAAAGTTTTGTTTCAACTCATTACTTTATATAGATGTCCAAACTTTGTAAAATATCGGGGTTTCCTTATGCAATTAGAACTCCCAAATTGTGCCTCTGCGTGCCTTCGGAGGATGATCTCATATCAGTGCATTTCTGGGACGGTCGTCGCGCGCTTCTGTTAGATTTCTCCATTTAGGATGATCGTCTAAGAATCAGTAATGATACTAGAACGGCTGTCTCAGGTCATGTTTGGTCTCCGAATTGTTTTCTTACATTCTTGCTTGACTTTGACCGGTTTTTGAGCGTTTCATCAAAGACCAAGTCATTAAGCACCATTATATCGACAAAATCCCACAAAATTCTCGTAAAATGGTATAAATTGAGTGTACAACCCACACTAAGTATACCCCATTAGTACTCAGTTATCTCAGATCTTCATCCTTGTTCTCCTCCTTCCTCTCCATTCATTTATTGCTCTTGTTTATGCTTTTGTTCCCCTCACTTTCGTTTACGATGCAATCACCACCCCCATTAATGAGCTCATAGCCCAAACCGACAAGCATCAATGCTCTAAAACAACCGACACCAAAAATGCTCCTTTTGAAGAAGAACACACTCTTATAGCCAAAATTCACGCTCACAAAAAACATCAATATGAATGCCTTGAAAGTCACAATGCTCAAAGTTTGGAACCCTAAAGGTTGTACTTTCACCAACCAGCTTCACCAAAAAACCATGGCATTCATTTTCGAATCCCCCATTGTCGTCCATAAAATTCAAAACCTCTCTTGGTCCTTTAGAGATTCCCAAGTCATATTAAGGCTATGGCCTCCTGACAAATCGATCTCTAAAATTGACCTTACAAAAATCCCTTTTTGGATCCAAATTTTCAACTTATCTGCTTGCCTTATCAATCCTCAGTCTGCTGAAAAAATCGGTGACAGAACCTCACTCTACCATCCATAAATGAAAAAGATCTTTCCGAGTCAACATCTTTCTTGACACTACCAAACATGTCATTGGCTCTGTTACTCTTGCTCGCCCATGAGGAGCTGATCTCTGGACTGAAATCAACTGAAATCAGGTATGATAGGTTAGTTGAGTTTTTTTTTTTCGTGTGGTTTTTATTGGAAGATATTGCAAATTGTTCCCAATGCATCTATGATCTATGGCTCAAATTTGAAAAACTCCTTATCCCAAACCCCTTCTTTTTTGAGCCTGTCTCTTCTCGGCTAAGAAAAAACAAGATTCTATCGCCAAAACCACTGTAACCTCACCGGAATACTGTTCTCGTGGTGGTAAACCTAAAAATATCCATAAAACCCGGATATCCACAAATAAACTTTCTTTGGAAAACAAAAACCACGTGACAATATCTGACTGATTGACCCATTATTCAGCCATTTATAATATCAACATTTCTGAATCTACTCCCCAAATCATGCATTTTGCAGCTTCTAATAAAATTACATTAAAGGGAGCTGACCCATATGATATCAATGAATATCCTCCGACGCACCAAATCTCCAAACATGCAATCTTGGCCCCGAAATGCCCCCCGATTCCCTAGAGAAATCTTTAAAATAAATAAATTAATCCCCCCCCCCCCCCCTAATTGAATTAGAATAAGTGGGCTTTAACCCTAAACAAGTTCATTAAAATCTGGTAGAAGCCCAAGTGTTGATGGATCTCTCAAAAGATTCTCGGGTGATCTTAATACCCCATTTTCAAAAAAAAAATTAAATTGATATTACCTAATATCCAAACCCTAAACTTAAATTCCAATTTAAATGATGTAAGTCAGTCTCCCCAATTTTTTTTTGCAAACGTCACTCACCCAACTGAGGCTTATATGCTCACTTCAACCAATGGTGATGACTCCTACCCATGCGATATTTCTCACCCCTCAATGGATGTATCCCTCTCAAACTCAATAAGCATTGGTTTTAGGCGAACTTTTTTTCTCCAGAATCGGCCAAGGTCTATGCATGTGTTAAGTGTATATTTTTACACTTTATCGTATCTTTTTATTTGAGCTTTTGGTGTGATTTAACGATAATTGGTGCTTAAAAAGTTTATCTATTGTATTTTAGGTACAAATTGAAGAATTGGAAAAGTTTGGGGTCATACTGCAATTTTGGAGAAAATATGGGCCAAAAGTGAAATAATCAAAAATTTGAAGAATTTGGCATGGGACGGCCGTCCCAGATTTGTTATAGTAATATTACTGTCACTCACAGTAATATTAATTCTTTTGGTTTTTTTTATTCTTACATTTGTTGAACGGTCAACATATTAATATTACTCTATTACACAATAATAATGAGTTTTGTTGTGTTAATATAACTCTGCTAGAGATTAATATAGGAATATTATTGTGTTAAACTGTAGTATAGTTAATTTTACTGTGTTTAACAGTAATATAGTTAATATTATTGTCAATCAAATCAATATAGTTGTTTAAACGGGGGCAAAAAGATGCTAAAGAAAAAAAAAGTCAACGGCGGTGACGGACCAAATTGTCCATAAAAATGTGTTTTGTGTTAAAATTGAATAATTTGTGAAATTTGGGGTCAAATTGAGGTTAGATTAAATTAAATGATGAAATTGAAGTATATTAAAATATGAGTGGCTATTTTAGTCTTTTTCAAACCTCTGGACCATGTGTGCACTTTTTTGTAAGATAGTTTATTATCTTGACCTCTTTATGTTAAGTACCCATTGATGAACTTATTTGTAAAGTGCGATAAAATTAACTGAAGAAATACAGTAAAACTTCGATAAACTAATACCCGATAAATTAATAACCTCGCTTAAATAATAAATTTTCCCGGTCCCGACTCGGGCACAACGTGCTAAATTAATAATTCGCTAAATTTATAAGATAATACACTTTCCAAAATTTTAAGAAACCCCATATAATATATAAATTAATAATGCATAAAAATAATTCTTAAATTACATGGTACAATACATACTTCATATATCTATGAAGGCTAAGTAAAATATAATTTAATTGTCACTTATTTCTTGTTGAAGTTCACATTACCATCAATCTCGTCCCTCACTTTTCTTCATGGTTCGCCGGAACGGCCGTTCCGGAACGGGAACGGTGCCCTCCGTTCCGGAATCCGTAACCAGAACGGTGTTTGCACCGTGACTCGTCGGAACGCCGATAAATCGGTGGGATGGGCGAGACGGAGCCACGGAACGGTCCCGACGCGGGCGGAACGGCACCGGAACGGTGCAATTAAATGATGAAATTGGAGTATATTAAAGTATGAGGGGCTATTTTAGTCTTTTTCAAACATCTGGACCATGTGTGCACTTTTTTGTAAGATAATTTATTATCTTGACCTCTTTATGTATAAGTACCCATTGATGAATTTATTTGTAAAGTGCCATAAAATTAACTGAAGAAATACAGTAAAACTTCGATAAACTAATACCCGATAAATTAATAACCTCGCTTAAATAATAAATTTTCCCGGTCCCGACTCGGGCACAACGGCTAAATTAACAATTCGCTAAATTTGTAAGATAATACACTTTCCAAGATTTTAAGAAGCCCCATATAATATATAAATTAATAATGCATAAAAATAATTCTTAAATTACATGGTACAATACATACTTCATATATTTATGAAGGCTAAGTAAAATATAATTTAATTGTCACTTATTTCTTGTTGAAGTTCACATTACCATCAATCTCGTCCCTCACTTTTCTTCATGGTTCGCCGGAACGGCCGTTCCGGAACGGGAACGGTGCCCTCTGTTTTGGAATCCGTAACCAGAATGGTGTTTGCACCGTGACTCGTCGGAACGCCAAGAAATCGGTGGGATGGGCGAGACGGAGCCACGAACGGCCCCGACGAGGCCGGAACGGCACCGGAACAGGAAAAAAGATTTTGAAAAAAAAAAAAAATTGACTAAAAAAATAAGGAAAAAAAACATAAAAAAAAATAAAAAATAAATAATATGATGGTGGTGGCCACGTTAGATAGTGAAGATTCCCCTGAATCACAGATCTTTGGCCTCACTCTTCAATTATATCCTACACAATTCCAGTTCGGTATTCTACTTGGTATTAATATTGCTTGTATTTTCATAATATTCTTTGTAATATTTATTTTTTAAATTGTAATAATATTTTGCATATTATTGAATTCTAATATTGTTATTAAAAATATATTTGAAATATATTGTATTTTTTTAATAATTTAATTAAAATGTGTCCGTTCCGGCCGCGACGCAGCCGCGACTTTGCAACGGAACTAGAACGGCAGTGTCCGCGACAATGCATTGTTCCGGTCCGGCGCACCATGCTTTTCTTAATATGGTTAGAATTTGTGGTATAGTCAGGGCCGGTCCTATGAATTTGGGGGCCCTAAGCAAGATTGAAAAAATGGGCCTTTTGTAGTTTCAATTTTAGTAAGTTTTTTTTCCTGCCGAACATTAAGATCAACGTAGCTGCCATCGTTAATTTTATTTTGCAAGTTTTTATTAAACTACCAAAACAAAGATAAGATACTACTAACAAATTACATTATCCCTAAAAAAATTACATTAAGTGAAAAAATGTAGGCCGAGAGTAATTTCAGTAAGCAAAAAAAAAAATGTAATAAAAATAAATACATTAATGAAGGAGGATAAAACTCATAAACATTCAATAAAACATATCACTTAAATATTACCCTTCTAGCATTTTTTTGAAGCAAAATCACTAAGAGAGAGCAAGTACTAGGAGGCATTTGCAATTTTCAGAAACTGCATGGCAAGAGAGGGATATTTTCAGATATTACATCTTGACCCCCGTTTTTCGGGTGTTTTCGTCAAAAACTAGGCTGTGGGTGGAGGATAATATTCAGCTTAGTTACTTTGATAATTGCATTTTATGCCCCCCATCTTGGGGCTTTTTTTATAATAGTCTAGGTAGACTAGATAATGATTTTTTATTTCCATTGTAGGAGTACTTTTTTTCCTTGTGTTAGGCCCACAAGGTTTTAACGAGACCCCCGGCATATTTTAAATGGAATAATAAAATCTTTTGGCCAAAAAAACAAAAATAACACCCGAATATCGATCAATTCCAAATATTTTTAGCCCTGGAAAAAGGACAAAAAATATATAATAAAAATCTACACTTGTAAATAAGAGCCCAAATCTAATTTCCTAAAACTTTGATGCAAGACAAATCACACTGCAGGCTGGAAATTGAAATTAATTTACGAAAAACATACCTTTTAATTTTGGGGAAGGGATAAAAAAGTATTACAGTGAGTAGGGCAGATAGATTTTTTAATTTCAGTAAAAGTGTTTTGTGCGTTTCATTCTACTAGGTATACATTCATTATTTATGTTTTGTTTTTTACTTTTCTTTAAGCCTTAAGGGCCCATCAAAATTATAAAAAAATTTATTTAAGTTGGAGGTGGGTGTTGGGTGGCGTGAACTACCAGAGTAAAGCACATAGTTGTTTTATTTTTCATGTAAATTACATATACTATATATATATAACAATTTTTTTTTTTTGGACCTTTTGGAATTGGGGGCCCAAAGCCTTGGCTTCCTTGGCTTCCCATAAGGGCCGGCCCTGGGAATAGTTTTCACATAACTCAACAGAAAATTGTTCAATGTCATATCTGCTTTAAAAACTTCTGTTCATGAAACAGGCTCTATAGTGCACTAAACTAATGGTACAATGAATAATATACTCGTAATTTCATAAATTAATATACTAAAAAATGTATTATTGAAAATCATAATAAAAGTAATTTCATAAATTAATAGGTTATTAATTAATGTATAAATTATAATTATTAATTTATCGATAAGTTAATATTTCACTAAATTAATGGAATTTTGATGGTCCCAACTCTCAACTGTATTAATTTATAGAGGTTTAACTGAACATAAAAAGCGCTTCCCCGGCAGCCTCGATGCTACGGTATTTATCACCGGGTCACCCTTCTGCTGCCACGTGGTTTTAATTTCAGTTTTAATTATTTTTTTAATTTTGTAATTCATTTATTTATTATAAGAAAATCCCACTAATTTAGGTGATACATATTTTCCTTCTCATTATTCCTTTCTATCACGGATTTCCATATTTTCTTCATATCATCTCCATTAACGTCTTTGGAGAATTCATCTGAAGCTATAAAAAGAAAAAAAAAAAAAAAAAAAGGAGACGAATTCATCCCAAGTATATAATTAGATGAACAATAAAAATTTGGGTCTAAGCAATTATCTGCTCCAAAATAACAAGCATATAATTAAACTTTATCTAATTTCGTTTGCTGTAGTAGTATTTTTTTTCCAAACAGGGTAGTATTTGTTATATGACATAAATCAGAATGAAGAAAATTTCATGTGATCCCTCTTTTTCATCTAATTCTATACTTGAAGCTGTAGTTGGAATTTTTATGAAACTAAAAATAATATAGACAATTGGGATTGCAATTTTTTGGTTGAGTTTGAACAATTTCAGACTTTTTTTAGTTCCATTAAAATCCAACACCCTTTTCCAATTGCAAAGATAGATTAATAATATGGATCTGAGGAGAAGTTAATTATTTTTAGGGTTAAATACAAAACCACCCTGTACTGTGAACTTTGTATCATATCTTGTACTACACATAAATACAAAAACTGTCAGCTGGGTCAAATCGGAGGGTGTCTGTGGTGGTGGTGGTTGAGTCAGATAAGGCGGATATGGAGGAGGATGTCGAGTCCTTTTACGACGAATATCTTGCCGCCATTATTGTCGATGAAGGTCTCTCCGCTGAGAAAGAAATCTCACTTTCCGAATCTCAAAAATCTTCTTCCTCTGCCCCTGCTTCAGTAAGAACCGATGCCCCGAAGGTGATTGATGAAATGCCTAATCCAGTACAGCTTCAAAGACACTGGTTTCAGCTCTGCATCCGGCCGGCTTCCGAAGTTGGGAAACCCCAAATACATTTTCATTTGCCGATCAATTCGATTTCAGATCACTGCAAACTGTTCGCACTCCGGAAAACAGCGATTGCTCGTGTGTTATTTATTCTCTTGGTAAAGTTCCTGTTAATACATAGATATCGATGCTTTCTTTGGCTCACGAATCACTGCGTCTGTGTGCGCCTTTTGTTGAATGATATTTTGTTTCTGTTGATTTATTTGATGGGGAAAATAAATAAATTCAAAACTGTGATTTGGTTTACGGTTTCCCGGTGCAAACGCTGGCAAAGTGCGCCAAAATGATACCTGTAATGGTCAATCCGTTTGACAATCGTGCAACGCAACGCACGAATGAAATACTAGTTGCATATATAATATTACGATTTTGTACATGCTACAATTGATGAATAACACTAGTTAGTATATAATATCATCGTAAATTTCCACCTAACTATATATATGTTCTTACAAAATTTGCACGCAAAATATATTATATAATCGAGCACGAATTCCATTGAATATAATATAAAATAAACCCGTCTCTTTGTTCAATTACTACTTGACTAATCTTATAAAACAACCGTTTCGCTCTAAGAAAAAAAATAGAGACTAAGAATTATCGCCCAAAAGAAACGGGTCTACACAAACATGAAGAGTACCCATTATAAGTCCAAAGCTAACGACAAACCCGATAGTCGAGGTAATCAGCGAACCCATAATCTTGCTGCAGAAATATGGCGTTATGCCACATAACGGCGCGCATCCTGCGTATATATTCCCTTGCCTAATCAGTGAGTATGTTTGCCAACCAACTCCAAGGCTTATACCAACTAGGATATTCACAATCTGCCCAACCAATACAATTATTTATCAAATTAATTTTTTTAATGCAATCTAATTTCACAATTAAAAAAAATAAAAATTAAATTAAAGTAAGATGATTTTATAATTACCACATCTAGTACAATGACAGTTTTCCATAGCTGACTTCCAGAAGGTATTGCCATGACTAGACCATTGTATAACCATCCAATGCAGTACACAACAAGACAAAACCTGTCTCGACCCAAAATTGAAATAATTTGAATAAGAACTACAAATTAATAACTATAATAATAAATGGTGTGAGCCAAATTTATTTTTATTAATTAATCCACCCAAAACATAAATTAATGCAAAAAAAAATAAAAAATCATAACTAATATTTTTTCTTTACCTATTTTCTAATTTTATTCTATTTTTTTCGAGGGCACTGCCCCTGAACTCAGGAAATTAGATGCTACATCTAGTTATTTACAATTGGTGGATTTGAATTGTAGATCTACAAATATTTACACACAACCATGTGTATGAGTGCCTAGTAGATAGTTATTTAATCAAATCTACTGTTCGAATCCATCCTGTGTAAATAATCAGACGTGACATTTAACTTCCCGCACCCCAAAAAAAATTTAACTTGGCAACAAATTTCAGAACTCACCACCGGTTATAGTAAAATTGTCTCCAGTAATTTATAATAACTTTAGTAAATGTGATGAATTAAAAAAAAAACATAGAGAGAGAGAGAGAGAGAGAGAGAGAGAGAACTTACAAGAAACCATTCCAATCGATGTAT
This sequence comes from Erythranthe guttata, assembly GCF_000504015.1. The sequence goes on from NW_012194586.1 coordinate 431,003, forward strand.
TTGACTTTGACCTTGAAAGAATTTTGAACTTGAACCGTTTGATTGCTTAAAAACATGACAATGGACGCAATCAAGAAAGAGACAACAGCTAGTACTCTCAGTACAATGGTCTTCACTGGTTTTGCCATTGCCCTTAATTACAACTAACTGCATAATATATCCGTGTAATAAATAATAAGAGAAAAATTAGTACTACTTTTTAAATAACTACTTAACAAAAGTTATAGTATAATACTAAAAAACATTAAAAAATTACAGTATTGGATTCATTATTTTACAGAATGGAGGAACACCATTTTCTCGTTTGCGGCCTCCCCTGACCCTATGCCGGCTCCGCGACTACTCACTATGTATCAAACTATAAATTACAATTGACAAGCAAATAAAAACTACCCTTTGTTTTTTTTTGAAATTGTTTTCATGGTACACTGTAATAACATTAAAAATAATGAAGCCTAACAAAAAATAAATAAACGATGTAAAAGAATGTATGTGTGGGTTACCTCTCAGAATTTTTCCCAGTTGTAGATGACACTATTGCGATGGAATATGAATGAAAAATGTTTAGGGCAGCAATTAATTTAATAGGTAGTTGAATAAAAAATTTAGGTTTTCTCTAGATGGAAGTTTTTCGTTTTGTACAAATTGGTAAGCAAGGAAACTGCCATGCAATGTAAATCAAGAGAGATCCATTTCTCTCATTTTAACCCGTTTTCCATATATGCAATTTCATTTTTGTTTTTCTTCTGCCCCGGCCTTTTAATACGAAACGGCGTAGTTCTTTTCTTTTTCCTGTTCTTGCCGTTTCAGCGCCGCGGCTCCACAACTGGCACCGTTCGCCGCCGCTCACCGCCCTTGCCGCCAACATCACTTCTCAGTTCTCTTCTTTTTTTCAACCAATTGGAGACGCCTCCCTTTTCGACCGGCGTACATATTTTCTCAATTCAATATATAACTCTCAGAACAATTCATCGTCCTCCTCGCCGCCGCCATTGTTGACTTTCTCCAATAATTCTCAGCCATTTTCGGTTTTCTTTTAATCTGCCAACTGCGGAACGACGGTGTTTCACCGTCTTCGTTTTACACCTATCTCCAACACCTCCTCCTTGTTGTCCGCCTCCGTCGTCGTACACATGGAGGCTCGAGTTCCGAGAGCTTTCCCACAAATCATGTGTATTTTTTCTTCATCTCACATTTTCCGATTTTCTCTGCGCATATATTGCCACTTTACTCAATCTACAAAATCCTTCCCTCTCTCCTTCTTCCATCTTCAGGAGGTGCTGTAGATTTTACAATTTCTATTAAAGACATAAATATGTTGTTCAGGAAAAAAAGTTTTGAAAGTTACGATGCGATATTATCCAGGGTGATTGGAGACGCAGGTGAATTTTTAGCCTAATATTAGCTTCATATGTTTGTTGTGGAGAAATTATTTAAAAGAACGTCATACAAAATATTTTTTTCCCTTAGCTTCATATATTTCAGCTTCCATGTGCTTATTACATAGTTTTTTTTTTTGGATTTGCAGCACCAAATCAGACTATTTTTGGCTACTACATACTAAGTTCAAATGTACGTCTTATATTTTAGCTGTTGAGCATCATATCTAAAGATTCTTTTGAAAGCAAACCGCATCATCAGTGTATGCAGGATCCCCAGTTTCTTCCAGGTAGACAAGCAAGAATCATATACAATGGAAAGCAAGTTGGCACTTTTGGAATCGTGCACCCACAGGTAGCCATATCAGTTATTATCTGCTTGCACATGTCCCCTTCCTTGTACAACAACTATCAACTCTTTATTACTTACAAATCTTGTTTCTGCTTTGCTTTAGCCTTGGAGAATTAATATCTGGCCTTGATTTAAATCTCCTCTTCTGCTAAAAAAAACATCCAGCGGTTGTGAGTGTCGGTTTCGGTTATCTCCTAACTAGACTATGTTTAATTAATGTTAAAACACGTTTTGTTAATATTGGGATGTTTTATATTTGTTAGGACATAGTTTATGTATATTATGACTTATTTTATTTGTGTTACAGATTGTTTTCTGATGCGATCGCTTTGGTACCGACAGATTTTCTACGCAAGAATTGCAAGAAAAACTAGAGAAAACTTTATTTATTCAACGTGCTTCAGTTTATCACGTTGGTTGAAATATATAGAAAAGAAAAGAAAGACAATCCTAAAGCTACGTAAACTAATCAAGGAATAATTCTAATCCTAATAATTAAAGAAGACTAACTTAACTAAAATACTATAAAAATATAATAACTAGGAATTATAATAATAAAGAAGCTATTAATAAGGAAGCTATTATAGAGACCCATAAGCCACGATCCTAACTAGTCCAAGTAGCGCCGGTTAGGTCGGATGGTTCGCATGCTACGACGTGGCTTATCATTCCCTCCCTCTTCAAATACAACCTTGTCCTCAAGGTTAAGGTGGGGAAACTTTTCGACAAGCACCTCCAAAGCTTCCCAAGTGGCGTCTTCTACTGGCAAGGAATTCCATTTAACCAACACCTCTCGCACGCGGCCACCATTTCCAGCAACAACCCTAGACTCCAGAACTTGTGTGGGCTCAAGAACGGGTTCTCCGTCCACGGTGTAAGGTGGTAAAGTAGCTACTGCAGACTGTTGATCCCCAAGCTTACGCCGAAGCAATGAAACGTGAAACACCGGGTGTACGCGAGACTCGCTAGGAAGGTCCAACTTATACGCCACACGGCCAATTCTCTCGACAATGCGAAATGGACCGTAAAAACGGCTAGCCAACTTATGGAAAATCCTCTTGAAAACAGACTGTTGTCGATATGGTTGAAGTTTTAAATACACCCAGTCGCCAATCTCAAACTGCTCCTCACGTCGATGTTTATCAGCCGCTTGCTTCATTCGATTCTGAGCGGCTGCCAAGTGAATTTTCAATTCCTTAATAATCTCATCTCGTGCCCTCAAGGTTCGATCAACCTCTGGTACATTAGCAGTTCCAGCCATGTATTGCACCAATGGTGGTGGAGGTCGCCCATAAACTGCTTCAAATGGTGTCATTCCAATGGATTGATGGAACGATGTATTGTACCAGAATTCAGCCCATGCTAGGTATTCTTCCCATTGTCTTGGTTTGAGGTAAACGAAGCACCTTAAATATTGCTCAAGACACCGATTTACTACTTCGGTTTGGCCGTCGGATTCGGGATGGTAAGCCGAACTAGTGCACAAGGCAGTCCCCTGCAAGCGAAATAGCTCCCGCCAAAAATTACTCATAAAAACTTTGTCTCGATCAGACACAATTGACGTGGGAAGGCCATGTAATTTGACCACTCCTCTCACAAATGTAGCTGCCACATCTTTAGCCGTGTATGGGTGGGTTAATGTCATAAAGTGGGCATATTTTGATAATCGATCGACTACCACGAAGATCGTATCTTTCCCTTGCGATCTCGGCAATCCCTCAATAAAGTCCATACTTATATCGGCCCATATGACAACTGGTATTTGCAATGGTTCGAGCAGCCCCGCCGGCCGACGATGATCAGCTTTATTTCTTTGGCACGTGTCACACTCGCGCACAAATTGCCGCACCGCTGATCGTAGTCCTTGCCATGAAAACAACTGTGAAATGCGTTTGAATGTGCGAAGCTCTCCTGAATGTCCCGCAATTGGTGAAGAGTGAAATTCTGTAAGGATCTTTTGTCGTAGAGGACCCGCCTCGGGAACCATTACACGTCCTTTCACCCATACGCACCCATTTTTGACTGAAATCCCGTCTTCACTTGAAGTATTTTCCCCTTTTTTTTTCAGCTCGTTCAACTTTGGATCCTCTGCAGTGGCAGCGGCGATCTCGTCCCACACGGCCCAAGTCGGTATGGTAATAGCAGATAACTCCGACTCGCTGACCATACCCTCGTCGATTTTTGGATTTGCATGTTCGCGGCGGGATAAGGCATCAGCCGCGCTATTTTGTTTTCCCGGCTTATAAATGATCTCGTAATCAAATCCCAATAACTTAGCTATCCACTTTTGTTGTTCAGGCGTAGTAATACGCTGCTCAAGAAGATAGCGGAGACTTCGGTGATCAGTGCATATTTTGAATTTACGCCCTAAGAGATACGGTCGCCAACATCGAACCGCTTCTAAAATCGCTAGCATCTCTTTTTCGTAAGTGGACCAAGCCCTCTTTGTTGCGCTAATCCCCTTGCTAATAAAAGCAATAGGTCTTCCCCCTTGACTCAACACAGCCCCTATGCCTTCACCGGAAGCGTCCGTCTCAATGGTAAATTCCTCCTCAAAGTTTGGTAGGGCTAGAACAGGGGTCTTCGTCATTGCTTCTTTTAATTTTTCAAATGCTAATTGTGCCTCTTCCCCCCACTTGAAGCCTCCTTTTTTGAGTAAGTTTGTCAGTGGTCGAGCTATACTCCCATAGTTGTGTACAAATTTTCGATAATAACCGGTTAACCCTAAGAATCCACGTAATGCGCGCACAGTTTTAGGAGAAGGCCATGATACCATAGCTTTAATTTTTTCTTGATCAACTCTTACCCCTTCGTGTGAAATCCAATGGCCCAAGTATTCCACTTGCTTTTGGCCAAAACAACATTTACTGGGTTTTAGAAAAAAATGTGCATCCCTCAATATTTGCAAAGTGGTCCGCAACTGTTGTAGGTGATCTTCCCACGATTTACTATAAACTAATATATCATCAAAAAAAACCAATATGAATTTCCGCAAGTGTGGCCGAAAGATCTCATTCATAGCAGCTTGGAAAGTCGATGGTGCATTACACAATCCGAACGGCATTACTAGATACTCGTAGTGGCCATTATGAACTCGAAAGGCAGTTTTGTGAATGTCATCAGGATGTACCCGGATTTGATGATAGCCCGCACGTAGATCGAGCTTGCTGTAATACTTAGCCCCGTGTAGCTCATCAAGCATGTCGTCCACGGTTGGTATAGGAAATCGATCTTTAATAGTTACGTCATTCAATCCCCTATAATCTGTGCAGAAACGCCACGAACCATCCTTCTTTTTTACGAGAAGAACCGGCGATGAAAAAGGACTTGTACTTGGCCGAATCAGTCCCGACTTAAGCAATGCGGCTACTTGTTTTTCGATCTCGTTTTTCTGGAAGTGTGCGTATCGGTAGGGTCGCACGTTGACGACGGTTGCTTCATCGTGTAAACGTATACGGTGGTCAAACTCTCGTTGTGGTGGTAAGGTTTCGGGCTCTGCCTGGATATCAAGAAATTCAGTCAATAATTTTTTTATTTCCACATTGCCGGTACCAACTACTTCGCTTGTTTCCTCCCTATCGAACGATGCCGCTACTCCGAATAGCTCGCCTCCAGCTTTCCAGTCCCCGATCAGCGCATGGAGCTCGCTAATTTCGATGTCCTTCTCTTCCCGTCCCTGAATGTGATATTCACGGCCTTGGACTTTAAATTTCATTGATTTTTTTCGATAATCTGTTAGCACGGGACTCAGGTCCTCGAGCCATGGTAAACCCAGTACTACATCTAGTCCGTCGATCGGCAAAGGATATAAATTGGCTCGAAAATCATATCCCTGTACATGCATTGGGACGATTTCACACCTTGCCGAACATTCCAATTTTTGACCATTCGCCATCCGCACCAGAAAAGGCTTAATCGGTTTAACCTCCAATCGTAGTCGTTGAGCTAATTCCGGGTTGATGAAGTTGAGACTGGACCCGTTATCCACCAACATTTCGACCGGTGAATTCTCAAGCTTTCCACTTACTCTCATGGCTTTCTTTCCCGACTCTCCTCCAATCGCATGCAACGAAATTTGTTGCGGCTCATCAAAGTCAACTGCTTCATCGTCGCCCTGATCTTCCGCTTCGATTATTAAAGCTTGTGCTTTTTTACACTGGTGCCCTCTTACAAACTTCTCATCACAATGATAACATAGGTTTTGTTCCCTACGACGTTGCAATTCTTCCCAGGTCAGACGCTTTGCTCCATCAGCGACCAATTGACGAGTGTTGGTTGCCGGGTTCGGGTTCACGAATTTGGAGTTTGTGGAATTCGTGGTCCTTGTTTGGCCTGCACTTCTTTTCCCGAATTGCAGCTGCTCGTCCTTGCGTTTTGCTAGCTCCATAGCAGTCTGTAGATCCTTAGGTTTGAACAGACGAACGTCCCCCGCAATATCTTCACGGAGACCTGCCATGAAAGCTCCCATAAGTGCCTCTTCGGGCCAATCTGGTAGACAATTCATGAGCTTCTCGAACTCTCCTAAGAATTCTTTGAATCCTCCCTTCTGTCTTAAACGACACATGGACTCATTGGGGTCCTCGTAATTGCCGTGGCCAAAACGCAATAGTATCCCTTTCTCGAATTGCCTCCACGATATTTTACGACCTTGATTCGCCCTTTCGAACCACTGCCACCATTGATTGGCATCTCCTTCTAGATGATACGAAGCCAGCACTACTTTACGATGGCCATGTAAGTCATTAGCCAAGAAAAATTGCTTCGCCCGATTGAGCCATACCCTCGGCTCTTCACCATCAAATTTTGTAAAATCCATTCTAACCTGGTGGTGTCGCCTTCCATGTTTGCCGTTGTTCGAAGCTCGACTCCTAATCGAATTGTTCGACATGCGGCTATCTTGGCTGTCGCTGCCCGACGAGTCGTCCGATGGTGGCGGCGACGACTCGTTTCTTCTCCCCCATGGGTTTTGTCGATCTTGCCCTCGTTCAAGCATCCTTTGCATCTGTTGCATAGAAGTCTGGATCTCTTGCACGGAGCCTTCCAATCTATCAACGGAGCCTTCCAATCTATCAAATCTTTCCTTATTTGTTGCCATGACCGTAGCGGAGCGTTGATGTTATCGCAACCTCGCTCTTGATACCAATTGATGCGATCGCTTTGGTACCGACAGATTTTCTACGCAAGAATTGCAAGAAAAACTAGAGAAAACTTTATTTATTCAACGTGCTTCAGTTTATCACGTTGGTTGAAATATATAGAAAAGAAAAGAAAGACAATCCTAAAGCTACGTAAACTAATCAAGGAATAATTCTAATCCTAATAATTAAAGAAGACTAACTTAACTAAAATACTATAAAAATATAATAACTAGGAATTATAATAAGAAAGAAGCTATTAATAAGGAAGCTATTATAGAGACCCATAAGCCACGATCCTAACTAGTCCAAGTAGCGCCGGTTAGGTCGGATGGTTCGCATGCTACGACGTGGCTTATCATTTTCTAAGTAGTAAGTACTAAATATATTTATTTTACAATGCATGTAAAATCTTACGATGTTACGATCTAAGTTTCCGATTTTATCACCCCTCCACAATTTCACTTAAAATCCCGATTTTGACTACCTTGATTCACTCTATTTTCGTCCTCCTCTTCTTCTCATCCTCTTCCTCTCAACCTTTTTTTTTGCTTCCAAGTTGCCAGTTTTTATGATCGCTTGCTCCATGTAATTCTCCACTTATCTTTCATGATTTCCTTGCAGAGGAGGTAACAACGCATGAACGTATTTTTTTCTACTGCCCTTCGCAGGTTGCAATTCGAGGTTCCAAAATCTACCGTCAAGTTACAGGAAAATTCAAGAGGCATGCCCGTGACAAGGTGCGTTTACGATCCCTTCATTGTTTTAGGGGGTGGGTTTCGGGTTTACGATTTGTTCGGTCAAACTTTTCCATGTTATTGATATTTCAATTTCTCTTTCCGGATTGGATTGGTTTTATTGACGTTTTGTTAATCACTTTATGTTTTTCTACCTTTCTGTATTCCTTTATTATTTGTTGGTAGAATTAAATTAAGGGCTACTGATATTTCACACTATTTTCTTTTAGATTTGGCATTTGCCACATCAATACTATTATATTGATGTTTCTTGTTGGCATTTATTTTTTACAGCCGCTTTTATTCGGACGACTGCATTCTGAGATGGAGATGGGTTCGGCCACGTCTGTTGATGGCGCCACTCTGATGAGTAGCTTTGCGCGTCCGACGACTTCGTCAGCCGTTGGAGTTGTTTATATTTGTTTGATTTCTGCCTCTTATATTTCTGTTTTTTTATTACGATTTATTTTGGTTCGTTTAGGTTTTCGTATCTGTTTTGCTTATTTGAATTTAACGCCTTTTTGCTATTTAGATGTTTGTAGAAATTGTACTGAGTCCCGGTGAAAAAAAAATTGGAGGAGCTTGTCCGAGCGCTAGGAGCTGGGATTCTCATTAACTTAATGACTTCAATGTTTCTGTTACTCTATGTGCTTTATTTTTTATTGAATCTATTTTTATCAGTTTCGAGATTAGGGATGTTTATTGTGCTCAAAATTTTGATTATGATTTTTTTTCAAAATAGGGATGCAGATGCCAACAGGTTTGCTTTGATTCAATTTTTCTCCACATCACTTTTTTCTTTCCGTTTGTTTTAATCAGGCCCCATGCGTCTACAATTCTTGAATTCCTAATACAATTCCACCTCTACCAACTCATTTCCAGGAAGAAATGGAAGTTAATTAAGGATAATATATCAATAAACTGACTTTTATTAAGTCAGTTATTATATTTTAGTTATTCCATGTGTTTCTGAATTTATCCATAAACTGACTTTTATTAAGTCAGTTATTAGATTTCAGTTATTCTCTATGTTTAGGAGATTAGTTTTGTGTTAGTTTAGTATAAATAGTTAGTATTTGTTCAGTTTTTAGGGGATTGGGGAATTAGTAACTTGTATGAATTTCTGGAGTCTTGTCCTCTCCATACGGACAACTATATATGGTATATTACTGTGTTTAAGATTTTGAACATAATCGGCCATCGTTATTTACTATTCTCTTGGATTGTTCTCGATTCCTATCAATTCCATACGTGTTTCTTGAATCCTTGTTGAATTTTTTTAGCGGTGCGGGCCAGGATCAACCACCAACCCTTCCCAACCCACCAACCCACCAAATTTCAGATTCCACAGCCCTTCAACTTTCCGCCATTGCTGCATGGATGCATGTTTATCGTTTTTTGTGGTTCATATAAGAAGTTTATTATTTGTTTGTGTCAGACCAATCAATCGAATATTGATTAATACTTAATCGATCGAACATTATTTGAAAACGGCTCTTCTGCTCAGAAACGAAATGTTCCAAATGTTCCTGGAAATTCTTGCTCGCATTGGATTATTTGTGTCTATATGCATCAGAATCCCGATTCATGGATCTCTCGGTTCGAGAAATCAAGATAAGAGGATCAAACCATTTCTTCTGACTCTTTTTCAAATTCGATAAATGTTGGTTGATCATATATTTCATTATAGTTCTATGATTCAGAGTATCCTTTCCTATTTGATCCCTTTGAATTCCTTATTCGAAGTTGCGATCGGATCTATTCATTAAAAAGAATCGATTCAATACACTTTACATTTGTCATAGGTTGCTGATTGAGTTTAGGCCTTTTTTAGTTGTGCGGGATTTTTACAGAAATTTTGGACTGATATACATTTATCTTTGGATGTCTGTAATTTTAATACAATTTGTATTAAAATTCAAAGTTGAAATTTTTGAACCCTTTTTTCTCCTTTCATTTGATGTGGAACGCACAAGAGAATTTCCAAAGGGGAAAAAGAGGCACGAAAAAAACGCGAGTATTTATTCTTTTAAGGCATATTACGTCTTCCAGTTAGAGAGATTTGGAAGTTGTATGCTTTGCAGAATGGTCCAACAAATTCCTGCAGTACCCTGTACCCCTTCACTAACTTCGTATCTAAAAAAGGCCACAACTATATTTATTTCTTTATTTCAAACTTTAGGCTACTGTTTTCATAAGTGTACCTATTATCGTTATGAGAGATCCACTTTGGGGTCAAATTCGCAATTTGGGTGGGGTATGAATAAATTGAATCCTGAATCATAAGATTTATTTTATTAATTGACTCCAACGTGGATTTCTCTTGCAATATCCGAAAATATCCGCCACCAACGCAGCATGCAGCTGTAATTGCGTGTGACTTGTTTACGAAAATTCGCAATACCGAGCTTAAAATCTTATTATTCACCGTTCAAATTTTACGATTTAATTCATTCATACCTATGTCGATTCAAATGTTAAAATAAATCTTATACATCAACAAATCGATCAAATTTTACGATTTATGATTTAAGAAAACTTTAATTTATTATATTTTTTATAATAAACTTGGGATAATTACAATTTTAGTCCCTCTATTATATACCATTTTTAGTTTTGGGCCTTAAAATCGGAAATGCCTTCCAAGTGGGGATCAATTTGTAATTTATGGAAATCCAACCTCTTGGCTGAAACAGTTCTGAAAATTGCAGAATAACCGCTATACTTACTCCATCTTCCTAGCCGCTCTACCCAAATTGCAAATTTGACCCTAAAGTGGATCTCTCTTGCAATACCCAAAATATCCACAACCAACGCAGCATGCTTCAACTCATCTTAAGCAATAATCGCGTGTAACTCATTTGCAAAAATTCGCAATACCAAGCTTAAAATCTTATGATTTACGATTCAAATCTTACGATTCAATTCATTCATACCTATGTCGCATGCTTCGACTCCTCCTGAGTTGTAATCGCGTGTGACTCATTTACGAAAATTCGCAACACCTAACTAAAAATCTTATGATTTACGATTCAAATCTTACGATTTAATTCATTCATAACTATGTCGATTCAAATGTTAAAATAAATCCTAAATATCAACAAATCCACAAAATTTTATGATTTACGATTTAAGAAAATTTAACTTATTATATTATTTATAATAAACTTGGGATAATACAATTTTGGTCTCTATATTATATATCATTTTTAATTTTGGTCCTTCAACCGGAAATGCCGCCCAAGTGGGGGTCAATTTGTAATTTCTGGAAATCCACCTCCCTGCCTGAAAAGTTCTGAAAATAAATCTTAAATAACAACAAATCGATCAAATTTTAGGATTTACAATTTAAGAAAACTTTAATTTAGTATATTAAATATAGTAATCTTGAGATAATTACAGTTTTGTCCCTATATTATATACCATTTTTAGATTTGATCCTTCAACCGGAAATGCCCCAATTGGGGGTCAATTTTTAATTTCTGGAAATCCATCTTCCTGGCTGAAACAATTTTGAAAATTGCAGAATCACCCCTATACTTACTCCATCTTCCCACCATGTCACGGCCCGCCAGTTTGGCCCAACCCTTTGCCAGTTCCCCTTGGGTTGGAAGGTTAAGAAGCCCAAGACATAGCCCAAATAGGGTTAGGCCCTAGTTGGCTCGAATGTATAGAGATGTAGAGATTCTTGGAGGATTCTAGAAAACTTTATAGAACCCTCCCTTGTAGGTATTTATTTTGTAGGAATATTATGGAGTGTTCTAGTGAACAACTCCTAGCAGTTAGATCAAATAGATATCCACCGTCCATTAATGAGGTGGCCTAGTATAAATAGGGCTCCTCATTTGGAATCATCTAACAAAAGATCCAACAAGAATCCAACATCCAAGCACTTAAGCAATAAAAGTACTTCCTTGACATGCCAATTCATTCATAGCTAAGTCGATTAAAAAATTAAAATAAATCTTAAATATGAACAAATCGATCAAATTTAATGATTTACGATTTCTTAAGACTTTTATTTATTATATTATTTACAATAAACTTGGGATAAGTACAGTTTTGGTCCCTATATTATATACCATTTTTTATTTTGGTCCTTAAACCGGTAATGCCCCACAGATGGGGGTCAATTTGTAATTTCTGGAAATCCACCTCCTTGACAGAAATAATTCTGAAAATTGCAGAATCACCCCTATACTTACTCCATTTTCCCAGCTGCTCCATGCAAATTACAAATTTGACCCCAAAGTGGATCTCTCTTGCAATATTCGAAATATCCGCCACTAATGCAGCATGCTTCGACTCCTTCTCGGTTGTAATCACGTGTGACTCATTTACTAAAATTCGCGATACCGAGCCTAAAATTTTACGATTTAAGATTCAAATCGTACTATTCTTTCCATTTATAACTAAGTCGATTCAATTGTTAAAATAAATGTTCAATATCAACAAATCGATCAAATGTTACGATTTAAGAAAACTTTTATTATATTATTTATAATAAACTTGTGAAAATTACAATTTTGGTTCCTATATTATATACCATTTTTAATTTTGGTCCTTAAACCGGTAATGCCTAACTTCTAGCTGATTCTTGCACTACCGCAGTTGTACAATATAGATTGCGAAGTTAACAAAATACGAAAATTCCATTCCGACTTGCACCCCTATACAAGACCTACCCAATATATCAGAAAACATGCGCCCAACGAAAAAGGAAAAAAACAAGCGTCAAGATACAAATCCACAACAATATTCGGTGGCGTCCACTGCAAACAACAGTTATATCGCAGTCCCAATTTATTCTTTCATTACTCAAACTACAATGACGGCACCCATACATACAATTCAGCATAACTTATCTCACAACTTATCGTTAAGATTATTACTTTCCGTCCATACTGGTGCAATGGTAGTCCCCCTTCAAATATCTGCGTATACATACAACCCCCGCATTTTCTATCCCCTTCCCTGCAAGATTTCGCTACGTTCAAACTTACTCTTAGGCAGTGGCGGATCTACCTATGGTCTAGGGTGTGCAGCTGCACACCCTTGATTTTACAGATAAATTATACTGTTATACATAATTTAAATAAAACATCTAATGGTTGAGGTGGTAAAGAGCTTTTTCAAGCATTAAGAGGTCCCAGGTTCGATTTCTGTTCCTCTCAAATACTTTTTTTCTCTCAAAATGGTCCAAACCATTGAAATAATTAATGGGTTTATTAGGGAAAACCCCCTTGTTCATATTTTCTAATGAGGTAGATCCAATTTTTTTTCTCCTTTTTGAGATACACCCAATTTTGCCAACTTGGCAAAATATATTATATAATTTCCCTTTAATACCCCTGTTTTATTATTAAACGGCATTTATTTCCTTTAATACGTGATTTGAGATTTGCTGATATGTTGCCTAAAATCACGGAATAAATTTACGTGAGATCATTGGCCGTTATATCAAATCGTGTACAATTTTTTTTGAAGATTCTCTTCATCGTTCCAGCGGGTTTTATCGTCATTGAAGATTTCTGCACCGTCGTGGAAATAGGATCGATTTTTGAGCGTTTGTTGTTGGACGTTGTTAAGCGGGTATGAATGCGTTATTCGTTTTTATTTTTGCTCAATGTCCATGATTGTCGTGTACGGTGGTTAGAAATTTTTAAGAGTTGTGTTGATACTTGATTCTATTAAGTAGAACGTTTTTTAACAAAATTATTCCGTCATATATATATCGTTTTTTTTGCCGATGATGTTTGTTTGGAAGAGGATTGACAGAGTTAGAAGAGGATGGTTCACGCAGATCGTACCAGAGTTGTTTTATATGAGCTTCGTAGTTGGTTTATGCAATAATCGGAATAATTGTCCGCTTTGGTCGAGTTCATGTTTTTATCCCGATCGATAGTTGGTTTATTTGTTTATAACAGCCGATTTAAGTGTGCTGGGTAGTACATTAAAATATAGTTCGTAGTCTTTTTTAATTTAGCGTATGAATTTTGCATTTTAAATTTATTTTTGATGATATTAATGTATTATCATTCAAATGTATTTGCAGTCTATTTAATTATTTTTTAGTATTCTGCATTTTTAATTTTGTTTCATGATTTTAGGTTTTTTCGATGGCGAATTTCGTACGGATTTTGTTGAGGTTTGGTGGGTTAGTTGCTATAAAGAGGTGTTTACGATGTAATGGCTCGGTAACTTCGGTTAAGTGTTGAACCGTTGTAATACAGTAGTATAATATTATGAATACCGTATGATACTACCATTATCATTTTATTATACTATTATGAGATTATTAATGTACTAGAGTTTTTTAACTCGACATATTGGTTTTATTGTGTTATGATGTGTTTTATGTATTTTATCAAAACCCTAGATTGAAATTATGAGATTATTAATGTACTATTTTATTGGTTATGTGGAATACTTTACGTTGGTGTTGTTCTCAATGTTCTTGTCATTTCAGTGGTATATTGTTTGTAACACAATTTCATATCAATACTATAACCGTAATATACTATCATAGCAGATTAATGTACTATATTGAAATTATTAATATACTATGTGGTTGAATAATACGGGATCCATAGTCTATTAACGAGATCCATAGTCGAATTAGATCAATAAGATAGTCTATTACATGATATAAGGAAAATTACCCTAATTGATTAGTATAACAAACATATTATTCACTTTCCATATATATTATTATTTTTTCATATATATTATTATTTACCCTAATCGTTTTCATATAATAAGGAAAATTACCCTAATTGATTAGTATTTCAAACAAACATATTATTCAGTTTCCATATATATTATTATTTTTCCAATAGTCAATTAATTAAACCCATAGTCGAATTAGATACATGGGATAGTCTATTAAAAGATATGAGATAGTCTATTAATTTAAAAAAAGGTAAAGTAACGGGATTTGTGGGATTTGATTGAGGGTAATTATGTAATTACGAAAAGCTTGGGCTTTTATCAAAATGGCAAATTTAAATTTGGGTCTACCCCTATTATTTGAATGTTTAAGGGGGTTATATCTAATAGACCCATAATTAATATTTTTCACCTCTTTTCTCTTTAAATATTTCTGAAATTTTCCTAAATCCTTTTTTTCTCTCAAAATGGTCCAAACCATTGAAATAGTTAATATTTTTCACCTCTTTTCTCTTTAAATATTTCTAAAATTTTGAAAATCGTAAATTTTTGGTCCACTATTTTTTTAAACTGATTTAATTTTTTTATTTTACGCAATTTCGAACCCCCTTGGCAAAATTCCTGGATCCGCCACTGCTCTTAGGTACGTGTTAAGTGTATATTTTTACACTTTATCGTACCTTTTAATTGGAGCCTTTGGCGTGTTTTAACGATAATTGGTGCTTAAAAGGTTGATTTATTTTATTTTAGGTACAAATTGAAGAATTGGAAAAGTATGGGGTAAAAACTGCAATTTTGGAGAAATTATGGGCCGAAAGTGAAGAAATAAAAAATATGAATAAATATAGCCTGGGATGGCCGTCCCAGAAATACACTTAAAACTGGGACGGGCGTCTAAGAAGCAGAAGCAGTCTCTGGTTTTGAGATGGCCGTCCGAGTTTTAGTATAAAATTCGGGACGCCCGTCCGAGATTACGAAAAGGCGCAGTAAAGGAATCCTAATTGCACAAGGAAACTACCTTCTTCTCCAAATTTTCCACCCTATAAGACCAAGCCAAGCACACAATTGTGGATCAATCTTTTACGCAATTTCAAGAGCAACAAAGCAATAACGAAGACGAAGAATTCGAAGATTCCAATCATAGACTTATCGTTTATGATTAATTTTATTTGCGTTTTTACTTTAATCACGAGTAGCTAATTTTTTTATTTCTAGGATTTTATTTGGAACCCTATGTGGGATTTATGAACCCAATTCTATGATTTTATGCAAGTTTTAATTCTGGATTATTTCTTCAACTTGTTTTATTAAGTTCATGAAACTGGCCACTTTATGTGTTTTTATGTTATTGTTAATCGCATGAATCGGAAGATCGGGTTAATAATTAGAACTGTGGTAGAAGAGCCTTTGTGGTATTAACATATGAATATAGTTAATCTCTTAGGTAGCCATTATTGAGATTTGTGCTTAATACTGTGTTCTAGAATTAATTGCATAGGAATATAGTAATTGAATTTAGAGTATTAGAATCGTAATACACGCTGAAGCGCGTTATGATTAATTTAGCATCTCAGGTTAATAATCCGAGTTAATTGCTTGCACAATTGAAGGAATTAGGGGAATAATAATCACATAGGGGGAAGAATAAAATCCTAGGCTTGTTTACTCTGATAAATCTTCGTGTTTAATTTGCTTTCTTGCTTTGTCGTTTTAATTTGCTTTAATTTAGTTTATTTTAATTTAGTTAATTATCTCCAAAATCGACTGTGTAGGGTGGGTTTGATAACAATTGGTAGAATTTAGCGTCTAGGATTAGATAATTAAATATTCTCTGTGGGTTCGATATCCGGACTTAATTGTCCACTATATTACTTGTACGATACGTGCACTTGCGTGTAGGTATTACCACCAACAAGTTTTTGGCGCCGTTGCTGGGAAATATTTTAATTATTTATTTTATTCT
Organism: Erythranthe guttata; assembly: GCF_000504015.1. Next base: position 447,238 of record NW_012194586.1, read on the forward strand.
AGATCTAAATTTGAACAATTTTCACGACTCACCCATTTAGTTTTTTGTTTTATTTTATTTTTCTTTTTAGGTACTGTGTATGTGCAGAAAACTCGATCTTGCTAGAGAACCGTTTGATCCGGAAATCGAACGTACTTTTCGAGCAGCTAGGAGACGCCAACGCGCAATCAATACAATGGAGGACGAAGAACGCGGAAACACAGAGGGTAATTTACTCAATGCCAATGGAAACCAAGTCCAAGACCCACCCCCTCATCTTCCATTACAGCCAGCAGCTAGGCCACGGGCACTTCAAGATTACGTAATCCAACTCTCGACAGATTCCGCCCGAGCATCCAATATCCACCAATTGAGGCACACAATTTTGAGATCAAGCAAGGCCTCTTGACGATGCTCCAAAATAATGGGCTATTTAGTGGATTGGCGGGTGAAGATCCCCATCTTCATATTGTCAATTTTCTAGATACCTGTAATTCCCACCGTCAAAACGACGTTTCCCAAGAGGCGCTTCAATTAATTCTCTTCAAGCACTCCTTACAAGGAACAACTTGCCAGTGGTTGATGTCCCAAGCCCCCCACTCTATCTCTTCGTGGCCTCAACTCCTCAACCTTTTCATGAAAGTTTATAGCTCACCCGAGAAGGACGAGAGAATCCGACGAGAAATTCATAATTTTGTCCAAGAGCAAGGCGAGCAATTATACGAGGCATGGAAGAGATTTAAGACCCTTTTGGGGAAGTGTCCAACACATGGAGTCGAACAATGGCGGCAAATCCACATTTTCTATCAAGGGATTAACGCGAATGCACGAACCGTCTTAGATGCATCCACCGGAGGTAACTTTATGAGTCAATCGATACCGGATGCTTTTATTATGTTGGATCAAATTGCACAAAATCGGTTTGCCAAGTCAAGCGAAAGGACGGTTAACGGAGCCAAGAAAATTCCCGGAGTGTTGGAGTTAGATGCAATTACGGCCCTTTAAGCTCAAGTGACCCAAATTGCTCAACAAAATCAACTCATTCTGCAGCACATCAAAGCAAGTCCACCACCACAACAAGTCCAAGCAATTGATTCTCCATGTTGTGAAATTTGCGGTGGAAATCATTACACGCTCCAATGCCAACAAGATATGGAGTTGCTCAACTACGTCAACAATGCGCCTCGCCAATTGCAAAATCAAGGGTGCAGATCACAAGGGCAATATGGAGGAAATCCACAAGGCCAAGGGTATCAAAGACCTCAAGGTCAATTCCAAAATCAAGCCCATCCTCCACAAAGCTATCAAGGCAACAATCCACCGGCCCAAAAATCAAACATGGATGAGATATTGGCCCAATTCATGACCGCTACCCAAGCCTCGCTGCAGAATTTGGAGAATCAATTTGCTCAATTCGTTGTGAATCAAAAGAATCGTCCGGCGGGAGCATTGCCATCGAATAAGGAAGATCCTCGAAAGCAAAAGTTCGAGACGTGCCAAGCTATCGATGTCAAGATCGAAAAAAGGGAAGAAATTCAAATAAAGCCGCAAGTCACTGTAGCTGAATGGGTGGAACCAATCCCATATCCACAACGATTGCTAACGAAAAAGATCGAGGTCGAGACGTGCCGAGCAGTCACCTTGAAGAACGGTAAGCAATAGGAGGAAGCCCCACGAAAAGAGAAGAGAAACACGGTAATTGAGAAGCCAAAAGTCATTGAGGAAAAAGAATCAACTCATGAAGAGCCACCATGAACGGTGCCTTCACAAGTCCCTCCAATTCCTTATCCTCAAAAGTTTATAAAGAAGAAGCTCGATGCCGAATATCAAAGATTTTTGGACAAGTTGAAGGAAATTCGCATAAATATTCCTTTCATTGAAGCACTTCAAAAGATGCCAAAGTGGTTGAAGTTCCTCAAGGACCTTGTGAAGAAAAGTAAGAAATTGCAAGGGAACGAGATGATTCAACTTACAGAGCAAATTAGTGCAATTCTTACTCGGCCCCTTCAACAAAAACTCGGCGATCTAGGTAAGGTTACTATTCCTTGTACTATAGGAGGTAAAAATTTTAGATCCCTCATTGATTTAGGCGCTTGCATTAATCTTATGCCTTATGCCACTTTTAAAAATCTTGGGTTAGGAGAAATTGAACCGACGGCTATAACTCTTCAATTAGCCGATAGATCTTTAGTTTACCCAAAAGTTATTTTAGAGAATGTGCTAGTGAAAGTTAATAAATTTATCTTCCCTGTTGATTTCGCTATACTTGATATGGATGAGGATAGGGAGATCGATACCTATTATCGTTGGGAGACAGTTTTTAGCCACGTCGAAGACGCTAATTGATTGTGCTAGTGGTGATCTTACAATGACTGTTCATGATCAAACAATAAAACTCAATGTTTTTAGTGCTAATAAAAATCCATGTGATAATAATGATTGTTTTGCTATTGAGCTTATGGATTTTACAACTCATGAAAATTTTGATATTTTGAACTTGGACAATGGGAAAGTATCTTTGAGTGCAGGAGATGATGGCGGAAACGGGAATCGGAAGGAGCAAGTTTACTTTGTGGACTCAATTTCAACTCCTCCGAGAGAAAGTCATAAGATTTGGGGTCTTAACGACGATGAAAGTGCAAGGAAGATGTTGCCACCCAAAGACTCGAGCAAGCCACGAGGGAAGGATGAGTCAAGGAATTGTGGTCGTAAGGAGAAAGTCAAAAGGAAATTGCACAAAAGACAATTGGTGTTATTGTGCAAATCCCGTCTTTGGTTATTTCCAAGGAAGCGCAAATCAAAGTGGTCGGTACCATTTATTGTCCAAGAGATTCTTCCTTACGAAGTTATCAAAATAAAGGAGCGAGATTCAAATCATACGTTCAACGTGAAGCGGAGCCGGCTCAAACTATATTGGGAAGCGAGTGAAGATTGCCAAGTGACTTCGGTCGCTTTTGCTTGAAAATAAAGAAGCAACGTCCGGCTGAAGACTTTAAACTTAACGCTTCTCGAGAGGCAACCCGAGCTTTATTGTTTTTCGTAGATTTCTTTAATTTTTTGTTTCGTTTTTATTGTCATAGGCATGCATTCTAATTAATTTATTGGAATTTTAATTTTTAGGGTCGAAAACATGGTCAGGGAGTCCAGACGGCCGTCCGAAATTGCAAGCAAAATCCAAGACGGCCGTCTGGGAAACAGAAGGCCACAAACTGCAGCTCTGCCTGTGGGACAGCCGTCCGAAAAAATAGCACAAAAGTGGGACGGCCGTCCCACTACCAGTAAGGGCAAAAAAAATTAAAAAAAAAAATTGTATTTCTTTCCCGCCAATTCTCATACCCCGATCACATCGACTCCGACTAAATCAGGTGTTTTATATCCTTAACTTTGTGCTAATTTCGTTGAGGGCAACGGAAATTTTAAGTTTGGGGGTGAAAAACATGTTTTTGTGCTTATTTGTTTTAGTTTGCATGCAGTAGGTTTTATTTATTTTTATTGCTTTCATCGTTTTCTTTTCCGGAATATAAAAAAAGAATGATTTATGATGATGTGAGATGATCAATGTTTGATGATGAGATTGCTTGTTTTGTGTGATAAGGATTAGATGTTTGTTTAGCTTTCGATTCAACGGAACTTAGATGCGAATTATTGCTAGGAAGCACACTTTGTGCATTGCTTTGGTTGAATGTTTTGTATTATAAATTTGGAATTAATTTGTGCTAGATCATGCTATATTCGGTTTTAGAACTCACCTTAGGAAATTTATGAAACGAAGTATTAAGTAGTCAGTGATTTGGGATATGATTTGGGCCTTCTTTGAACCGTTTGAGCCTTTCAAGCCGACATTTTTATCGAAATTATCCTTAGAACCTTGATTTGAGCCTCGGAGAAAAGGTGTTCTTTCTTTTAGCCAATGTGTATGTAGCAACAAATTCTTATCTGCGAATTTAACAAACAAGAAAATACTTGCACAAAGATAATTTATTGAATTAAAATAAAATATTGCGGGTTACAAACTCTAATTTAATCCTCTGATTATTCTCTCAAGAAAAATATATGATTGACTTTGAATTTCGGAGACGAGTCGTTGACTTGATCTTCTCCGGATTTGATTTGGATTTGAATAACGTCTTCCGAGGGTCTTGCGACTTGAATCTCGGATCGAACGCTGAACTTTGACGGATTTTGACTTGAAGATCTTGGAGTTCTTGATGGATTTGGCCCTTCAATATTCCTTCGATCTTGATTTGATGTTAATAACGTTAATTCGAGGGTTTAGCACCGTAACCTTGAATTAAACGCTTTAACGCCTTGATTTGATGAAGAACACCTTCGATTTGATGAACTCCTTCGATTTGATGAAGAACGCCTTGAATTTGATGAAGAACGACTTGAATATTGTAGAGAGAATTTTCTCCTACGGTTTTTTATTCTTCTTGAGTTGTGTTTTGAATTGTGTAGAGAGGGTGCATATTTATAGTGGTAGAATAAGAGTCCTACTTAAAGTCTACTTGATGACGTGGCGCGATTTGATTGGCTCTCTTTAAATTGATATTTATCTCTTATAACTTGGAAGAGAAGAAATAATCTTATTGGCCAATAATTATTTGATAATTATCTCCATAACTTATTTTGTAAGATAAATTATAATTTAATTCAGACACAATTTAATTGGCTAATTTAATTAACCAATTAATTAATTTTATGCGTCTACAAATGCCCCCTCGAGACTTGTTCACGGACAATGCATCTTGGAGTGAATGAGTCTCGATAATTGCTCAACTTCAATTGCAGCTTGATCTAGCAAAGCGCATATATCTTTAAAATCATGACTGAACTTAGAGAGATTCTAAGTTGCTACGTACCCTATAAAGGGATCAAGTCATAACGTAGTTCAAAATATATCCTTTTGAGGGATGTCGTGCACAGTTTATACTCATGTGGACAAGGAGAAACATGCAGTTTAAGCTCGTACTGAAGGAGCATTTGATTTGAATTTGTAGATAGTTTATGCTCGTATCAAGGAGCCTTGACTTGATTTCGATATATAGATAGTTTATGCTCGTATCGAGGAGCCTTGACTTGATTTGGATATATAGATAGTTTATGCTCGTATCGAGGAGCCTTGACTTGATTTGGATATGTAGATAGTTTATGCTCGTATCAAGGAGCCTTGACTTGATTTGGATATGTAGATAGTTTATGCTCGTATCAAGGAGCCTTGATTTGACTTGGATATGTAGATAGTTTATGCTCGTATCAAGGAGCCTTGACTTGACTTGGATATATAGATAGTTTATGCTCGTATCAAGGAGCCTTGACTTGATTGGGATATATAGATAGTTTATGCTCGTGTCAAGGAGCCTTGATTTGATTTGGATATATAGATAGTTTATGCTCGTATCAAGGAGCTTTGATTTGATTTGAACTTATAGACATTTTAAACTCGTGTTAATGAGTATTTCACTTGATTTGGACACGTAGACCTTTTAAACTCGTGTCAAGGAGTATTTCACTTGATTTGGACATGTAGACCTTTTAAACTCGTGTCAAGGAGTACTTCATTTGATTCGGACATGTAGACCTTTTAAACTCGTGTCAAGGAGTGCTTCGTTTGATTCGGACTTGTCATATTGCATAGGGTGTTGGTTCCTCAAAAGACTTGTCCCCATCCTCATGATCTTCTTGTTCTTCTTCAATATGTTCTTCATTGAGCTGGTACGGCTTTTGGAATGGTGGTTCTTCAATTTGATTTGCAAGTATGCTCAACTCCATATCATGTGCTCGAGTGGCCAACTCTTCAAAACTTTTAGGTTGAATTACTTGAAGGATATATCGGAGTCCCCATTGCATTCCTTGGATGCACAGTTCAATAGCTGATGTCTCAGACAGTCGATCCTTGCAATTAAGACTCAAATTTCTCCAACAGTTGATGTAGTCGATGACAGGTTCCTTCATCCACTGGCGGGAATTGGTGAGCTCAATCATGCTGACTGTTCTTCGAGTGCTGTAAAAGCGGTTGAGAAATTCTTCCTCTAAGTGCTTCCAACTATCGATGGAGTTTGCCCCCAAATCAATGTACCAATCAAACGCATTGTCTTTGAGCAATCGGACGAATTGCTTGACGAGGTGATCTCTGTACGTCCCGGCATCATTGCAAGTCTCGACGAAGTGTGCCACATGTTGCTTGGGGTTGCCTTTGCCGTCAAATTGTTGAAACTTTGGAGGTATATAGCCCATTGGCATCCTTAGATCATCAATCCTTTGCGTGTATGGCTTGACATAGGTTGATGGAGACTTCGAGCTTCCTTCCAACTTGTCTTTGATGGTTCCACTGATCAGCGTTATCACTTGATCTACATGAATCATCCCTTCTGGAGAAACTTGAAGTTCTTGAGCTGGAGCCTTCTCGTTTTCAACTGGTTGTTGCTTTGTGGATGTCTCGACTTCGTCTTGAACTTCTATCTGATTCTCCAGAGCTTGACTAGCATCGGATTTGTCCATCTTGTTGATCAACTCGGCAATTTGAGAATCTCGTTGTTGAACATGCTTTGTGAGTCCCTCAATTTCCTTTGTCAAACTTGCAATTTGCTCCTCCATGGTTGTAGCGTTTGTTGTCATGACGGATGCCACCTCTGAGTAGCTTGATGTTGAACGAGGCGTGGGCTGTGAAATCTTTTGTTTTGAACCTTCCACGTCTGCGCTTGTGTTGACAAGAGGTGGTAAGCCTTTCTGAATGGTTTGAGGCGTCGAGTTAGTCTCGGAGGATGCTTGCAGCTGCAACACTTCGAGGATCTTCGAGAGAGAGAAGAGATGAGAGGTAGAGATGTCCCCACCGGGCGTGCCAAAATTTGTAGCAACAAATTCTTATCTGCGAATTTAACAAACAAGAAAATACTTGCACAAAGATAATTTATTGAATTAAAATAAAATATTGCGGGTTACAAACTCTAATTTAATCCTCTGATTATTCTCTCAAGAAAAATATATGATTGACTTTGAATTTCGGAGACGAGTCGTTGACTTGATCTTCTCCGGATTTGATTTGGATTTGAATAACGTCTTCCGAGGGTCTTGCGACTTGAATCTCGGATCGAACGCTGAACTTTGACGGATTTTGACTTGAAGATCTTGGAGTTCTTGATGGATTTGGCCCTTCAATCTTCCTTCGATCTTGATTTGATGTTAATAACGTTAATTCGAGGGTTTAGCACCGTAATCTTGAATTAAACGCTTTAACGCCTTGATTTGATGAACACCTTCGATTTGATGAACTCCTTCGATTTGATGAAGAACGCCTTGAATTTGATGAAGAACGACTTGAATATTGTAGAGAGAATTTTCTCCTACGGTTTTTTATTCTTCTTGAGTTGTGTTTTGAATTGTGTAGAGAGGGTGCCTATTTATAGTGGTAGAATAAGAGTCCTACTTAAAGTCTACTTGATGACGTGGCGCGATTTGATTGGCTCTCTTTAAATTGATATTTATCTCTTATAACTTGGAAGAGAAGAAATAATCTTATTGGCCAATAATTATTTGATAATTATCTCCATAACTTATTTTGTAAGATAAATTATAATTTAATTCAGACACAATTTAATTGGCTAATTTAATTAACCAATTAATTAATTTTATGCGTCTACAGTGTATAAGGTAGAAAAGTGGAGATTCTTGAAAAAATTACCCCTTGGAGTTTGGTCGAAATGTTTTATAAGGTCCTTCTTCTTCTTCGAAAAAAAAGAAGACAAAAAAGAAAAAAAAGAAGAAGAAGAAAAGACTAGAAGGGAGAAGTAAGGACTAGTTGTTGAATTATTTTGAAAGCTCGATCCATTAGCTTAAGAGCAAAAGTGGAGACTTTTGAACTCTTAAGAATCGAGTTTATTAAAGTCCTTAGATGTGAATTCATTGTTTCAAACGCCTATCTTTCAAATTTTGGCGAAATCACCTCAATTCGAGAAAAATAGCCACATATACCCATATTTCGTACCTCGAACCAAAGAGCCTAACAATTGAAAGCCACAAAGCCCCAATGATCCCAATAGCTTAATGTTCAATATTAGTAGGGTAGAATAATTTGGTGAGTATTTGGAGTCAAACATATGCATGTAAATATAAATTCTTTCTATCTTTAATTTGCAAATATTGGATGCTTGAAGCAATTGTATGATTTGTGGTTTTTGGTAATGGTGAGTGACTAAGTGCTGTTGAATTTTGAGCTTGCGAATGCCTAAGAATTGTCATTATAATTACAAGTTCTGAAAACGTGAAGTTGATCATTGATCTATGTAATGAGATGTAGTAGTTGAGCTATATGCTTATTGGTAGATTTTGCTTGAGGACAAGCAAAAGTCAAGTTTAGGGGTGTGTTAAGTGTATATTTTTACACTTTATCATACCTTTTAATTGGAGATTTTGGTGTGTTTTAACGATAATTGGTGCTTAAAAAGTTTGATTCATTGTATTTTAGGTACAAATTGAAGAATTGGAAAAGTATGGGGTAAAAACTGCAATTTTGGAGAAAATATGGGCCGAAAGTGAAGAAATCAAAAATATGAAGAAATACAGCCTGGGACGGCCGTCTGAGAAGCAGAAGCAGTCTCTGGTTTTGAGACGGCCGTCCGAGATTACGAAAAAGCGCAGTAAAGGAATCATAATTGCACAAGGAATCTACCTTCTTCTCCAAATTTTCCACCCTATATAAGACCAAGCCAAGCACACAACTGGGGATCAATCTTTTACGCAATTTCAAGAGCAACGAAGCAATAACGAAGAATTCGAAGATTCCAAGCATAGACTTATCGTTTATGATTAATTTTATTTGCGTTTTTACTTTAATCATGAGTAGCTAATTTTCTTATTTCTAGGATTTTATTTGGAACCCTATGTGGGATTTATGAACCCAATTTTATGATTTTATGCAAGTTTTAATTCCGGATTATTTCTTCTACTTGTTTTATTAAGTTCATGAAACTGGCCACTTTATGTGCTTTTATGTTATTGTTAATCGCATGAATCGGAAGATCTGGTTAATAATTAGAACTGTGGTAGAAGAGCCTTTGTGGCATTAACATAAGAATATAGTTAATCTCTTAGATAGTCATTATTGAGATTTGTGCTTAATGTTGTGTTCTAGAATTAATTGCATAGGAATATAGTAATTGAATCTAGAGTATTAGAATCGTAATACACGCGGAAGTGGGTTATAATTAATTTAGCATCTCAGGTTAATAATTCGGGTTAATTGCTTACATAATTGAAGGAATTGGGGGAATAATAATCACATAGGGGGGAGAATAAAATCCTAGGTTGGTTCACTCTGATAAATCTTCGTGTTTAATTTGCTTTCTTGCTTTGTCGTTTTAATTTGCTTTAATTTAGTTTATTTTAATTTAGTTAATTCTCTCTCTAAAGTCGACTGTGTAGGGTGGGTTTGATAACAATTGGTAGAATTTAGCATCTAGTATTAGATAATTAAATATTCTCTGTGGGTTCGATATCCGAACTTAATTGTCCACTATATTACTTGTATACTATGTTACTTGTATGATATGTGCACTTGCGTGTAGGTATTACCACCAACAGTACGCTGCTATACCCCTTATTCCATGTTTATTTTGCACAATTTCTTACAACAACCAGCTGCTTATGTTTCCTTTAAATTTGTACGTTTGTGTTTTATTACGGACAAGTTCTTATTACTTAACTAACAAGCTCAATGATTGGAGATTTTTTTTTATACCATTTCTTCGCTAAATAAGCTTAAATTATTACAAGCAAATTCAATCGATAGTTGTGAAGAGGCCATGCCCGTCATTATCGCAACAACGTTAATCGCTTCACCATGCTACAGTACTTATTTCATTGGGGAAACTACAGATAAATCCCTAATCCAAAACTCAAATCACAGATCAGTCTCTAGGTAGTTTCTTCAAGCAAATCAGTCCCTATTCACGCGTCTGACATGCAGATCAGTCCCTAATGTAAATTTAATATATTTTATTATATTATCTCTCTTCTTTTTCACTCTCACCCTTTTCTCTCTCCTCATTTTCTCTCTCTTCATTTTCTCTCTCTTCATCTTCTCTTTCTTTCTTCTCTTTCTTCATTTCTATCTGCTCTTTTTCTTCTCTATTTCTTCTCTCTTTCTCTCCTCTGGTTTCCTCTTTTTTCCGACGAAAGAGGGTTCGCACCGATGGCTGGTAGATCTCCATATTTTTTTGTACTACTGAAATGCATTTCTTTATGGTTGTTAATTATTGTGATACATAGTATAAAATATGGCACGCAATAGTACCATGCTAATATAAATATGGTATGGACGTATGGTACTTACAATACGTAATCGTTATACGTATAGTATGCGTGATAGGTAAATTTGGTACTGTTGGTAGGAAAACATAATATAATGGGGAAGATAGTACGTAACCTTCATCTGAATAGTATGGGTGATAGCTAAATTCGGTACTGTTGGTGGGAAAACATAGTATCATATAATGGGGAAGACAGTACGTAACCATTATTCGGATAGTATAGGTGATAGGTAAACTTGGTACTATTTGTGGGAAAACTTAGTATTATATAATGGAGAAGATAGTATGGAACCAGTGCATTGTTATGATATTTTCATGTACATTGTTATTTGGATTCCACTCTATTGTAATCCATTTTTTAAATCTTTTTAAACTAAAAGCGGCGATCAATCGATGGAAACCGAGGGTAATCCGCTTAGAAATTCAATTGATGCATAGAGACATTGCATCCGTGGGGAGAATCAGTTTTTTAAAGATCCTGATGATTTTAGGCATATGCTGAAAAACTATTATATTGCTAATAATCGATCATTTAAGTAAATGAAAAATGATCAACAAAAGATCATAGCAGTATGCATTGACGAAAACTGCAAATGGAGGGTTTATGCATTATTGTACAAGTCAGATAAGTTATTTAGCATTCGTAAATGCAATCTTGAGCACACTTGTGGTGATGCTACTCTTCGAGTAGCACCACTCAAATGAGTGGGTTAAAATACAAAAAAGGGAAATGCAAGTGTCTTGATTGTGGGAAGAAAACAATAATCATGGTTTCAGAAACTATTTTGAATCCCGGAAGGTTATTTTACTGTTGCCCACACCATGGCTACTCCCATTGGTGTGAACCATTTGAAGTTGGGCAAACTTTTTCCAACTCAAATCGTGAAGAAAATGAAGCTACAAGTGCGTCGATGAACCAAGTCCATCAAGAAAGTGAAGTGAAGAATTGCAATTCTGAAGGTGGAGTAGTTCATAGTTTAATAGTGTTGAATCTAGTAATATTTGCAGTCTACATGTATGTAAAACCTATGTACCGTTGTTTAATTAGTGAACATAAGAGTACAATGTATAAGCTGGTAAAGTTAGGGTTATTCGTGAATATATTACGCTTTGTTCACCAAATAAGTACAATGTATAAGCTGGTAAAGTTCGGTTTATTCGTGAATATAGTACGCTTTGTTCACCAAATAAGTACAATGTATAAGCTGGTAAAGTTCAGGTTATTCGTGAATATAGTACGCTTTATTCACCAAATAAGTACAATGTATAAGCTGGTAAAGTTTGGGTTATTCGTGAATATAGTACGCTTTATTCACCAAATAAGTACAATATATAAGCTGGTAAAGTTTGGGTTATTCGTCAATATAGTACGCTTTGTTCATCAAGTAAGTACAATGAATACACATGTGAAGTACAAGTGATTCGTGACTATAGTACGCTTTGTTCACTGATGAAGTATATGTTTGCCATTCATATAGTATTGTTACACTCTATATATTATTGTGGGGCTAATGCATCCATATGATCGCATTTTAAGACACAACTCTTCATTTTAAGACTATTAAGAATGAATGGAGACAATGTGGGAGTCGATCAATATCGATTATGGTAACAATTGAGGAAAATATTAGTTTTACACTTGAGCATTGTAGACTTGTATGAATATATTGTATAGTATATGAGTATCATGTATGAAATTCAACATATTTATGGGATCTTGTATTCCAAACGCAACAATAATGCTCACCTACCTTAAAATAATCATCTAAAACATAATTTATGCATCTCCCGTACTTATTGATCATTAAAGCGTCAATGAAATTGGTACAATTCAATTCATCAAAAAATATGGTACGCTTTGTTCATCAAGTAAGTACAATGAATACACATGTGAAGTACAAGTGATTCGTGACTATAGTACGCTTTGTTCACTGATAAAGTATATGTTTGCCATTCATATAGTATTGTTACACTCTATATATTATTGCGGGGCCAATGCATCCATATGATCGCATTTTAAGGCATACCTCTTCATTTTAAGACTATTAAGAATGAATGGAGACAATGTGGGAGTCGATCAATATCGATTATGGTAACAATTGAGGAAAATACTAGTTTTACACTTGAGCATTGTAGACTTGTATGAATATATTGTATAGTATATGAGTATCATGTATGAAATTCAACATATTTATGGGATCTTGTATTCCAAACGCAACAATAATGCTCACCTACCTTAAAATAATCATCTAAAACATAATTTATTCATCTCCCGTACTTATTGATCATTAAAGCGTCAATGAAATTGGTACAATTCAATTCATCAAAAAATATGGTACGCTTTGTTCATCAAGTAAGTACAATGAATACACATGTGAAGTACAAGTGATTCGTGACTATAGTACGCTTTGTTCACTGATAAAGTATATGTTTGCCATTCATATAGTACTGTTACAATCTATATATTATTGTGGGGCCAATGCATCCATATGATCGCATTTTAAAGGCATAACTCTTCATTTTAAGACTATTAAGAATGAATAGACACAATTCTTCAGTTTATGGTAAGTTTTTCGTGAATACACATGTGGAGTACGCTTTGTTCATCAAGTAAGTACAAGTCTAGTGTTAACAAGGTATCTTCGAATAGACTAGAAAGTATTTGTTGCTCATTTTTATGGTACGCTTATATTCTTTATACAAACTAATTAATCGCAAAATAAAGTACCATGTGTTCAAAAGGTAAGTACATTTCATAGAAACATATAGTACAATGGATACAATGGAAAAGTACGAAGCGAGCTAATCAATAGTATTATTAGCTCTACAACAAAAGGACAGATTGTTTATGGCACAAAAACACATTCATCTGTTCATTAATTACAAAAAAACACAAAAACCCCAAAACACTTCCAAGCGTATAGTATTTCCCCCAAACCAGAAGGCCCGATCTTTTACATTGTACGCTTGCATGAGAGACACAACCCTATGGAAGCTGTGGTTTATTTTACGCATGTCCATGTAGTGATAGAAGGGATTTTTCTTCAGTAATTCATAATGTTGTTTCTTCATCACTTTTTTCACACCTTCCATGGTTGTTTGAAAAGCGATCGGTGAGCACCTGCAACCTATTGATAGCTTGCTGCAATCTTCTTTTACATCAATTCCTGCAATTACATACACATAAAACTACAATTATAACAAATACAACGTACTATAATGTTCCACATGTCAATACCATCCAAAGTTACTAGTAATACCATTCAAAGGCACTAGTAATCCTATTATGGCATATGACTTATACTACAGGACCATCAAACATTAGACTTCTAGTACCACATGTCAATACCATCCAAAGTCCTTAGTAATACCATTCAAAGGCACTAGTAATACTATTGTGGCATATGACACATACTACAGAACCATCAAAGATTATACTTCCAGTACCCTGTGTTAATACCGTCTGAAGTCAAGAGCAATACCATTATTACATATGACATATCCCTTGTTGGGACTAAATGCTTTCGGGACAGTACCTCGAGTACCCTGTGTCAATACCATCTAAATGCACTATTAATACCATTACTGCGCATGACACATACCCAGTACGAAAACTACAATAAGCCTCTTTCCCATATCCTATATGAAACCCTTGTTAGGACTCAAAATGCTTTGGGGACATGCTAATGTCACCGAAGAATAATACCCATGAGGAAACTGTTACAAAATCATGAAATTCGACAACAAATAAATGATCTTTGCAAACCCAAACAACAGAAAAACAGATATTGGAACCGATTTAATGATTAGGGAAAACACCGAATAAAGTCGAGGCATAATACCCATGAGAGGATATGTTCAAAATCATGCAATTCTACAACAAATAAACCTTTTTGCAAGCTTAAGCAACACCCAAATGGGTCTGTTTCCAAGAAAATGAAAGAAAAAAAAAATCAAACCTTGTTGTTTACCCTGCTTCACCATTGTCGAGAAATGGGTTTGTTTATTTTTATTTTTCCTTTCGTTTTATAATTTTTCTGCGTTTTGTTGATTCTTCGTGCTTCGTTGTTTCCTTCTTCTTTGTTGTTTCCTTCTTCTTTGTTGTTTCTTTGTTCTTCGTTTCTTCTCTGTTTAGCTTCTTTCTTGTTGTTTGATTTTTGAAATGTAACGGGCAAAGAGCGTGTAACACAAACGGCGCGTTGGAGGTTGGAAATAAGTTATGTAAAATTAGTATAAAGTAAAGGGTATTTTAGTATTTGCACATTTTATTAGGGACTGAACTGCATGTTAGGCGCGTGAGTAGGGACTGAATTGCTTGGGGAAACTACCTAGGGACTGATCTGTGAGTTGAGTTTTGGATTAGGGATTTATCTGTAGTTTCCCCTATTTCATTCCCTACTCCTTTTTATCTACACCTATGCACCTATGCACCGTACATGTACATAATCTCGTTCCCAGTTATTCAACAAATTACATTCAAAATTTTATAGCATTTATTTATTTAAATTTCATAAAAAACAAATTCCGACACTACCCGGTTTAATATTCACAAAATAAGAGGCTTCCCACGAGCACATTTTTTTGCCTTACTTCTCTTTGCAGCTAGCGCAGTAGTCTCAACACCATCCACGACAATAGTAGTGAACCCTCGTCTTCCACATGTTGAAGTCCTAAAAACAAACAATCAAAATGTTTGATTGTTTGTTGATTAAAATACAAACAATTATGTATATACCTATGTCAAAATGTTTGAATAAATTCCGTCAGTGGAATAAACTGCATATGGACAATTTTTTTGTCGACCACTGCCTTGCTTGAACATGAAATATGAACCATTTTTCATCACCTATTCCTTCACTTTCAAGTAATAATTGTAGGCACCAGGATAGTATAAAAATGATTAATCCCGAATTTAGATTTTAGTGATTTTTTGAAGACTTGAAAATAATAATTTTATTTTAGTAGAGAAAGTAATAAGACTAGTGTTTTGTGGATGGAAAAATTACTTCTCTTTTTGTTTTTTTTGTCTTATTTACAATCATCTAACACTCCATATTTATAGTGAGGAGTACATTAATCTTCTAATAAATTACAAGATGACTCTTAAACTAACAACTCTTCTAACTCTAATTTAATACATAGGAAAATCAAAAGACAATTGTCTAGATACATCTAGACAATGGTGCTTCAAATTCACATTTATTCTAACATTCAATCCCCCACTTATTCCAACTTGAATGTGCACTTCTTCCAATATTGAATTGCCACTAATTCCAATATTGAATTCACATTAAGTCCATTTATTCCAACATTGCCTCCCGTAAATTGAATTTGCTTTTCACTCCCAAACCTTCCACATTTTTTCTAAAAAACATGACCTCCAAGTGGCTTAGTGAAAATATCGGCAAGTTGTTCTTCACTTTTGCAATACTCAAGATTGAGTTCACCCTCATGAACAAGTTCCCTTAAGAAATGGAAACGAAGTCGAATGTGCTTTGTTCTTCCATGAAGAACTGGATCTTTCGAGATAGAAATAGCCGAGTTATTATCACAAAAGAGAATTGTAGGCCCATCTTGCTTGAAACTCAAGGTTTCGATAATTCCTCTCAACCACATAATTTGACATCCGGCGGAAGAAGCCGTGATGTACTCCGTTTCGGTTGTAGAAAGGGCCACGATTGGTTTTTTTTCGAACTCCAAGAAATTGCTCCACTTTCAAGATTAAAAATATAACTGGAAGTACTTTTATAATCATCCACACTTCCACAAAGATCACTATCTGTAAAGCCAACAAGTTTAACAGAAATATTTTTTTTCATAAAAAATACCATAATCAATGGTTTCCTTTGACATATCAAAAAATTCTTTTCGCCGCCTCCCAATGATTCGAATGTGGCTTCTCCATAAACCTGCTAATCAAACTTACACCAAACATGATATTGAGACGAGTGACTATAAGATACATCAAATTTCCAATTAAGCTTCGAAACATGGTTGTGGTCACCAATTTTCCTTCACCTTCTTTTCTTAATTTTAAGTCCGTGATGCAAGGAGTTGACACCGGATTTGAGTTCTCCATTTTGATCTTTTTCAAAATTTCTTTTGCATATTTTTCTTGAGAAATAAAAATTCCTCCTTTTGATTGTTCCACATTAATTCCAAGAAAATGATGCAATTTACCTAGATCGGTCATTTCAAACTCCTTCATCATAGAAGCTTTGAACCCTGCCAACATCTCAAAATCATACCCGTGAAGATTAAATCATCAACTTAAAGACTCACCACCATAAAACCGCCGTTAGAATTCCTTTTGATGTAAAGAGTATGCTCAAAAGGACAACGATCAAAACCAAATTTAATGAAATAATCATTAATTCGATCACACCATGTACGGGGTGATTCCTTCAAGCCATAGAGAGCTTTCTTGAGTTTGTACACTTTTTCTTGCTCGCCTTTTTAAATGAATCCGGGAGGTTGCTCAAGATAAATTTATTCTTGAAGAAATCCGGTCAAGAATGGTGATTTGGCATCAATTTGATACAACGTCCAACCATTTTAAGCCGCAAGAGAGATAATTAAGCAAATGGTATCAAGTCCTGAGACGGAAGCAAATACCTCATTGAAGTCTTCTCCTTCTTTTTGCTTGCATCCTTTTGCAACAAGTCTCGCCTTGTATTTGTTAATGGAACCATCAAGATTGGTTTTTGTTTTGAATACCCATTTCACACCAATAGGAGATTTGTGTGAAGGTAAAGGTGTGAGCTCCCAAGTTTCATTTTTGTCAATCGCCTTGATCTCTTCTTTCATCGTTTGATTCCACTTTTCTTCTTTTGAGGGTTCTTCAAATGAGATTGGATCCTCTCCGACAAAGAATGCAAAGAAAATAGGATATGTTGAATTTACCTCCTCCGTTTCATCATAGATTTCTCCAGGGCCGGTCCCAGGGTCTCGGAGGCCCGAGGCGAGAAACGAAAACGAGGTCCTCTTAATTACCAACTTTGTTTTCACTTATAAACTCATTCCTCAACCACAATTCCAAACTTCATATTCAGCATATTTTTGCAAGATAATTTATTTAAATCTAAAAGCTCCGTTTGTGATTTTTTTTAATATCCCAACTCAAAAATTTCTATTGCTCATTGTGTCGATAGATACTCAACCTATGAATTTCAAATATACAATATAATACAAAAGAGCCAAATTATTAAACACAAAATATAAGCACAACAAGTGAAAAAAAAAGTGTAGGATTAGAAATGAAAGAATCAAGATAATGATAGATAAACTTAATAAATTCTTAGCTAGGAAATTTGGAGATTAAAAAATAAAATTAAAAAGAAAAAAAGAGGGAAAGAGGGAAAGAGGGAAATTAAAAAATAAAATTAAAAAGAAAAAATAAAGAGGGAAATTAAAAAATAAAATTAAAACGAAAAAAAAGAGGGAAATTAAAAAGAAAAAAAAAGAGGGAAATTAAAAATAAAATTAAAAAAAAGAAAAAGAATAAACAAAACAAAGAGAGAGCACTTAATTAATTCACAGCTGGGAAATTGGGGAGATTAAAAAATAAAATAAAAAAGAAAAAAAAGAGGGAAAGAGGCAAATTAAAAAGAAAAAAAAAGAGGGAAATTAAAAATAAAATTAAAAAAAGAAAAAGAATAAACAAACAAAAAAAACAGAGAGGAAACAACAGCTTTTATAGAAGAAAAAGCCAAGGAATCGAACACGCGTCATATAGAAACATATGAGAACTACTTAGCCAACTATGTTAGAAGGAATTTCTTATAAGATGTTGTAGCTCAATATATATATAAACATTTTACAAAATTGGAGGCCCTAAAAGTTTTCGATTTTTCGGAGGCCCAAGGCGACGGCCTTGCTCGCCTTGGGCATGGGCCGGCCCTGGATTTCTCTCAAACTCCTCATTTTTCTTGGCGGGGTGATGGTGAATTTTGTGGAGACTCATTTTCACCATCATTTGGTTGCAAAAAGATATTTTATTTTTAAATTTTCAGCTATGGGATCTAGAACGAATCTGTTCAGTTAGAAAGTCAATTTAGGAATACAGGAAGCAACATCTTGGGAATACTTAATCCAGCCAAAGTCGTTTATGCAGTGTCCTCATAATTTTCATCAATTGACGGTGAGGTATGAAGTTTTCTTACAAGAAGAGTGTAAACACTCTTGGGGGAGTGGGATCTAGGTTGTCTCTGCACACATAAATAGACAAATTGAACCAACCTAGATCCCATGTACTTGTGGATATTAATATTGGTAAGAAACTTGTATATCTAAATAAGGAAAATGGTCGTAATCGATCACCGACTGATATATATTTTTGACTTGTTTGGTATTTTTGATTGATATTCTCGATTGATTTACAATTACCCTTTGAATGGTTCTTATATTAAACTTGTATTTTCCAATGAAACAGAGAGACATCTTATACATGGAAGACACTCTCAAAACTTTATCGTTGGCTATGAGCCGCATGCATGATAAAGAACAAGTAAAGGTTATTCTATAGGCATGGATATGAATTTCCTCATTTCTCATTTAACCAATTTGCACTCTTTTTTTTGTTTGAGGAAAGAGGTCTCTTCTATTTCATTTCACGATTTATAGTTTGTTTGGAACCTTAATTTCAGGATTAATTTTACTCTTCTTCATTTATTTCTTTGGCTCAATTTTCTGTTTTTCGTAAAGGCCAGGCCACCTGAATGAAGGCGCGTGCGATGCGAAATAGGCAATGGCGGAAATGTGTGGCCTCTAAACTGACTGGATCAAAGGAAAGGCACTCGAGAACTCATTAAAGGTTTTTTTTTTAATTCGCGTTTTTTGTTCAATTTTAAGCACATTAACAGTAAATTTTTAAGAACACAAGGCATGAAGAATAATTGGCAGCATATGCTTTCTTTCATTGTGATGGCTATGCAAACTCCCGAGTTTATGGTTGATCAGTTCTTCCAGCCGAAAGAGCACAGCTACACTAAACCCTAATTGGTAAAAGAATTTTTTTTTGTTTTACTAATTTCTCTTTGCATCTTAGGCGACATCTTGAACTTAATTCAAAATGCCTAAACCTTTGGTTGGAGGAGTTTTTATATGGCATACTTGTGCATCTTTTATGTTGCAAACTCTGTTCTATATCATCAAATATGATCAACAGATAGTTGGAAGTTTTAGGCAACAACTACCAAGGTTAGTTGAGGACTCATACAGGCCCGTTCATGAGAATTTGGAGGCTCTAGGGGAGGTTTAAAGAACAATTGTAAACAGGGGCCCTCATTTGATAAACCATTTTTTTTTATTAGTGGGTGTTCGAAAGTGAATGTATTAAAAAAATATAAATCATATTTTTTAAAAATGATGAAATAAAAGATTATGGGGGTTCGGGGGCGGTGCCCCCGAAATATCTTTTGAAATGTATTAATATAAAGTACCTAAAAATATGGAAAAAAATTCAAAATTAACAATATGATTTGTTTGTTCACTTCCTCCCATGACGTATAATCTTTATAGCAAATAGACTTCGTAAATATTTATAAACTTGAATACACTAATGAATATTGGTTCTTATTTTAGAATAAAAATAAGTAATTAAGATTTTATAAAATTAATATATAGGGGCTCCAAAGTTAAGAAAATTGCAAAAATATCTACTAATCATTTAGCTTAAATTTATTTTAGAATTGATGTCACAAAATATTATATATAATAATTTTTAAAAAATAAGTACTAATATATAGTGTAAATAAAATATTTGGGGGCCCCAAATTTTCGTAAAAATTCGGGGGCCCTAGACGACCGCCTACTTCGCCTCCCCTCAGAACCGATCCTGGACTCATACATAACTTTTAATAAAATTTTTGCGTGCTCTATTGTTTCATCATGCATATATACTGGTTTTTGTTTTAATGATTTTTGTCCCAAAAAACAGAAAAGGGGGTACAAATATTATGTAATAGATGGAAGAAGAGTTAACTTATACTATCATAGCTTCAACTTAACAAGTTTCAATACAATTGTGGTTTTTGGTTACTTTTCCAATTAATTGGAGGCTGTTCCAACCTTTTCATCCTTCTTTGCTTGGTCGACGGATTTTCTTCTCTTTTTTTCTTTTTCGATCCACAATTGTCCCTCTGTGTATCCCTTCTAATTGTTTTCTGCAGTAATTTGTGTCTCAAAATTTAGATGCAGGGTCAGTAAAATTGAAGGCGCCACGCCACCTCCAACTCACAGCTGGTATCCCTCCCGGCTCGAATTTTCATCTTTCAACAAAATCCGAATTGTCCAATATTTATTAGTTTACAGATTATGGCTCGCATTAATACAGTCACAACTTAACTGGGGTATTTGTTTGGCAATCTATATGTTATTTTGGGGTTTAAAAAACGTATATAGAAAATCTGAATGTGAATGCAGCAATGTGAAACAAACAAGAATTGTAATATAAAGTCTTAATATTCTATTGCACATAGTACGTTTTTACAACTTTAATGATTTTATTTTCTTTCAAAAATTATTTTCTTGAATAATATGCATGTAATATCATTATATGAAATTATTACACGAATGTTAAGTGGCACATGAATTCATCATATAATGCACAATGCATATAGCATGACAGAAGCCACGCTCATCAAAACCAAAACGTTGTTCATGACCAACCATGGCCGAGATGAAAATCGAAGTTTTCAACACAAGCATACATTTTTTTACGAGACATATTGAAACGATGAAGTTGAAAATTTGTTTATCCACAACCTCGCAAAACAATGCAGAAACGGTAATTTTGTATTTCAAATGTCTAATTTGTGTGCAATATTCCAATCAGAAGGGACGTACTGGTTTCAAGTTTAGTTATCATATGTGTTTGCAAACATTGGACAAAATTGAGACTCATTTCAAAATATTTCAATGGCTACTCTCATTGCCTGGTACCGGTGTACACGACCGTCGATGTTTGATCTTTCTTGATAAAGATTGCCTTCATCCCCATTTATTATTAAGTACTATTCTATATATATTACAAATGAACACGAACACAAAACTAATATATTTTATTGGGTTTGCAGACTAAGAGCAACTCCAATTGGTGGCACTAAATGGATTATCAAACATTCAATTGATGTTTGAAACAATGCTTTAATACTTCCCAAAAATTCTTGTGTGCCAACTCATAAGTATCAAATACATTATTATATGAATAAAATTGAATTAAAAACAAATTAATACATATATTATTCCCTATTATATAGGAATTTGTTGAGACTTTAATTTTTGCCCTGTTGAAATTGTGCTTCCTAAGAGCAACTCCAATGGGGAATCAAATGGAGTATCATATGATAAAACTTCCATTTTGATTCCTAAAACTTAAAATTTCTTCTCCAACGGAAGCATCAAAGAGGTAGTTTTTTTGATACTTTATATCCTAGAGGTGCAAAAATGCATCCAAAAAAAACCAAGTATCAAATATTCCTAGACATTAGGAACTGCAATTTCAACGTAAAAAAATAAATTTTCTAACGAATTCCTATGGAATAGGGACCAAATAAATCTTTTGATTTATGTTTAATACATATTTAAAAATTAAATAATTTATTTGATTCCTACGAGTTGGAGCATATAAGTTTTTTCGAAGTACCAAAGTATTATTTCAAGCATCAATTAAGGGTTTAGATGCCTCGTTTTAATACCTACCACTGGAGTTGCTCTAAAATTAGTAATATTTGATTCTTTTCTTTTTGAGCTGTATTTTTGCAACTCCGTGAGGTGAAGTATCAAAAAAACTACTAATTTGATGCCTCCATTAGAATTAGATTTTTGTGTTTTGAAGCATTAAAATGGTAGTTTTATCATTTGATAATCCATTTAATTCCTCTTTTTGAGTTGGTATAGTGTATTTATTGTTTTGGCATATTGTCCGATCGGCGAACCAAAGTGGGAAGAATTGCAAATGGATGGGGCGGTGAAGCTGTACTAAAAGGTCAATCTATAATATTTTATCTTTATTTGTCAACACACTACTTTAGCAATAGTATTATTTGTAATGTACATGGTAATATTTGAAGTTGGTTTCGAAAGGAATGCTACAATAGTAAATTAGGACTTAATGTTTGAACATCGCATGCTATGTGTAATGAAAATAGTAATATTATAAAGCTACAGTCGATTTTGAAGGGAATATTTGTGAAATATTAGAGTTATTTTTTGTCTTTTTTTACAGTAGGTTTTTCAAGAGGCTTCTAGAGTAGGATTATGTTTTAATTTATTCTTAAATTTTCAAGGTCATTAATTAAAGTAATTAATTAGGAAGCTAGAGCATTCTATATAGTATTATAGTTGTATATATTGGTGTGTTATCAAGCTTTTGTAATTATCGAGAAATAGAAACTATTTCCAGCAAATTATCTCTTCAATTTTCAGCTTTCTTCTTTGGGGCTATTCGACAAAACCCTCTCTATAAAATTTCCTACTATGATAGCCCCAAATTGAAATCCAATATAAGTCATAAACCCATATGATGCAGATTGTCTAAATTACTCCTATTTAATGATATTTGGATTTCTTAATTACTAATATATTTTTAATTTATATGTTATTTACATTTTCAGTTTTTTATTTTAATTTTTTTTTTCTTATTAGTTTTTTTTTTCATTTTTATTTAAAAAAACAATATTTTTTCGTTCAAATAATTGGTTTTTTCACCAACCTGTTTTGAAAATTGAAATCCAGTACAAACTTTTCAAAATCCACTATTTAATTTAATATATTTTTTAATTGTAATTCAGATTATTTTTTCTATTTTTTTTTAATAAGTTAACCACCAACAAACGAAATTGACAAAACACTCGTCCAAATCCAATATAAATTTATCTAAAACCACTATAAAGTTAACGTAAAATTCACTAATCATAATCCACTACAAACTTATCGAAAACCACTATGAAGTTAGCGTGAAATCCACTAAATGTAATCCACTACAAACTTATTAATCCACTACGAAGTAATCGACTCGAAATCCACTAAAAAATTACGTAATCCACAACGAAGTAATTAACGCGAAATCCACTAAAAAATTACGTAATCCACTACGAAGTAATTAACTTGAAATCCATTAAAAAAATACATAATCCACTACAAAGTAATTAACTCGAAATCCACTAAAAAATTACATAATCCACTACGAAGTGATTAACTCGAGACCCACCACAAAATTACGAAATAATTAACATAATGCACTATTGAAACAACTACTAAAATATCGAAATCCGCTAAAATATTAGGGAGACCAAGACTATTAGCCGACAAATGAAAAGAAAAGTCACGAACACATTCACTCATGTATGAAATCCCCTGCACTAACACTAACACATCTTGAAAAATAATAGTTTTCTTCACTAGAGTCAAGCAACCAGATTCATACGACCACAATTCCTCAACTATGGTCTTGTTATAAAAAGATAGTCATTTACATGTTATTAACTTTCTCATTTTGAAACTGACCTCCGTGCAACGCACGAGTGAAGTACTAATATTTTCACAAATATTGTTTAAAAAATTGAAATATTTAAACAAAAGTTAACTGAAATATTGTTTAAAAACAGGAATATTCGTAGTGAAATATATTATTTCAAAACAAAATAAAAATCTAATTGCAATAGGTGGATAAGAGAACTTCGTTCCAATTTTCACTTCTACTTAATGATGTAAAACTCGATATATTGTTTCAAAATATTTTCAGGCATGGTGTTTAAAAATTTGAACTATTGTCTAAAAAATCGAATTATTGTTTCAAAATTGGGATAGTTGGAATTCTAATGAAAAATATTGTGGTAAAATGAAATAAAAATCCAATCAGAATAAACCGAATAAGAATCGTCATTCCAATTATTACCCTTACTTAATGATGTAAAACTTTTGCATAACAAGATAATAGTAAAACTATATTTTATTCCCTACACATTACCATTAAAACATTTTCCATCCTCAAAGTTTTTCATCTACAAAATATGTCCTCGAACTTGCCACCTTTTATTAATGGCTGCATCTATTTGCAATCTCAAAATTTCTAAGAGTTACTTGATGTAAGACCAAAATATAAATAAATTTACTAAGAACAAGACTAAAAATTACAAATATAACTCCAATATTTATTTTGATATTATTCATTCAAATTAGACCTGATTACTATTGCAAGACCAGAAAAAGAGAAAAAAAAATTGAAAAACGAGAGGGAATGCTCTAGTTGAGAAGAAAAGAATTGCCGCCGCCCATCCACCGCCGAAGAATTGCGGCCGCCCAACCGCGGGTGCTGGAAAAGGAAGAGAAGAAGAAGATGGAGGAAGGAGGAAGGAGGAGGAGAAGAAGAAGAAGAGCATGAAGAAGAAGAAGACGAGGAAGAGGAAGAAGAAGAACAAGAAGAAGAATATGAAGAAGAAGAAGATGAAGATTAAGAAGAAAATGAAGAAAAAGAAGAAAATTCGACCTGTACATGTTGATTTTTTGGTGAAAATTTGATATTTTAGATGTTGATTTTTTGGCAAAAAATCTAGATGTTGATTTTTTGGCGAAAAATCAACATGTAGATGTCGATTTTTGTCAATAAAATTGACACATCTAGAGTTGATGTCGAGTTTTTGCTAAAAAAAACAACATTTAAATGTCGAATTTTGTGACAAAAATCGACATGTATATGTCGAATTTTGACTGCGCGAATTGTTTCTTTGAAAACTTAAAAATCGATCACCTAACTATAAAAATATATTCAATCATAGTTTGTTTTCTATTTTTTCTATAGAATTCTCAATATTGATGTCTCGTGACTCCATAATGCTATCAATTGCATGTTTTAGTAAGATTTGATGGTTTTGGATGTTGATGATTTTTGGGGAAGATGAAGAATTTTCTTTTTAAGAATTTGTGTGAAATGGGTTTCTGAGGAAGATGAAATGAGTTTTGATTGTGTGGTGTTGCACAAAAAAAATTGTGGAATTTTGTAATTGTGGAAGGGTATAATAGTCTTTTAGTAATTCAATTGGTAAAAAAATAAATTTGGTCTTCCCCTAAGTATTTTTTGCGATTGCATATAGGCGCCGCCTTTAACAATTTATGTTCGGCCGTCGACTTCGTGGGTCAACTTGGATGGAAATATCACGTGTGGCGCACGTGATGTCGATCTGATTGTTAAAAGTCGATATGGCTTACACCCTAGTTGACTTGGCTGAAAAACATAGTATGAAGTGACAT
Source organism: Erythranthe guttata (assembly GCF_000504015.1). Next base: position 472,773 of record NW_012194586.1, read on the forward strand.
ATGGCAGTCAAATACCGACCTGAAACACGTTTCAGATGAGTTGATCTAAACTTAATTCACAAATTTTTAACTCAAATCCCTACCTTCCAATTCTCACTTCTCAATTCACTCTTCATCCCGTAAACCCTAGCTATCAAATTCCAAAATATTTTTCCATCGCATAAACTCACTCCCAAGTTTCCTATTAAACCTCCATTCCTCTTCGGAATCATACGAATTTCGAAGGCATAAACCCATAAAAATTCAAAACTAAGTCTCACATTGCAACAGTTATTCGATCGAAGGTGCCGGGCATGGAGTCTTGCTTCGGGCGCTTTCAGGAGAATAAAATGTCCATAATTTGATCTACTACTCATATTGCACACTACAACATACAATTTGATATGAAATCAAAAACACCTCCTCCCAAATTACCAAAACTGAAGTTCAATAATATCAACTTTGAAGAAACTTAATATATTGTTTCAAAAATTGATTTTTTTTTGAAAATCGGTATATTTGGAATTCAAATGAAAAATGTTGTTTTAAAATAAAAATAAAAATCCGATCGGAAAGCCGAATAAGAATATTTGTTCCAATTTTACCCCTACTTAATTATGAAACTTTTGCATAACAAGATAATCAACACACTAACTGCATTGAGTAGGGGTGAAAGTAAAGGGTTTTTTTTATCCTCCTGTTGCGATTGACTTTTATTTTAATTTATTTTAAAACAATATTTTTCATTCGAATTCCAATAGTTAAACAATATTTCGATTTAAATTTCTCAAAGTATTTTGACAAAACATATCGATTTTTTTTTTAAACTTACGTGATTGTGATTTTCAATGAAATTTTAATTATAAAAAATAATTGTGATAATTTTATTTTAACAAAACGCAGTGCGTGTTGTGAAAAATCCATTTTATTGTATCGTTGGAAATAGAAGGCATGTGAGGGCACGTGCCATTTTCCATCCAACTTAACTGAACATATAAACGGCGGAGCAATTCTGTTAAAAAATGGCATGATTGAGTACTACTATTGTAACTCCAAAATCTTTAGGGACAATTTTGAAAAAGTGAATAAAGTTTGAGGATGGAAATTGTATTTTTCCCTCTTGTAATTCATGCTTTTTAGTGTACTAGCGTCTGGGGATTTACTTTAAATTTAAGAAAATAAGTTTTGAAACAAACTAAGAAACCTGTTATTGATTATATTTTACTGGGGGTTAATTACAGTTTGCGTGCATGTACTTTAACACTAAAACGATTTTGGTCTCCAAAATCTCACGCCCACGAAATTAGTCCCTAAACTCACCACTTTTGCACGATTTTGGTTTGACTGTCAAGGTTTACGGTTAAGTTAGACGGATTTGTCACGTGTGGCGCACGTGACGTCCATTTGACTATTAGTTGTCCAACTGGACAACACCCAGTCCACCTCATGGTTCCCTCCTCTCTATCTAACCCAATTTCCCAATCCCTACCAAAATTAGATCCACAATTTTTCCATCACTCTCTGAAGCTCCCAATTTCACAGTCCCGTAAGCACTGGGCAAACAAAATACCAAATTTATGTATTGCTCTCTCAGTTCGTAAACCCATATCAAAATTATCAAAATCGAAAATTTTCGTATTGCTCTCTCAACGGGGGTTTATGCTACATTAAACACATTGAGGTGAAATCAACACTGCATCTAGAAAAATTACCAAAAGTGAAAATTGTTCAAAGATAAAAATGTTGAGTAAACATACCAAAATCAAAAATTGTTTTGCGATTGTGACGGTTTAACTCCACAAACATTAAAAAACTTGCGAAGACGATTATGCTATATCCGAATTTCACCTTAATTGAAAGATTCGAAATGGGAATTTAGAGGTTGGGTTTACACGTTCATTGGGGATATGGAGAATTAGGGATTTCAAAATACAAATAGGGGAGGAGATTGACGTGTCGCTCCACATCACATTTCATCGGTAAGTAGACATTGGGGTTGTCCAGCTGGACAACTTATAGCCAAATGGACGTCACGTGAGCCGTACGTGACAAATTCGTTTAAATGAACCATAAAACTTGACGGTTGAACCAAAATCGTGCAAAAGTGGCGAGTTTAGGGACTAATTTTGTGGTCGTGACATTTTGGGGGCGAAAATTGTTTTAGTGATAAAATATAGGTACGAAAACTGTAACTATCCCATTTTAGTGATTATCATCTATTCTCTGTTAGAATATAATGAAGAACAAATGTGAAACCATGAACAGTGTGTTGAATAATGAAGAAGTATATAACATTTTTTTGAAAAGCTCTATGATATACAATAAAGAGGGAGATCTGCCGTTGCTTAATACCAATTAAAGAATAACTAATCAAAAAGTTAAACGTAATAGTTTGACAAGCAAGAATTTAGACGATTACTTAACACTTAGATTTGAATAATAAATAACTTTATTTTGGTAAATATTATGGATACTTACATTTTTTGTCCCCATACTTAACCTAGCACCTAAAACGATTTTACTTCTCGAACAAATTTGACCACAATATCAGTCATTAATTAAACATGTAACTTTTTTATACTCTTTGTCTATGCCGTCAACTTTCTTGGTTATAATTTGTGGAATTGTCACGTAAGGGACGCCTGATATATATAAGGAATATATAATAACCATTTTGGTCCTTATATTATACTCCTCTTCGATTTTAATCTAAAATTGAGATCGCGGTTTTAGTCCTTAATCTTGCCAAAAAAAATTACAGTTTTCTTTTGCGGTCTTACGTTTTGTGTTAAATTCAACAAAATAAGTTTTGTGTTTTGGACGTGTCACCAAACCCCATACATTTCTTACCTCTAGCATCTGTTTTTACCGACATTCAATTAATCCATAATTTTGTCGGAAGTTCCCGTCAATCCTAAATCGTCTGTCCAAATTCCTAATTTCACACAAGGGGAACTAAGTTATAACAGTTTGCACTGGAAAAAAAATGTTCGATCAAGTTGCCCAAAAAGGATGTAGCATCTTTTGTAGCAGCATTAATAAGCCTTAACGAGTGATTCATGTGTTCACGTGGGTCGAAGATTTGAAATTAGAAATTTGCGAAAAATAATTTAGGGATTTAAGGAAAAGTTTTGAAAAAAATTATAGATTAAATGATTTTTTGGCAAAGTTAAAAATGTAGATAAGAAATGGGGTTGAATTGGGTGACACATTACAAAATAAGTAAGTTTTTATGTCCAATTTAACCATTGTCGGTGCTAAGAAAGTACAGCAACATGTGTTCATATAGACTATAATCGAGCTAATGTTGAGCAATTTGCATGCAATATATAGATAAGAAAAATTAGAAATTAGTAAATATATATGACATGTTCAATAGCAAAAAATGGAACACCGAAAATGTAAAAAATCCACCAATTGCAATCATAATCTATATATGTATTTTAAAAATAAAATTTAATACACATACGTGTGCTGTAAAAAAATGAGAAAAGTTAGTGGTGGAAAGGAAATTAAAAAATAAAAAAAAAAAAAAAAAAAAAAAAGAGAAAATAATTAAAAAGAAAAAACAAACGTGAAAAAAAATTCAAAGTTGATCGTGTTTAGTGGGGAAGGGAAAAAATAAGAAAAAAGAAAAAAAAATAATTAAAAAAAAACGTGTCCTATAAAAAGAAATTTAGTGCTCGAAGAGAACAAAAAAATAATTAAAAATAAAAAATGTAAAAAAAAAATTGGCCGTGTTTAGTGGGGAGGAAAAAAAAAGAAAAAGAAAACAATTAAAAAAAACCGAAACGGGTTCTATACAAAAGGAGGAAAACACAAATAATTTTGAATGTGCTATAGAAAAGGAAAACGAAACAAATATTTCACAAAAATATCTAAATAAAAAAACAGCTTTTAAGATCTTGGGGCAACCTTTCCTTTATATATAAATATTTCATTTTATGCTTTTCTTTGGGACTTTCTTTTTACGGTTGGAAAATTGCTATTTACGGTTCATAACAAAAAAAACCCCTCTCTCTCTAGAAAAAGAACCTCTCAAAAGCTTTAGAAGGGAATTTGCTTAAAAATCATTCTTATTGGTGTGATATACGAACACAAATGAGCTCATCGGATGAAGATCGGGATACCCGACATAACAAGGTAAAAATTTCGTCTTTTCGATCGAAAAAACTGAGCAAAACGCGTAAAAGCCCAACTTGGGCGCCCATTCATGCGCCCAAGTTGGGCGTGCAGTTGGCTGCTCCACGCCCATTTTGGGCGCCCAGCAGCCAACTGCACGCCCAACTTGGGCGTGCACTACATGAATGGACGCCCAACTCGGCGTCCAGTTCAATTTTTTTTTTTTGATAAATTTTCTTACGTTTTTTTCATGACAATACGTCTATAATTGGAGTTGATCATACCGATTATTTTACAACAACTCAATTGTTTGACTCGAGGGACGAGATAGTGGCTTGGACGAGGTCCGTTGCAAGAGGTCTTTTTGTGAAGTTAGTTAAAAAAAGTGGCCCCAAAACAAAAAAAGTGTGTCTGACTTGTGATCTGTTTGGGGAGAAACGAGAAACACCATCAACTAACCTAGAGGCGCCCTCGAGAAGGATTGGTAGCAAAAAACTAAACTGTGGTTTTCAAATTGTCGGGGAGTGGCGGTTGGACGATAGATGGGGGCTCAGAATAATATATGGGAAACATAGTCATTTTCCGATATACATGTCTGGGCATGGGATGAGTGCATTGAATTCGAAGCGGAGGTGAAGATTATTAGGGATTTGTCACAAATTCATGTGCCGCCCAAGAAGATTTTGGCTAACTTGAGAGAAAATGGCTTGGGTCTCGATGCTTATTCGAAACACATATACAATAAAAAGGCGAAATTGAGAGACAAGCTAGGGGTGACCGTACAATGATGCAACATTTGATTGGGTTGCTTGAGGAGCATAACTATTACAAGTGGTTCCGTACTGATGAAAAAATACATGAAGTTATTGATTTGATGTGGACTCACCCTCTATCTGTCGAATTGTTAAGTAAGTTTACGTACGTTATACTACTTGATAGTACTTACAAAACCAATCAGTACAAATTGCCTTTGTTGGAGATTGTTGGTGTTACTCCTGTCGGAAAAAAAATTACTGTTGGAGTGGCATTTTTGCGCCATGAAAATGAAGACCATTATACATGGGTGTTGCAAAGGCTGAAGAGACTTTTCCCCCCACATACTCTACCTAGTGCAATCGTGACTGATCGAGAGTTAGGGCTCTTAAAGGCGATAGAGAATGTATTTCCGACCGTGGCTCATCTCTTATGTCTTTGGCACATTAACATGAATGTGGGGCGTCGTGCTACAAGATGTTTCAGTAATAGTAGGCGTCGAGGGGTTTCTTTTGTACTTGGTCTGTGGCAAACTTTGGTAACATCAGTGTGTGAAGAAGATTTCGGCCAGAATTACAGAGCTTTGGTGGACGAGTACGCGGATCATCCACAGTTGATTGAGTACCTCCAATACACTTGGCTGATATACAAAGAGAAATTTGTAAAAGCATGGACGGATCTAGTTTTTCATATGGGCAATACATCGACAAGCAGGTATTTATTTATAAGTGGTTAAATACATATACTTAACTTACTGTCATGTTGTTTACTGAAACGTAACCTACTTTAATCATATTAGGGTGGAGAGCAACCATAGAGCATTGAAGAGGTGGTTGGATGCGTCCACAGGTGGCTTTGACACATTTTGAGCACAATATCACACACAGATCGAAGATCAACTTAACGAGATTCTGGCCGAATTTGCGAAGTCAAAGAGGATTCGGGCCCAGACGATTAATGTGTCCGTATTTAAAATATTGTCCATTGGAACAGTAACACATTCCGCACATAAAATGTTGGATGATGAGAAGGATGAAGATATAGACAGTTGCGTCTTTTATATGAGGAAATGTCTTGGCCTTCCATGCAAACATGAAATTGACGCAAAGGTGAATGCCTGACTTGGTTTGTTTTACGCGGAGGATGTCCACATTGTTTGGAGGACATGGGTTTCGGGCTTCGGTGCTGGCCAAGAAGAAAGTGTTGGTTATGTTCCCGATCACAGGTCACAGGCTATTGGCAAGCTAGACGGGTTAGTTGATGAGTTGCGTCAACGGTCAGAAATTGAGATCACGGACGTGGCATATGTCATTTTTGAACGAACGCATCCTGGGGCAACGAAAATAAATGAGTCACCAGTACTAGATCGCCCGAGAGGTAGACCGCGGAACAACTCCACATAGAGGGATCAGTCAGCGCATGAGTATGAATTATACCCGGGTCGAAGGTGAATCTAGACGAGGACGAGGACGAGGACGATCAAGAGGCAACAAAGGTCGTGGTTCATCTTCTGAGAGATCTAGCTGTAGCCGTGGTCGTTCATCGACTGTGAGTGGACCGGAAATGGGACGAATGCCCCGACCTGGTTGGTTGCGAGAGCTTCATTTTTTCCTCGTTCCAGAGGTTGTGACGTGGACGGACGTTCAAGGGGATGGTAATTGTGGTTATCGGAGCGTGTCGTGTGCAGTCAAGAACCATGAGGATGATTGAATGGAGGTTAGATTGGATGTGTATAACTGTATTAGAAGACACGAGCTGTTCTTCCATGATTATTTCGGTGGTGGTAATTCAGTGTATCGGGTGTTGGCGAGTGTCGCATATTGGGACAACGCCCCAGCATCTCTTCAAAAGTGGATGACGATCACATACGTGGGCGTGGTTGTAGCAACATATTACAACGCGTTGGTCTTGTCGGATAGCAGTTCGGGAAATCAGACTTATTTGCCACTTTGGGCTCCCGAAGGTGTTTCAGAGTTATCTTACTAGATGACTATACTATTCCTTGAAGCAGGAAGCCACTTTGTGTATCTGAAGTTGAATGACAACTGTCCGCTTCCTCCGTTTAACTTGCAGCGGGCGATATACAACAATGATAGTGTTGCATATTTGCCAGAGGCGTTGCGGGATTGACGTGAAGCGTAGGATATTCTAACTAGTGTTTGATTTAGTTGTGTTTTTTTTTATTGGAATGTATTATGCATATTCATTATTATTATTATTATTATTATTATTATTATTATTATTATTATTATTATTATTATTATTATTATTATTATTATTATTATTATTATTATTATTATTATTATTATTATTATTATTATTATTATTATTATTATTATTATTATTATTATTATTATTGTTGTTATTATTATTATTGTTGTTATTATTGTTATTATTATTATTATCATTGTTATTATTATTGTTGTTGTTATTATTATTATTATTATTATTATTATTATTAGGGTAAATTACAAACACCCCCCTGAGGTATGGTCAAATTACAAAAACCCCCCTCTTGTTTGGATATTTACATCTGCCCCCCTCAACTATGATTTTTTCTTACATCTCCACCCTTATGGTGCCAAATTCAACATAATCATCTAGATTCCGTGAAATGTGCTCTAGTTTGTACTCGTTTTGTGTAAAAATACAGTTTCCGATGCACCACAAACTGATATATACAAGCTAAAAATCACATATTATGATCATCTTGCTTCATAATGTAGAGTTTGAATAGGATAAAACAGGTACAAAAGTGATAATATTCCATATAATCTCGAAGATTCCACTAAATTTGAGGAGCTGAGGGGGTGGTTGTAATTATTCAAACAAGAGGGGTGTTTTTGTAATTTGACCATACCTCAGGGGGGTATTTGTAATTTACCCATATTATTATTATTATTATTATTATTATTATTATTATTATTATTATTATTATTATTATTATTATTATTATTATTATTATTATTATTATAAAAAAAAAAAACATGAACAAAATCAAATAAAAAAACAAAACATCAACAAGTCCAAATCAAAACAAAAAACATCAACAAGTCCAAATCAAAACAAAAAACATCAACAAGTCCAAATCAAAACAAAAAATATCAACAACTCCAAATAAAAACAAAAAACATCAACAAATCCAAATAAAAACACAAAACATCAACAAGTCCAAATCAAAACGAAAAACATCAACAAGTCCAAATCAAAACAAAAAACATCAACAAGTCCAAATCAAAACAAAAAATATCAACAACTCCAAATAAAAACAAAAAACATCAACAAGTCCAAATAAAAACACAAAACATCAACAAGTCCAAATCAAAACAAAAAACATCAACAAGTCCAAATCAAAACAAAAAACATCAACAAGTCCAACAAAAAAAAAAAAAAAAAAAAAACATCAACAAGTCCAAATCAAAACAAAAAACATCAACAAGTCCAACAAAAAAAAAAAACATCAACAAGTCCAAATAAAAACAAAAAATATCAACAAGTCCAAATTACCCGAAAACATCAACACCAAACAAGTCCGAATAATAAAAACAAAAAACATCAACAAGTCAAAATTACCCGAAAACATCAACACCAAACAAGTCCGAATAATAATAAAAAAAAAAAAAAAAAAAAAAAAAAAAAAAACACCTACGTATCTCTCGTCCGACGTCAGCGCAGAGAATGTCGCTCCTGTGAGTATAGTGTCCTGCTCGTCAGAAGCATCAGGACGGTCCAACTGTAGATACTCAACGAATGGGGCGCACATGTCCTATATCGTCCTAAAGAAGTCATCGGGCATCTGTCGATATCCTGGAATAGTTGACAGAGGCAAGTTATCGTAGAAGTAGGGATGCAACACTCGAGTGATGTCGTATACAAACGGAACTGCAGATGGCTCCACTCTCTCAACCGGCTCGGTACTAGGATGTATACGGACGTGGGTGTGGTCGAGATACCACGACAAATACTCCGATGACGACTCCCAAGCCGGACGCGCCCAACGACCATAATAATCTCGACTAAGCATGCATGTGTGTGTGGGGGATACTCCACATCTGATCGCCATGCTCGTATAATTTTGTACGATGCTAATTTTCTCTCCCTCTTAGCGCGGACGAATAGGGTCTGCCGGTTAAATCTGCCGAAACCCGAACTGACGCAAAACTCTATCGGGCATGTAAGGCTCGACCGTATCCATCCATCGAATAGTCTCGTGATGAACCGTCTTTTCAACATCACGTGCCACATTCAAACCAAAAGGCGTCCAATTCACCTGTTGTATGTATTAATAATAGACATGTATTAATAAACATAGTAAATATAGAAATCTTATTTTATTTAAACTTGATACTTACATCTGACAGACGCATTAATTCAAGACGTCGACGATAATCAACAAGTATATCCTTGTCCTTAGGGATATGATGTATCACCTGCCACCCCTTAGACCAGGGCTCTCCATCCATATGTGCGTTAACCATCGGAGGCCGGAAACACGGAAAATTCTCATATATCCAACACTACAAAAATAATGATACGGCGTATTAAACATAACAGTTTGGTCACATTAATAAAAAAAATTGAGGGGTTACTAAAAATAAAAAAATACCTCTAACAGTGTCAGACAACCACCCATCTGCGCCGCCTCAGCTCGCGTAGCCATGCCCAATTGTCGGTACAAATTGGCCAATGTAGCCGAACCCCAGGAATACTCGGGGATCAGATCGATGTGCTATAAAAGTGGGAAAAAATATGTTTTCACCTTCGATCCACTCTTATCGACGAACAACAGCTTTCCGAGCAACTAAGCAATATATGCTCGTACCCGAAACTCGGAAGGAAATGTAGAATTGTCGCCATACATCATATCCAAATCATCTAACTAGGACCCGCCACCGTACCACTTCTCCATAAGTGGGGGCTGGACACCGAACGCTCTCGCACCTGCATAAATCGCCTCTGCATTATCCATCCAAATGTTAGGGCGATGTCCACTAACTCGCAAATGCATGATGTAATGCACATCGTGGAGAGTAATTGTCATCTCTCCGAACGGCATATGAAAAATTGTTGGTGTCTGGCTGCCACCTCTCAATAAAAGCCTCTATCAATGGGTTATTGTGCTGAGGGAGCGAACAATAACGCAAGTGATACAAGCCCGTACTCTCCAATAGTGAAACACAATGATCGTCGTCGGGGCCCTGCCAAGTAGACTTCGCGTGTGACCGCAACTTCAGCATATGTCGGCTCTGTTGAAGATATATTCATATTAAGAATAGCACAATCAAGTATAAACATTTTAAACAAAATTTATTAAAATTAATAAGTATTACCTTTCCCTCCAGATGTCGTAGGCAATATGTGCTCCAAAACTCGGAATCAAGTGAGGGTATTTTGGTCCACCGGGTGTCTCACCAGTCAACTTCCACGGTCGGGAAGGAAGCTTTTGAGCGGGGCGGGAAAAGAAAAAGCCCTACAAATCGATTTGTGGGGCTTTTTAACATGAAATTGGTTCCGTAATCAACCTACACAATGCATATTATACATAAAAGAGTCGGAATTACCTCAAAAAATCAAAGCCCAACCCTTCTTCAAGCTTGATTTCGAATTTTCGATTTTTTTTTTTTTTTGGCTATTTGTAGTTTTGAGGTTTTTGGGTTTTTCGTGGGACGTTTTGGGGTTTTAGAGAGATAAAGTGTTATTTTGTTATGAACCATAAATAGCAATTTTCAAACCGTAAAAAATATTTCACTTTTCTTTGTATTGTATGTGTTTATTAGGTAGATTGAGAATCCAAGGAAACATCGAGCCCCAAAATGAAATCAAGGCAACGAGGCGAAGAAGGTCGAGAGAAGTGCATATTTACCACTTTCAAATATTTATATTTGAACTAAATAAATTGTTGAATTATTTGTATCGACTACTTTTAAAGATATTTTTTGTGGTAACTTTTAAACTAAATCCACATTCTTCATTTAAAATATATATTTTTTTATATTTAAATATTTTAAATTTACATATTTATTAAAAGGGTTTAACCAAAATGAAACACATCAAAAAATTGATAAAATAACTAACTAGACACGTGCGTGGCACGTGCATCTCAAATAAAAAGGGCAACCTCGAGAATATTTATGTTTCCCTTATCGCATTCTCAATAAAAATTAGAGTTTTTTGCAATTACTACCCCTGTGAAAATTGCAACTGCATGTTTCTCCCTTGTCATAAAAAATTAGCAAATACCCCTTGTATTTAGTTTTAGATATCATACTTGACCCATTTTCCTTTTTCCTGTTGACTGGTTGTGAAAAGACAGAAATACCCTGGGAAGATTCCTTCAAAAAAATCTGGCGACCAAATTGAATTACTGAAAAATTGTAGAAACTTAATCAAATAATAAGTTAGGGACTGAATTGTAATTTTCAGGAAATACATAATATTTATAAAATCGTGGGGCTGAAAACACTATTTTGGAGCCAAATTAAAATTTAAAACTATTTAGGAACTGAAAAATAATTAGAAATGTAAATTACTATTATAATTATTAAAACATAAACAAAGAAAATTCTTATACAAATAAACATAATCAAATTGAATTTAAATATAAATAATCCAAAACTTTGGATCAAATTGTAATTTTTAAAATTTCTTTAACAAAGGAAAATAACACGTTTTTTAATGAAAAAAAAATGAGAAAAAAACATCGTCTTCCCCAAATTTCTTAATCTCCATTGAAATTGCCACCACTACCACCAAATTCCCACCACCACCGGCAATCACCTCGCTATGCCGCCGCCTCCCAACCAGCAGAGAGAAGAACATGTCTTCCCCTAATTTGTTCTTATTCCCCATTGAAATCGTCACCACCACCACCTCCGGCAGTCACCTCTTCACGCCGCCACCTCCGCCGATACCACCTCTTTCCCCTGCCGTGGACGATGGTGAGGAATGGTGGTGGACTGGTGGTTTTGTTCGAGAATATTTATTTTCTTTTTTAATTTACTAGTATCTTACCCGTGCGAAGCACGAGAATCAATTCTCATATCAAAGTGCATTAATGTAAAAACCAACAAATTAAAAAACATCGACAAACAAAAAAAAGTGTTTTCATTTTATCAGCAAAAAGTCTACATAAATAAAAAAGTGTTAATGTTATAAATATCATCCGCTTTGAAATCCCACAACCAACTTCAAGAACTTCAAGAGGAGCAAACGAATCAGTGAACCACTATTTCACATTAATCTAAATGTTGGTAAATTATGACATGAAACTACAATCAAATCTATCATTACAGGACAAATAACATGTTATTATTCATCAATTTCAAAATATAAGTTCAACACATTACTTACACAAAAATATAAATATATAAATAACAAATGAAGATGTATGCATAGACTAATCTTGCACAAAAAACAACATACTCGATTATTCATGGAAAATTATACTCATTGCAAATAAACATGAACATACAAAAACTGCACATGTTTAAGTAACAAAAGATTTGTGAAAATTCAATATTGATCTCATTGTCCTGTCACGTGTTTTAAAACAAAACTCATGTATCATCGGCTTATCTTTAGAGAATATTGCATGTAACATTAGTAAATATCGACATATTATAACTTGAAAAATATTTTTATACCACATCTACTCATAACTCTCGACATTGCAACGTATATTTGCCCATGTGACCTCTAATATTAACAGTAATACTAAACTAAAACCTAATACTTATTCTAAAACAAATACTAATACTAATACTGATATTGATACTAATATTAATACTAATATTAATATTAATACTAATACTTATACTAATACTAATACAAATACTAATACTAATACTAATACGCATACTCATACTCATACTCATACTTATACTCATATTGATGCTGATACAGTGATACTGATATTGATATTAATACTGATACTAATACAATAATACTGATACTAATACTAATATTAATATTAATACTGATACTAATACTTATACTAATATTAATACTGATATTAATACTAATACTAATACTAATACTAATACTAATACTAATACTTGATACTAATACTCATACTAATACTAATACTAATAGTAATACTAAATTTGTATAATGCGTGCAAGTTAAACTCTTACTCATATTAATAATCATACTCTTATACTCACGTTCATCGTCATACTCATACTCGTACTAATACTCATATTCACACTCATACTCATATTCATATTAATACTGATATTATAATTCATACTAATATTTATACGCATACTCATATTGATACTAATATGATACTAATACTTATACTCATAGTCATAACGATATTGATACTCATATTGATATTGATACTAATATCTATGTTAATACTTATACTCATACGCATACTAATATTGATACTCATATTGATATTGGTACTCATATTTATACCCATATTGATACTCATACTTATACAGATACATATTATACTAATACTGATACTCATACTCATACTGATATTGATACTTGATATTGATACTGATATTAATATTGATTAAACTGATATTGATGCTTATATTGTTACTCATACCTATACTGATACTAATATTGATATTGACTAATACCGATATTAATATTAATATATATACTCATACTTATACTAATACTCATACTCGTGCTCATGCTCATGGTCATGCTCATATTTATACTCGTACGCATACTCATACTCATATTCATATACATACTCCAACTCATACTCATAATCATACTTACACTCATTCACGTACCTATACCCATACTCATACCTATAGTAATACTCATACTCATTACTACGTATACTAATATTGATACTAATATGGATATTTATATTAATAATAATACTTATACTCGTATCGATACTCACACAGATACTCATTTTCATACTCATATTGATATTGATAATGATAATAATAATAATAATAAAGATACGAATATTGATACTACTATTGATACTCAACTAATGACATTGCTAATAATGATGTTAATGCTACTAATAATACTCATATTAATTATAATACTCATATCCATACTCACACTCATACTCATAATCATACTCATACTCATATCGGTGTTATATTGTAACACCATTAATGTGATTTATTCAAATTAAAAATACAATTTTTTTTTAATTTATATAATATTTATGCAAAAAAGTATTTATGTACTAACTAATAGGTTGGTAAAATAATTTTCTTAAATCATAAATTGATATGCAAATTAATTTTATCAAAAACAAATATTAAAACAATGCAGGAATTATTAACAAAATTAAACGTCATAGTAAAACTACGAATAAATAAAAATAGGTAAAATAATAAAATAATAGAAATGATTCATATAAATAATTTATTCATGTAAAAAATTAGTAAAAATATTATCAAAATCGTTTGACAATATAATCCTATTACGGTTAAAATTTATAATAGATTAAAAAAAATTAAAATAATAATGCCTTTTATTAATAATTTTACTTACGAAATACTAAATGGAATAATATAAATAATGTTCTTATATATTACTTAATATTAAACAGTTACCAGAAATTTTAAAAAAATAAAAAATGCATATTTGGTGGAAGTATAATATTTATAATAAAAAGAATGTGTAATATAATAGGCATTAAATATATGGAACTGATAATTAAAAATTGGATTTTATGGATGGAATCTTGTAATATTCAAATGCATTAATTAAAAATAATGGATCAATTATAAGAATATAAATAAAACGACATTGAATAAAATAAAAAATAAAACAAAAATTGCGAGAAAAAGTAGAGTAGTGCTCGGTTTATTTTTCAGTACAGTTAATTTCACAAATAAAAAACATATTTTCTTAATATAATTCTTTGATATGTAAAATCAGAGTAAAATAATTCTATAGCATTCCTTTTCTTTTTAGGAAATTTTTCCATGTCATTCTTAGATGGCGTTTTTTTTAATTCATATTATAAATAATAAATATAGATAACACATTCTAACAAACAAATTCATAAACTAATTAGGTAACTGAAAAGAATTAATAAACGGTTGACCATACTCAAAATCCTAATACATTATATAAATATTCAAATAATTATAAAATATTTGAAAGAGTATGATAAAAAAAAATTAATGAGCAGTAAATAATTATAACATTATTTAAAGGAATATGTAAAAAAAATTAGTTGAACAATAAATAATTATAAAAATATTTAAAAGAATATGATAAAAAATAGTTAATGAAAAGTGTAGAATTATTAGTAATTCTAACTTAGTTCACTATTTTCCAAAACTTTTCCATCAACAAAAAGAATTTATTGTATTTTACCATTCATACAATACTAAAAATATTTCAAAACATTTCACCATACAAACAATACTATAAACTCATTTAAGTATATAAATAATTAGTACATATACGTAAATAGTATTATATTTAAATGAGGTTATTGCAATAAAAATATTGGACCAAGTGTATGCGTCACTATGTGGGTTATTTCTAAATTAACACAAAAATAAAAATCATTTTCACGTAAATCATTTCATTTCATGTAAATCATTGTGTGGGTTATTTCATGTAAATCATTTTTCATTTAAAAAATGGAAAAAAATAAATAAAAATTAATTCAAACACATTATTTAAATTTTATAAAAATTGAATGGATTCATTAAATCATTAAAATGAAATAACAATGAATGGTAAATCGAATTCTATTTAGAAAACAATGCAGAAATGAAAGCAAAACCATAAAATAAAATTGGAAATTATTGAATAAAATTTATATAAAAATAAATAACATAAACCTGGAAATTGTTTTAAAAATGAAAGCAAAACCATAAAATAAAACAATGAATCTACAATTTTTACATGTATTGGTATTTGCGACTTTACAATTTGTATAGGGGATTTAAGAAATGTAAACAAATAAATACATGTAAATTTCCTGTACAAATTACATGTTGCAAATTCCAATACATGCAAATAATAAAATAACAATTCGAAATTCGATATAATCAAATAATACCATACAAACAAATGAAAAAAAAATATTTAGTTTACCAAAAAAAAAACAGATGAGGAAAACGACTAAACACTATTATACTCTCTTGTTGCCGTAAAGTTGGATGGTGGTGACACTTGAGGTGTGGTATGAGAATTTTATACTTGTGTTTGCATCATAAAAAAATAAATAATATTTAAACTTGGTATAAAATAATCAACATTGAATATACATTGCAAAGATTTTGTGAATCGTAAATTGAAATTTTAAAATGAAGTACAAAATAACCAATCAAGTTATTATTAAGGCGGATTTGACGGATTTGGTAAAATAATAATTTGGTGGAATGACAAATCATTTGCTTAAATAAGATAAATTAATAAAGAAGAGAAAATGTAATATATATATATATATATATATATATATATATATATATATAAGGAAAGCAATGGGAGAATAAGGAATACATTGTAATTAAAAGACAAAAGAAAGTATGGAGACCAAAATTAAAGGAAAGCCGTGTCTCTCTCTCTCTCTCTCTCTCTCTCTCTCTCTCTATATATATATATATATATATATATATATA